>BTHU01000013.1:61747273-62222273 GCA_036184795.1 Tokudaia tokunoshimensis | reverse complement strand
TGAGCTGCGGGAGGAGGGAGAAGGGAGGGGTGCAGGAAGGTGGGTAAGAGGGGGAGGAGGAGGAGGAGGAGGAAGGCAAAAGCCCGGCCCCAGCCAGAGTTTTTCACGTGTACAAGTTGACTCCGCCTTTGTCCGGACCGGCCCTGCCCACAGCCTCTGCCAATCCCCTGCTCTCCCTCTGTCCCGGGGGCCACCCCTTTCTCCCACTCTGGGAACTAGGGCCAGTGCTTCTTCCTGTTCCCCTCATAAGCTGGCCCTAAGTACAGGGTGAGGCCCTTTAGCCTGGACCACACCGGACAGATCTCTAACTGTCTGTACCCAACCTGCTGAGTGCCAATTCGGGGGCCCCAGCGCCTAGCACCTAAAAGCTAATGTGCGATCTCAGGGCACAGGGCCTTGGCTATTCTTTCTTCTCTTCTGGAGTGTGAAATTGTCACTTACCTGATAATATCTCCCTGAACCCCTCCCCCAGCTCTGCCTCTCCATGGCCTGGAGGAAGAGTTCCTTCCCACATAGCATCCTGCTTCCACTGTGAAGAGGAACTCTGTCCTTTTGGCCAAGTGAATGATCTAAGAATCTTTGCAATAATGCTAAGTTTTCAGTTTACACAAGGGGAAACTGAGTCTCAGAAAGAAGACTGAAGAGGCCCAAAGTCCTGCAAGATAGTCGTCGAGGGTAAGGTTTAGAAGCCAGGTCAACCATCATTCTCCCACACTAAGTTCAGGGGTCAAAAAAAAAAACAAAAAACCACCCCCAGGGGCGCAGGAGAGATGGTTAAACAGTTCCGAGCACTCGCAGCCCTTGCAGAGGACCCAGATTCAGTTTCCAGCACCCCCATGACTGCTCACAACTCTCTGTAACTCCTGTTCTAGGAGATCTGACACCTCTGGCTCCATGACACCAAGAACATATGTGTTGGATACACATAACTGTGGGTGGAATGCGTGCATGCACGTAAGCTAAATATAAATAAACCTTTTGTTTGTTTAAAGCACACAACAAAACGCTGGGGTGGGCTGAGGGACAGTGCTCTTATGCAGGGCCCTTCTATCCTTGCTTCCTGTGCTCTGTGGGGACTACATCAAAGAGGTCCTTGCCCTCTATTCTCTTGGTAGATATGCCACATAGCTTCTGCAATCTGGGTGCCCTTGAGAATGGGTGCTTTGAATCAAATTCTTGGCTTAAAGAGAATGTGGTGTTGGAAGGAGGACAGTTTTCTTCTAAAAGACATAGGCCTGAGGTCACAACCACGTGAGAGTGACTTACGGGTCACTCCCACAAAGGGCTGTCAGCTCCTTGCTACTTTCTCTACCAGGGCACATAGATTCTTCTGGGCACAAGTGCTTTGTGCGGCTGTGGCTGCTACGATCTGAAGGGCTGCAAAGGAGGCCAGCAGCCAAGCCTCTGGATTTGGGGCAGAGGATAACCATCCTGTTCCATGCGTAACTAAGAATACCTGGGCTTAGGCATGGTGGTGAGGGCCTGCCTGTAAACCCAGCACTCAGGAGGAAGAGGCAGGAGGACCACTATAAGTTCAAGATCAGTCTGGTTTCCCCAATGAATTCTAGGCCAGCCAAGCAGTGAGACACGCTCTCTAGAAGAGGAGGAGGAAGAGAAAGGGGGGAGGAGGAGGAAAAGGAGGAGGAGGAAGAGGAAGAGGAGAAGAGGAGGAGGAGGAGGAAGAAGAAGAGGAGAAGAGGACAGTAACAAGGACAGGGAGCAGGGAGGCTGTGTCAATGCCAGGGAAGGTTGGAGGGCTGGACTACGGCTAAGTATCTAGAGGATTAGAGAAGATGGGGCCAAAGGGCGGAATTTCAGAGAGCCAGAGGGTAAGGTCAGAAGGTCTCAATAAATAGTTTCTGAACATCTTCTGCATGTCAAGCAGTAATCAGGCTTCTGAGCACAGAGGATAAATTAAAACTGGAACCTTACCCTCCAGGAGTTTGTACGGCAGGGAAGCAAATGGGAAGCTCAAATCTGCTTTCCGTTGCTATAACAAACACCTGAGGTAACCAACTTATAAAGAGAATGGGGAGGGAGGGAGAGAGGTGGGGGGCATGGTTTCGGAGGTTCTAGTCTGTGAACAAATGACTATTGCTCCTGGGACTATGGCAGCAGGTGGAAGACGGAAGTCGCTCGTCTCAGGGCTGAGAGTCAAAGAGAAGAGAGGATGGTCTGAGGTCCCACTATCCTCAGGGGTACATGCTCAGTGACCACCAGACCCTGACTCTTCAGGGTTTTGTCACCTGCACTGCAGCCACAGGGTGGCAACTGAGCCTTCAGAATATGGTCCCATTGTGACACTAGTGCAGTGCAGAGGTCAGTGCTGGGTGACCCAGGGACCGTCCCTGTGCTCTGTCTGAACTGAGGGTCACCGGAAGAGAACAGAGGCGATTCCCAAGCCAGGATGACGTGGAGACGTGTGGAACATCCCAGGAGGGAGATCTCACCAGGTCATTTCAGGACACCCTCTCCAGCGGCCGGGGGCAAGGTCAGAGGTCAAGCCTAGTGAAGAGTGATATAATCTCAGACTGTGGCAGCCCCGGTAGCAGAGAGAGGAGGACTTGATTTGAGGGATGGTTAGAACATTCACAGAACTGTGTGTCTGTGCCACCAGAAACAAAGAGTAAAGAGAGTCAAGGTTGGCGTAGCAGTGTGCCAGGCTGGACAGGGTCCTGTCCAGTGTGCTTCATACTCAGAGCTCTCTTTACTACTGTGTGATCTTGGGCAAGTGACCTAACCTTTTGGAGCCTGATTTTACACCCTATAGGACAAAGACACTAAAGTCAATCTCATGTGACTGTGGTGCATATCAGAAATAATATGTGCTAAAGGCCTAGCCCGGGGCTTGGTTCACAACGACTTGACAAACAGTAGATCTAGTTACCATCATTTGTCTACCCAACAAGCATTTATGAAGCCTTCGCTGCATGCTACTGATCCTGGATCCCTCGGCTCAGGCTCTGTAGTTCTCATGTAGTACACTGTCCACTGGGGGAGAGATGCACAGAGGGACGATCACATGTCACGACAACATTGGCTGGGGCAGAGGACAGAAGCCTTATACTGTCCCAGCACAACTACTTAGGGGACAGATGACAGTGGAAACAGTATAAGGCCAGCAACCTGGCCTAATACTATCAAATCATACTGTCTCCAGCATGCATTTACCCTCAGAATTCTGAGCTTACCTCCCTTTAAAGACGTTGTCTGAGAGGGGCTCATGGCCATAATCCCAGCTCCTCGGGAGGCCGAGGCAAAAGGGCCGAAAGATCAAGACGTGTCTGGTCTAGGGATAGTGTCCAAGCTGGATATCTAAACGGTACCAAGAGCTAGGACTGTAATTTAGTGTAGAGAGCTTACAGAGTAGTCACAAAGCCCTAGGTTCAGATCCCAGTACCAATAATAAAAAAATGATAAAACAAAAATTTAAATAGAAGCATTGTCTTAGCTGTGTGTGGTGGTACACCTGTAATCCCAACTCTAGGAAAGCTGAGACGAGAGGGTAATGAGATGGAGGCTAGCCTGGACTACTTAGATCTTGTTTCAAAAAAAAAAGACATAATGGCCTCAGATGGGTATCTATATGAGTCCAGTGACACAGGGCCTTGGCAGTTCCTGACTAGGGCATGTGAGTGGGGAGAAGGGCTAGCTAGGTAAGAGTGAGTGTCTGATGTTGGCAGAATTCCAGCCAGGTCATGAGTGGGGACTTCACGCCCATCCGGGCATAGGAAGTGATATGAAGAGCTTGAACTGTCATTTTCTGCTGCCCGTCTGCATCCTTCTAAGACTTCCTTCAAAGCTCCTGTGTCCCCCAACTCAACCACACCTATCTTCTTGCCCATATCTCTCAGTCATACAGCTCAGTCATTGCGGTACTGCATGGGGCCTCCTGCTACTGTGGGACATCCATTCTGCTACCCTCTGGTCAAGACCTCAGTAAAACCCCGTAATCTGTCACCTTGTTCTCTTCTAACTCTGGCTTGTGTTCTATTTGCGTGGGGGATGGTAACGGTCTCTCTCCCGTTCTGAGATGTAAATATGCCCCCACATTGGTACTCCTCCCCTTCTTTGCAGCTTGTTTACCCCTCTCCTTACAGAGGATCAGGCAAGAAGCTCTCAACTGGTAGTGTTCCTAAAAGCCCCCCTCCTGGGGTCCTTCCTTCAGCATCCCTTTCCTTTCTCCTGGGGAGAAACAGGATTTGCGGGAGGCCAGGGTGGTCCTTGCAGAGCGGTGATTCTGGCAGACCTGAGCATCACAGGGTCAGAGTGAGGAGCGGGTCAACCCCTCCCTCTCTGCTCCCAGCAACATGTCACTGCTCTGCAGATAGGATGGCATCCTTAGGCGCCTGAGGGATATATGGGGAATCTGGAAACTGCTCTGCCTCACAGACTGTGTGGGCAGCACATTTGAATAATTTCTGTAAACCCAAAGTTCAAGCATGTTCCACTGCTTTCCCCAGAAGGCTCACAGCATCCAACAGGGAGAGCTTGGCCAGCTGTAAAGCTATTCTGGCGCACGCACGCGCGCACACACACACACACACACACACACACACACACACACACACAGAGAGAGAGAGAGAGAGTCTCCAGAGCTCTTCAGAGACCTTTGGAAGGTTGGACACCTGACTTTCCCCTGAAGACGCGAGAGGTCTCCATCTCAATTTTTCTCTTCAGCAGAACGGACACAGTATGAATGTCCATATCTTGGGGCATCAGGATTTAAAGGAATGTGACTCCCATAGGCTGGGCGAGCTGCAAAACCATCTGCTTGAGGCTTGGGGGTTCAGTGAACATTCAGAAGTAGGAAATGACAATCCGAGCAGCTTACCCTAAGAGCCACTATGTCCTTGGCAAGGAGGACAGAGATGGATTGCAGAGACCTGAGGATAGACTAACCTGCCTCAGCCCAAGTGGCGACAGGTCTAATAATCAGTGGGGACGACAGGACCTGGCTGGGCAGAGTTTATTTTAATCCTGACCATTGCCTTCCTATGATGTATAACATAGGGAAAAACGGCACTTCTGTGTGATTTCAACTGAGTTCAGGATTTTTGACTTTATGGCTGTACCAGGTGTCTCACCCCACCTTCCCCATTGTGCTAAATGTCCAGACATATGTATGGTCATGCATAAACACACACACACACACACACACACACACACACACACACACCTTGCATAACCACTCTAGACTTCAGTGGAATGACAGCTGCGTTCCCAGAAGGCTTTAAGACAGGGTAGACACACCTGCTTTGTTGACCCTGGCAATCATCAAATTAGAACCTCACCCCTACATTCAGCAGTAGTCCCAACACTTACCACACACAAGAGTATGTTCTCTCTCTCCCTCTCCCTCTCCACATTGATGCATTACCATGGCAACAAAGCCATCCCACAGAGCCTGAGTAAATGGGAAGGTGTCCCTTAGCAACAAGACTGGAGTGGTGGTTGGTGAGGATGCTGGTGAGGCTGGCAGGGCAGGCCGGCCGCTGAGAGGCTCTCCTGGCAGGACTGGGTAGGCAGTTCTTGAAGGAGGGGCTGGGGCTTGCTCACCCCTGGAATGGGGTCAAAGACTCATCCCTGTATTACCGTGGGTGCCTAGAGCGAACGATCACTTTCCAGCTGATCAATGAGGATGATAGCAATAGATTTATCTTCTCAGAAACTCTTAAGAAATTGAAACTTTTGGATAAAAGAGTCAATTGATTGCTAGAAAGACCTAAGACAACCCCAAAAGCTCATCATGTAAGTTCATTGTAGAGCTGGCCTCAAGTCCAGTGGAAAACATCTGCTCAGTGGTTTACTCTAAAGAATCCAGGTATTGGCTCCAGATGTGGTCAGGTAGACTGGGGGGGGGGATGGCATGAAAACATCCTGGTGAGAACATAGGGACATATTCAGGAGAATATTGGATGGGCCGGGGGAAAGGCAGATGGAGGTGGTACACTGCCCCGGAGATGCCAAGACCCATTGGCTGCACTTGGAAACTGGCCCTGGCATGCACCTGTTACAGCTCTTGCTCCAGTGGGCCACCAGAGACTATAACTGAAGCCAGAGGTGTGACAGAGGGCTCCCCCACCTCCTCCAGTCATTCCCTACAATGGCTTTGGAGTCGCCAAGCACATCTTGGGAATCTGATGGCCGGTTACCAACATCAAACCCACATATGCATAGCCTTCTCCCTTCACCTTCAGGCTGTGGGCCTTGTTTGGCTCAAGCAGGGGCTTTGTCATAGAGGCATGACACACCAGGTCCTTTGTGACCTGGCCCTGCCTTCCTCATCAACTCATATTGACTTTCTCCCCCTTACGGTGCACATCCAGTTCATCAAATCTCACTCACTTCTCTTGGGTACAGCTCTACGTACCGCTCTCATGCTTCCCACATATTCCTCACCCACTAAAGAAGCTTTCTCCATCACCCCTAGCCTAGTAAACTCCTATTCATTCTTCAAAACCCAGCCAAGTTACTGTCTCCCTGACACACAAGGTTCTTGATGCTGTTGACAGACTTGGTCAGACCTCAGTCTGAAGCACTTGTATTCTACACAGAGTTCTTGTTCCAACACAGACTCTCCATATCTGCTCTCTTACTCACTTGTGAGCTTCCAAGACTAGAGACTATGTTTTGGTCCATCATATCCCCAATGTCCAGCACAGAACAAACTGGGATTCTCCCGGGTCTGGAGAACCAAGATGGTGGAACTGAAGGCCAGAAGCTACTGAGAGGAGAGGAGGAAGAAGTGGGAAGGTAGGACAGGAGCCAAGAGGAAGAAGAAGGTAGTGAGGGGAAAGGAGTTGGGGGGAGCTAGAGGTCCAGACCACAAGGCAACACTGAATTTGCCAACTTGGAAGCTTTGGGTGGGTGACCTACTGTCTTGGTTTGCCCAGCACTGGCCCAGTCCTGGCATGAGATGGGCCTGGTCACCTGACTGGTGACCTCTTCCGGGGCAGATGTGGAGTAAGGAGCCTACATGCAAGTCTGAGAGGTGAATGGAGGGTTGCAGAGGAAGTCTGCCAGTGCTAGGGATGCTAAGTTTCTTGTAGCCAGAGGAGGAGGAGCCTGACCCTGTGCCAGCCTCCCAGGCCACCTCCTGCCTTCTACCCTGCAGAGAAAGCAAACAAAGCAGGAGCATCCTGTTCACACTCAATGGCTTCCTCCCTAATGCCAGGCCCTAAGCCCCACTACCTGAGTCAGTTACCTGCCACCGCTCCAGTCCCCACAGGGCTAGTGCGACCCTGTGACTTCTGACACACTGGGCCAGCATCTGTGGGTTTTATTCAGTTGGCCCGATGATTCCTGCTTGAATGAAGGCAAGAAGAGTTGTAGAAGAGTTGTCTAGAGTCTTGCTTGGGGGCTGGAGTGTGGCTCAGTAGTAGAGCACCTACCTGGCATACCTTTGAGTTCCATCCCTCTCCATCTGTCTCCAGCACTACGCAAGCACACACACATCGAATTGTACGGATGACCAGGAATAAAGGCAGGGATGGGCCTGCCTGCTTCTCTCTCCACCTCCCCTTTCCTTCCTGTAGTAGACACTAAGGGCTGTCTATTTAATGGTCAAGATGGCATATCTGGAGAACTTCTCTGGGGGACCCAGACTCCTAAACCCTAAGGGTGGGAGGGAACTGAACATCCCTGCACATCCCTGAACTGTAGGAGGACTCCAGATATGACTTCAGCAAACAGTGTACAAACTCATTTTGTAGACTTAGAGAGAGGGACATATGAAATACATGGACAAGAGACTTGTTCACCTTAAGGGAGAGTTTCTGTGTATTTGCATGCTCAGGCAGTCATCTTGCTGGGTGCTAGTCCATCCATGTGACAAATCGCTACTTTATCCTCAGTCTCCTCAGTAGGATGGGGTAGATTTGTGCCATTCTTACGGAGTCACATGATGGTGGATGGATTATGAATGAAATAACTCAGTGCGGTTCTTGGAATATGTAAGTTGCTGTCCTCTGAGCCAAACTGAGATCAGCTGTGCCTGCTTTCGAGAGTCCATCATGTTCAAGGCCTGTGGACTACGGACATTCCCTTCTGTCTTAGTTAGGGTTTATTGCTGGGAAGAAACACCATGACCATGACAACTCTTATAAAGAAAACATTTAATTTGGGCTGGTTTACAGTTTTCAGAGGTTCAGTCCATTCTCATCATGGCGGGGAGCATGGCAGCGTCCAGGCAGACATAGGGCTGGAGAAGGAGCTGAGAGCTCTACTTGAACCCTAGGCAGCAGAAGTGAACTGCCTGAGACCTTAAAGTCCGCCCCCACAGTGACACACTTCCTCCAACAAGGCCACACCTACTCCAACAAGGCCATACCTCCTAACTGCCACTCCCTATGGGCCAAGCATTCAAACACATGAGTCCATGGGGGCTGTTCCTATTCAAACCACCACGTCTCCTAAAAGGATAAAATGGGTCGTCATTGGATCATCCACTCCTCCCAGCTAATCATATGCAATTCTGCCCAAATTATATGCAGCCTTGGGGTCTCAAGTAGGGACTAGAGCGCATAGACTGGGAAAGATTAGTGGAGAGGTGGCCATCTATGCAGTTATGGGGAAACCATCATCCGTGCTGGGGCCAGACCATCTAGTTCAGGTGCTTTGTGTCACCCATGATCATGTCAGGAGCCCTCATCTGTGCTCTACAATGAAATCCAATAAACTCATTGAATGAAGTGTGGTGGAACCGAGCTTTGGTTTATCATCAGTACCTTGGGAGGAGGGAGCAGGTGTTGTTTGCGTCTCCCCCTAGGGAAGGAATTTTAGTGATAGACTAACCAAGATGAATCACTAGCTGTTGTCAGCTTTCAGAGAGGGTTTTTGTGAGGGTCTCAGAAGGTTGTCAGAGTCCCTCCCACCCCCTACCCCACCCCACCCCCGCTGTAGGTGACAGACCCCCTTGCTGACTGTGGCAGCTTTGAGGCAGGTGCTGATGAAGACTTGGTCTGAGGTGCAGTTGGGGACCTTGACTTTCCTTTCTGCATCATCTGTCACCAAGCAGCTCAGTACACTGCCTTCCACAGTCACTTGGAATTCGAGGCCACTGGAACTCATTCGAGGTACCACTGAGAAGCATCGCCATGCTGCAACATGTTAGAGGCCAGAACTCAACTCCCAACCCTTAGTTGAGTCAGAAAAAGTCAGAGGCATTTGCCCTGATCAAGTTAAAGGCACTCGCCGCCTCTGCAATCAGGTCCCTAAATTACAGAGCCCACCTGCCAGCTGCCTGGTACCATCTCATTAGCTGGGTGTGGGGAGAAGGTGTCATATGCCCTATGGGAGCCCCCGGTAGCCAAATTCCTGCTCCATAATTAAACTCAAAACCCCAACCTCACCCCCACCTACCCCTTCTGGGGGGGGGGGGACAGCAAAGTTGAGGCCTTTCCTGCCCTGCTCCAGGGAAGGAAAACTAAAGGTGTGAATTATAAGCTTCCAGCCTGGGCCTCCCGGGACT
Organism: Tokudaia tokunoshimensis; assembly: GCA_036184795.1. Classification (NCBI taxonomy): domain Eukaryota; kingdom Metazoa; phylum Chordata; class Mammalia; order Rodentia; family Muridae; genus Tokudaia; species Tokudaia tokunoshimensis. The sequence goes on along the minus strand of BTHU01000013.1, from coordinate 62,212,801 downwards.
GTGGGATCAAAGGAGATTTGGGGAGGTGAAATAGAAGGACAGGAGGGAGGCCCCAAGTCTTGACACATGGATACCTGGAACCCAGCAAAGCCTGCAGGGCGGAGCGGTCTTTAAAGGGTTCTGAGGATGGACATTAGGAAGGGAGGTCCTAGGGAGAGGGGTCTTAGGCTAGTGAGATGGCTCAGCAAGTAAAAGCCCTTTCATGTAACCCCATGTCCCTGAATTGCATCCCATGGAAAGGGAGAATCCCTCAACTCCTGAAAAGTGTCCTCTGACTTTCAAATGTGTGCTATTGCATAGCAGGCACCTTCACTGTACACATAGCACACACCACACACACACACACGCATGCACACACACACATGCATGCATACTACATAAAAGTAAATTTTAAAGGAAAAGAGGAAAGGTGGGTAGGGGAAATCCTGGGTCCTAGAACAGTTAAGATCACCTACACATAGCCTCCTCCCATCCCGCCCCCCACTCCCCACTCCACTGAAGAATGGATGGATGCAGGGTGACTGACAGAGTCATCTGTGATACACCCAAAGCCTTATAGCCATAGCTGTGTGAGGTGTGTCTGGCTGATAGGTGCACAGAGCATCCTGGTCAGAAGCAGAAGAGTGGTAAGAGAAATGGATCTGCAAACCCATGGGAGTGCAGGTGAGTATCCCTCACTGAAGAGGCTTCCCCTTGAGACAGAATGGAGAACTGGCTTTGGCTTTGCTGAGTGAGGAGAACAGCAACAACCAGATAGGGAGGTAAGCAGACCATAGCTAGCCCATAATTCCTTGCCCACTCCGTATGATAAGTAGCCCCTCTTCTGAAACTCTGTGGACAAACCTTTAAAAGACATTCCAGTGAAAAGGTACCAAGTGAGTAGCTTGCTGGGGAGACTCCCCTGGCTCCAGCTGGCCATGACTACCAGGCAGAGGATAGAGGAATGGACAACCCAAGCTTCTAACTCCTATGCATTCTGCAGCCTAGAGAAAGGATGGGGCTGGAGGAGAGGAGAAAGACCAGTTGCCTTGGGCCTGGGGAGAGGCACCTCTTCCCCATCCTTGCCCCAGAGTTTTCTGGCCTGAGCCTTCTGGGCCTGCAGGGCGCCAAGCTCCACGCTTCTGATGTGGATGTGGAGAGAAGATGAGCAGAGCTATAAAGAAACTGACCCAGCTGAAGGGAGAAGATGAATTCACTGGGATGGAAACGATCAGGGCTCCAGGGCCTCTGCAGCAAAGACACGAGATGTGGCTTTGGCTGGCGTATAATTGCATGGCATTTTATATGAAAGCCAAGCCCTTGATTGTGCTCAGTACCCAGCCAGAGCCCAGGAACCTGCCTCTGCTGTTTCAGCCAGGAAGTACCCAGAACCCTCTCCCGCCCTGCCACTCCCCAGGGTGATTCTGGCTTTGACTGGCACCATGCCAATGCTGATTTTGTCCCCCACCCCCAATCTGAGGCTAGAGAGACAAAGATAGCCCTGTGGTCATGAGTCAGGGCCTCTCAGGGTTAGCATAACCTAGAGAAATGCCTAGGCAGGATGTGCCCCCTTGCTCCAAGTCCCGACTCTTGGACATAGCTGGGCTAGGCCAGATTGAACCTAGGGCCAGGGAGGAAGCTACTCTCTGAGGCCCAGCAGCAGACCTACTAAGAGCAGTCACAAGTCCTTTGCAGTCACAAGGGAACCCAGCCCTGGGAAGACTGTAGCCTGGAGTCATTGCTGATTTCCCTAATTTCCTTTCGGGCCAGCTTCCAGTTTTCTCTAAAGCCTGGGAGCCCCTGGGACCCCAACACAGCCAGGTGTGGCTTGAGGGGCAATCAGGGGTCAGCATCTGGGGTCACGGTGAACAAGCCCAGGATACTAAAGAGTGAGGAACAGGAAGGAGTTTAGCTTCATATCCGGCTTCATCTGGGACCTGAGTACTGTAAACCACAAGTGTCTCCCAGGAACACAATCCGACTACATGGTGTGACAGATACCAGCCCTGCTCACTGGGACTCACCTGAATGATCAACTTGGTTCAGGGACCTTATACCTGAATGATTAGGCACGTATGAATGTGCGGTCACTGACAGGTGAGCGCCAGGTGACCAAACGACGGTGGCGTGACCAGGTACAATACCTAAAATACCAGGCTGTCCTGAATTAGACACATGCCAAACGGCCTGGCAAGAAACCGACCTCTCCAGAGGCCTGCATTCCAAGTGCCCAGCCCAGCCTCACAAGTTGGTGGCATTGGGCAGAGGCTCACGCAGTTAGGGGAAGTTTTGTGGCCTGTACTACCCTAGGGCTACTTTTTGCCCCAGGGAGCCTGCCCGTCGGTCCCCCTGGGTACTGCTATCTCTGAGTACTTCTTCCCAGGATTCCCACCACTCAGGAGCCCTTACTGACTTTGCTCTTAATTAAACAGGTGGTAAGTGAATTTAATCCAATATTTACTCCTGGAGAGATAGAGGGAACACATGTCATCCAGGCTAGCCTGGAGGTCAGTTGGCCAGGCTTCTTTCTCTCCTGGAGTGCCAGTGCAGTGCCCTGAGATATCTTCCACCTATCCATTTGCTTTCTCCTCCTGGCAGAGCAGGAAAGACCCGGAGGGGATCTTTGTCCCTGAGAAGAATGAAAGCTGAGAAGATGAGGGATTTCAAGGCTCAGCAGAAACACAAACTGCCAGAAACACAAACTGCCCTCTTGAGACAGAAAGATACCCAGACCAGTCCTGGCTCCCCACAGGAAAGGGGTGGCCTCTTCCCCCCGCCCCCCCCCAGAGGAGGCAAGGTGCAAAACCTGGGCCTGGGTGAGGTCTTTGTTGTAGAGTGGAATAGGGAGCCCTTCATGAGAGTACCTGAGGTAGCTGCCTCCTCAAAAGGGAGGGCTATGGGGAAGCTAAGGATCCAGCAATGGCCACTTCCCCCATAGTCGATCTTTTTTTACTTCCCCCTGGTGTGAGTAGCAGTAACCCTTTGAAATCCAAGGGATGTTGGCAACTGCGTAAGGAGAGGCAGTTGAGAACCCCTGGCCAGTGCACAAGGCAGAGAGAGAACAGACCCTAGCTGCCCCAGAGAAAGGCAGGGCAGGGCAGGGAGAGTGCAGATCTGAAGGAGTGGAGCTTCCTTGAAGAGACACAAGGCAGGTCACTTTAACCCAAGGGTTAAAGAAATGCTATGATGTCACTTTAGAGATAAGAAGACTGGGCTGGCAGAGGTGAGCGACTTGAAATCCGGAGCAGGTGTGCTCTTTGTCTGTGGCTGAGGTCAGGTTCCTGGTCCCACTGCAAGGCAGCCAGGGGCAGGTCAAACTCCAGGATGTGTGCATTTCTGCCACACATCAGGGTGCAGCTCCATTCCCAAGGAGACTCCGTGAGTCACAGACCACAGAGCCACTCAAGAGACAAATGGTCTCTGACCATAGGAGAGTCTGGCTTAGATGCTCTCAGGATTCCTGTGGCCTTGGCACTGGGGTTGATTTCTCCAATCTATGCCTTCCATAAAGAAACGGTGGTCTGACTACTTCTAGGGTTGTGTGAAAGTTCAATGAAATGTTGTTTATGAAACGTCTAGCATGGGCTGGGGACATGGCTCACTGCTGTGCAGTCACGAGGACCTGAGTTTGAGCTCCCAGCACCCACAATGAAAGCCCAGTGTAGCTGTGCACACACATGCCTCTAATCCTAGTGCGGCGGGGTGGGGGCGGGGTGGAGCAGAGACAAGGGAGATTCCCCCAGGCCTTCTGGCTAGCTCTAGATTTCAGTGAGAGACAATGTCTCCAAGGAAAAGGTGGAGGTCGATAGAAGACACCCAGCATCTTCCACTGGCCTTTTGTGTGGCTGTCCTGGAACTCACTCTTTAGACCAGGCTGGCCTCAAAGATCTGCCAGCTTCTGCCTCCTGAGTGCCGGGACTAAAGGCATGAGCCGACACCACATTCTTAAGACCACTGGAGAGAAGGCTCTGCGCTTTCTCTTTCTGTGCGTCCCCCTATTATCTAGTTCATCCTGAATCTCACTTTGGGTTTAGTTCCCTGGACCCAGAAGGATTACGGTGCCTAGCTGGAACCAAGGCTCTATCTCTCCCTCTGGTTATGCCCTGGAAATCGAAGCCAAACAGAACTGCACCTGCCTTTGGCCATCTGGACCCTGCAGAATGACGCTTCCGAGGAGAAGGACGTCACCCGGAGCTTGAGCCCTGGTACCTGGCCATCAAGAGGGATCTCCCCAAATGCCACCTGCTTGATTAGGGATCACATGCCTTTCAGAGTGAGCCATCTACGGGTCCCAGGGTACTGTGGCAAGGGCTCCTGGAAGGGCAGACAGAGGAGCTAAAGCATCAGGTCAGGCGCCAGTCTGCAGGCCTGCAGGAGGCTAGCCCACCACTGCCTTTCTTGGTTTTTTACTGCTGCAGGCCTCTGACCTCCTCTGTTGCTTTTTAGTTGTTTTTAGACTTCTCCTCCCAGGGGTTCCTGCAGTTGCTAATTTGGCAGTGCCCGGGCCTACTGATTCCTACGAAGCCGAATGCCGGACTGCCCTGGAGTGGGGGTGGGGGATGGGATGGGGGTGGGAAGGGCTGGAGAGGGAAGGGGGACAGGACTGGGCTACTTTCCTTTTTAACCAATTTCTAGCTCCAGGAGACACTGGAGTGCCAGCTTTCACTTTTCACAGTGCCACCCACTGTGAGGGCTGAGGGAGAAGACAGATGAACACGTTGCCTCAGGAGACTGCAAAGCCAGGGAGGGAGAATCTCAGGACTCCAAGATAGGAAATTCTTGAGCAGAAAGTCACCACTCCCCGATCTGATCTAAACTGAGCCTCTCCTCCGGCCAGCACAAGCTCCGTGCCTTTTTGTATGTCTGAATATCTGATGCTGCTGGAAAGCAACATGTGGGTCGGGAGACCTGGGGGCAGCTTCTAGCTCCGAGTCAGAGTTAGGAAGGAGTCTGAGCAAAGAGCGTCCCTAAGGGTCCCGAACAGGATGAGGCTGGGAGGGAGGAGGGGGAGCTGACCCCAGTCAGGCACCAGGCTTATCCCACCTCACCATCCTAAACCCGAGGCTCCTGGCCATAGAACTATGCTGCTTCTGCCCGAGGCTTAGGTGAGTCCAAGGTTTAGGTCCTGGGGCATCTTCCTGGGAAGGAGGAACCTGAGAGCTCCCGTTCAGGAATGAACCTTAAAGATAATCATCTTATGTCCGACCTGGTGGGAAAATTCAGGGCCTGCCTAGCTATAGAATGAGTTCCAGGGTTAGTTCCGGCAACTGAACTTTCTCAAAAAAAAAAAAAAGTGAAAAAAAATGTTATTAAATGTTTCTAAGCATCCTCCAAGTGTCAGATACCTTCATGTTTACCCATTTCTCAATTCCATGAGCTAATGCCATCAGTGTTGTAATTTATAAAAAGAAGAGAAACCAGGGATAAGTTTGATGGAGGTGCAGTGAGGTGTGGGGGAAGGGGTGCCTCTGAGGGCCCATGCTGAGGCGTGCCTTCCCCAAGGGACCAGCCACATGAGGGTATAATATAGAATAGAGTTTATTCTATTAATAGAGGGGAGAAGAGAGAGAGAGAGAGAGGAAGAAGGAAGAGGAGGAGGAGAGGCCGGCCATGAGCACGTGGCGGGGAGGGGAATCGGGAGAGAGAGAGGGTAAGGAGCGGGAGCAAGCAAGAGAGCAAGAGAGAGAGGAGGGGGCAAGCAGCCCCTTTCATAGTGAGTCAAGCACACCTGGCTTTTGCCAGGTAACTGTGGGGTGGAGCCTAGACTAAATGCCAACAGTCAGCACTGTCCGTATATGTACTCAATTGTTGTTCATATATCACACATATCCATATTTTCATAATTAATTAATTGATTGATTGATTAATTAAAAAGTCTCAAGCTGGCCTATGAACTCAAAATCCTCCTGATTCAATCTCTACTACGCCCCGCTCTTTTCCTCTAAGAGAAAACTGAGGACACAAGGTCACATCCATTTGGGATTTGGATCCAGGCAACCTGAGTGTGGGGAGCCCAGTCTCCCCAGCTCTGTGCTAAGGATTGTGGCTTTGAGTTCCATATACCAGTTGAGCTTATCCAGTAGGTTTTTAGTTGAAAAGCCCAAGAACAACCAGTTCCCTCTGATTTATGTCCCTTTCCCTGCCTTGTATGACACAGTTGCCCAAATAGGAGAGAAACCTAACGTTTAGGACAGCAGCATCCCTTTCCAGGCCCAGAGAACCCTCTTCGATGGCCTCTGCTGCCACCTGCTGGCCATAGAGGGTAAGATCGGTCTTGGGGCATTTTAAATTTTTCTCTAAGTGACGTCATCCTTTCTCCTTAGCTATGGGACCTTTTCTGGTGTCTATAGGACTATTTGACTCCCAAGCCTTCTTCTCTTCTGAGATTCAGGTTAGTATGTCCCAGTGCAAAGGGCTCTACCCAGTCAGCAACCCATAATCCCACCACCATCAAGCCGCCCGCTCCTGAGTGTAGAGCAAACCAGGGGGCTCCATATTCATCACACCAGGAGTTCCCCAGAGGGAAATGACACAGACCCTGCACAGGCTGGTGGTGAAGCAGGGTTTAAATCCAAACCAGAGAGGTGATAAAGCTGTTGCTTTCTCTAGCATCCTGTGTCACTCCGGGAACCCCTGAACCAGACAGAGACGGAAGTGAGAGCCCAAGCTTTTTGGAACGGCTGGGCACAGGCTCTCTGGCTGAGGCGTGGCCTGAAGGGGCTCATGCTGAGGGTCACAAGCGGTGGAAACTAGAAATGAATAGGTCCCAGGAAGAGAAGACAGAGCAGGGGTCAGGACCATGGGTTCTAGTAAGAGGCACAAGAGACAGAACAATGGAAAGGGTCTAAGAAGGAGCAGTCAGACGGGAGCTGAACACGAATATGGCGGGGACTCCCACGTCTTAGAGCAAAGGTTGGGGGTTACAGCCGGGTTACAGCCGGCTTCCGGTTTTTGTTCACCTGCGAGCTAAGAGCAATTACTCTTTTTCTTTGAGTTCTAAAGATCAAACCCACGGCTCTGGACAAAGTCTCTCTCTCTCTCTCTCTCTCTCTCTCTCTCTCTCTCTCTCTCTCTCTCTCTCTCTCTCTCTCTCTGTTTTGTCTTTTGAGACAGGGTTTCTCTGTGTAGCCCTGACTGTCTGGAACTCACTCTGTAGACCAGGCTGGCCTCGAACTCAAAAATCCGCCTGCCTCTGCCTCCCAAGTGCTGAGATTAAAGGCCTGCCCGGCCTCATTTTTTTTTTAAATAGTTGAAAAAGATACAAGAGATAATTCTTTTAATGATTGAAAATAGGATGAGGCTCCAATTTCAATGTCTGTTTTATTGGCACACAGCCAGGCTGTTACGCTTTGTCCTTGACTAATCCCTGCTATACCGGTGGGCAGAGGTGGGTCGTTCCAACACGTGACTCACAGGCTTAAAGCATTTATTATTTGTCCTTTCACTGCAAAGCTTGCAGTCCTATACCCTAGAAAAAAAGGGTGGTGAGCCCTGGGAAGAGCCATGAGAAAGAAGGGGGACCTTGGAGGTGAGGTCACAGGGGCGGTGGACTCCCCAAGAGCCTTTCTAGATTCTGCCACAATAAAAACATCCCCCATGGAGATCCAGGGCTGGATCTTCCCAGCCCTGTTTCCCACAACCTGCTCCACCACTATGAAGGCGATTATACACCTCTAACTCTATCAGCACATCGGGAAAGATAACGCAGACCTTGAAGGTTTGTTGACAATTCTAAAAGGTAACAGCCGCTAACTGGGTTGCGAGGTGAATGTACTTCTAGGCTCGGCCACTAGAGGGCAGGAAGGCCCTGCTGGCGGCTCGGAGGTCTGCAGGGCTTCCGACCTGGGGAGAGATGCCCTCCCCTGCTGTTTACAACCGTGCCCTTTGATCAGCTCACAGCCTGCCAAGGACCAGGCTAATGCAGAGCTTCCCACTGGGGCGAGGCAGGTTTCCTTCTTGCCTTTTCTCTGTTTCTGTCTTGCAGAACAGTCTGACTGGAAACATCAAGGCAAATGGTCCCTGCCCGGGTCTGGTTGCAGTTTGCAAAGCCCTTTTGTTCTCAGCCCTTTGCAGGATCCTCCGATAACCCTGTAATTTGGAAGAATAGGTTCAGAGAGGTTGATGACTCCCAAAGCCTTGAGCTGGAGATCAGGGGGCGGGGGGTCAGGGCTTGGGATAAGATGCCCCAAGGCTGGGCTTGCTGACCACACACACTTTCCAAGGAGACTGACTCCGTCTTCCTTCCATAGCTCTGTTCGTGCTCCAGCTCCCAAGTTTGGAGGAAATCTGGCAAAACTTCCCAACTTTCCCTTCTACTCCCACCCACAGGAGCTTCAGACACAAGCTCATTTCTGCAGACTTGGGGTCCCCTGGGATTGGCCAACAGGGGCGGTTCTTCAGGAACTGAGAACACAAAGGAAGATAAGCCATACACTCAGAGACACACTCACGTATTCTCATATTTACACACAAACACATTCACAAACAGGTATATATTCAAAGTCACAAAGACATTCATTCCCATACACACTCTCACATACACATTCATATGCACTTTTACACACATGCACGTGTACATACATATGCACATACATACTTATATACTCACACATATGGACAGACACACTCTCTCACACATACACTCACACACAGTCACAAACACTTTCAAAACACGTGTTTACGTGCATGGTCTCTCTCTCTTACACACACACACACACACACACACACACACACACACACACACACACATCAAAGGTTAGACATAAAGAGAGAAGCCATGGGACTGAAGTGGTCAGGGATGGTGACCTGGGCAGGACAGACAGGAAGATGTATCATATAAAGGGCTCTTCACTCACACCCCAACACTGGGACAGTTCGGCATAAATCTAACTCCATTCTCTCTTCAGAGAATGGCCTGCCTGCCTCCCACCAGCCCATCCTTGTTGGTAAGGCTGTGGGGAACCTGAGGATGACATATGGGTGAGGGAGATCAGCAAGAGGGAGGCAGGCAGGTAGTGCAGTTTCCAAGGTGGCGGGCACCCTGCCCTCACTCAGCAGGGCACACAGCCGCTGTGAGAAATAGGCTCTTCTAAGCAGCTCGGCATTGTGGTATGGTGACTGACTGCTGAGAACATACCTCTGGTGCTTGGGGGTGGGGGTGTGGTGGGGTGGGGTGGGATTGTCTTACCCATATACCCTGGTATGGCCTGACAGGTAAGGAAAGTAGATAGAACAGCTCCAGGAATCAACCACTTTAGCTCAGAGTGTTCCCGAATTATCTCACTGAATCAAGGGTGCCCACTGCAGGGCTATGACGCTCTGGGTCCTGTGGGTTCTCTGTCCTACGGGAGGGTGAGCCTGTCAGGAGCATCTAGGCTATCTGTTCTCAGAGGAATCCCCTCCCAGTTCAAAGTGCTGCCTGTCACACGCCCCACACCCCTCTACCCCTGACTCCATATTCCCAGCTTCCCCTATCCAAGCACCAACATGGGAATGCCCTCTGGGACTTCTCAGTGGGTCACATTGCAACTCCTGTTGCAGATCGACACAGAATCTCCTTTAGTCTGCCACATGTTCACCCTGGGGTTAGAGCCTCACACCATGATCTTGTCACATGGAAGGAGATTGCAGCCCACAGTATCAGGGAAAGCTACATCCCAGCCCCTGAAGGCGGAGGGCCTGTCCTGCTCCTACAGAGGAGGTGCAAACAGCAGGGGGAGGACTCCACACCAGAGGGCCTGGGAAATTCAGGGTTCTTCAAGAAATAGTGGTTCTGCTGTGAGGGAACAAGGGTTGGAGGAAATGAGAAAGGGAGGGGGTACCGGGGACCCTGAGGTAGCATCTCTATCCGGGTGACCCACAGGAACCTCCCAGGTAAATGTGTCCCAGGCTGAACCCAGTGACCTCCTGAAGACCTTTCTCTGTTCCTGAGCCTGGCTGACTGGTGGCACGCCCTCCTCTAAGCACCCTGCAAGGAACAGACAAATCCCCCTCGCACCTCCTTCCCAGCTTCAAGTTCCCTGCCAGCTCCACAGTTTGCCAAGTTTACCTCTCAGTTTTCTCAAATCCACCCCAGCAGCTCCCCTTGCCTTCCTCCTGCCTGCTTGCAATGGCCGCCTGCCTTCCCTAACTGCTCCTGTCCCTGGGCGATGGCAGGGGCCTCCTAGGCAGTACTAAAGGGATTCTGTACTTTGTCGCCTGCCTGCCTAGGCAGCACAGTGTGGGGTTAGGTGGTAAAGCCAGACATCTTGGGTTCAAATCCACCCTGCAGGTTCATAACTGGGCAAGCCTACATCCGTATCTAGAGAAAGCGAGAGTCTCTCTCCGGTGCCGGTTCCTCATGAGCGGAAATCAAACTTAACAAAATAGGTCTCAGATCTGCTGGGAAGAAGAACGGACATTTCCGCGTGTGAGTTCCTAGCTCTGCCTTCATTTCCTCTCCTGCCTGGTGTTCAGTCCTCTTCTTCCTCCTGTGTCACACCTCCCTCAGTGGACCAGCACGTTCTGTTTACCTCTGCTCATGGCATACTACTGCCCCATCATGGTGCCCTGCTTCCCTGGCCAGTGCCATTGCATTCCTCTTGCTCTCCCCTGTAAGACGGAGTGCCTCCGAACCCGGCTCCCCAGAGCTCTCAGTCTAGTTTGCATTTGCCCACAGTGCTTGCAAGCGCTAGGGGATTGTGTGAGCTTTCATTCCAGGTTTGCGTGCAGCATCCGGGCACCCCCAGGCTCTGCACCTGCTCCATTGCTTAGGGCACCAGGGATGCTGTGAGGACCAAGCAAGAAGCGATTACGTCATGGCCTCCGGGATTCCCTGGAGGCTTCTTAGCAGAGCGGCCAGCGATGGGATGGGGCAAAAGGAGAGGAATGCCAACCTGGTGTGGCCAGAGGCTTCTGCCCCTAACTTTCCTAGGCCCGTGAGAGGGTCCTAGGATCCTTGGGATGCAACAGTGTTTTTGGGCTGCTATTAGAGCCAGATCCAAGGCTCAGCCACACCAGCCCCGGAGCCCAGAGACCGGTGATGTCTGCTAGGCTAGCTTCCGGGGGGTGGGGCTTCTTCACCCACCTAACTCATCCTTTAGAAACTTTGCACATATGTGAGTGTGTGTGCACATATGTGTGCGGGTGTGCCATGAACATGTAGACGCCAAGCATCAACTTTGGGCATCTTTTCTCTCTACCCTGGTAACAAGCCCCCAGGATCTGCCTCTCTTCCGCATGGCTGTACACTGCCTTTTATGCGAGTGCTAGGAATCCCAACTCATGTCCTCACACTTGGGCCATGAACACCTCAGTAATGTTTATGTTACCATGGCCACCGTAGTCAGTCACTTCCAGCAATGGAACCCACCACCACCTGCTTGCTAGGCAAGCATTTCCAGAGATTCATTTCCTAGTCTCACTCACTAATTTTATTGCATCATTATTTGGAGAGCTGGGCATGGCCCTAGGTACAAGAAACAGAAGACTGGATAAGACTTGCTCTGCGCTGGCCCCTCAGGATGCAAACGTCATGAGGGACAAGTGTCAGGGAAGGAAACTGCACTGTGCACATCACAGTCCACGAGGTATAGAGCTCAGTGCCTTAATAGGATGGGACAGCAGGCTATCTGCCGCTCACTGGTGATATCGTTGCCTAAGACTGGCTCTGCAATCATCCGGTGACAAGGCTCAATCCTGACCTGCAGGATTTAACTTAAGGTAGCATGAGGCTACCAGGCCCTTCTAGCTCTAAGAGTCCAGAATCAGATCAAGTTGATCAAGGTATCTGAAAAGTAAAACCCGAGCTCCAGCCGTTGCCCAGTTGCCCCAAAGCAGCTGTGACCTCCGCCTCTGTGCCCCTCTTCTGCATTTATCTAGAACAGATCAACCATTTTAGAAACCTTGGTCCTGCAGCTGGACAGCCTGGATTTTAATATCACTTCAACCCTTTACTAACTACGTGACCTTGGACAAAGCTCCTAAGCTCTCTGAGCTGCAGCATTGCCCAGTAGTGCCTACAGGGGGTAACCAGCCCTGTTTAATGGGATCTGCTCTTGCTTTTCCTGCATCGTGTGCTGTGGGACTTGTCTTCCTACCACAAGGTTCTGGAGTGTTAGGATAGTTTACTGTCTTCAGTCTTCTGCAAGCCCTGGGGAATGGCATGGAACTTCTCTTAGAGCAGGCTGGCCCAAAAGTTCTTGTTGAATGACTTCAAATGGTCAGTGTGAGTGTTGGCTGAGGACTTTGCACCCTGGCTGCCCAGGAGTGGGCAGGGGCCCTCTGCAAGTCACAGGGAGCTGGCGGGGCCGATGCCTGGATGCCTGGCCATCTGGCAGGGCAGGACAGGGTAGGTGTATCCTCTGCCCATGCTCCGGTCTGCAAGCTCAGGAGATCCTTGAGTAAGCTCAGGTAGGGAAGGGGCTGTTGGCACACCACCTGGGAGGACCGTAGCATTCTCATAGGGATTGTGTTCTGAGTAATTGAGAACTATGTTTCTTCTTGTCTACTATGTGTGAGGCCTCGAGTCCTGAGTTCAATCCCAGAACCTAAAAAACAAAACAAAACCAAAAAAAAAAAAAAGATAAAGATAAAGCAGGGTAAAGGAAGGGAACAGAGGGGTTTCTTTGTGAATGGTCAAGAAAGATATGGAGTGTTTGATTTCAGGTAAGGGCTGTTCCTGCCCATACCTGCTTATTCCTGTCCATACCTGTTCATTCCTGCTCATACCTGCCCATTCTTGCTCATACCTGCCCATTCCTGCCCATACCTGCTCATTCCTGCCCATTCCTGCTCATACCTGCCCATTCCTGCCCATACCTGCTCATTCCTGCTCATTCCTGTCCATACCTGCTCATTCCTGCTCATACCAGCTCATTCCTGTCCATACCTGCTCATTCCTGTCCATATCCTCTCATTCCTGCCCATTTCTGCTCATACCTGCTCATTCCTGCCCATACCTGCTGATCCTGCCCATACCTGCCCAGAAAACAGCTAATACCACCAACCTCTGTTTTCTTCTCTCAGCCTGTAACCACAAGAGCTGGAAGTGTGGGCTGGACCAAAGGACCCCAAGAGGCAGAGACTCATAACAGTGGCTCGCTGAAGGATGTGCATCTGCCTTTTATTCATTCATTTTGTTACCCCATATTAATTTATAAATTAATGTACATCATTTCTACCTTTTGGTTATTACACATTCTACTTCTGTGACCATGTGGGTACAAGTACAAGTACTTGTTTAAACATGTGTTTTCCAGCTGGGAGTAGAAGTGTGGGTCATAGGCTAATTCCAGGTTTTACATTTTAAAGAAATTGTCAAACTGCTTTCTTTCCTTATCTACCTATCTATCTATCTATCTGTCTGTCTGTCTATCTATCTATCTATCTATCTATCTATCTATCTATCTATCTATCACCTACCTACCTACCATCTATCATTTATCTATCTATCTATCTATCTATCTATCTATCTATCTATCTATCTACCTGTCTGTCTGTTTGTCATCTGTCTGTCGGACTGTCAGTCCGTCCATCCATCCACCCACCTACCTAGTTATCTACTTTGGGTTTTTGAGACAGGTTTTCTCTGTGTAGCCCTGGCTGTCCTGGAACTCAGCCTGTAGACCAGGCTGGCCTCAAACTCAGAGAAGTCACCTATCTCTGACTCCTGAGTGCTGGGATTAAAGGCGTGCGCCACCACTGCACGGTACCAAACTGCTTTCAAAGCATTAGTACCACTGTGCACTCTCATCAGCCATGGCTGAGGCCCTGCAAGCTAGGTAAGGTTTTCTTAATTGGCCGGTTTGTTTGGGGTTTATTTTAGATCTTGTTTTTGAGGAAAGGCCTTGCTCCATCTCCCAGGCTGCCCTGGAACTCTCCATCCCCTGCCTTCATCTTCCCAGCACTGGGATTACAGAGCGTATCAACGTGCCCTTGCAGAGGTAAATTCTTTGTACAATTTTATTAAGGAGTGATCCCCAAAAACAGGTAGAGGAGTCTGGAAGGAGAAGGGAAGCGAGCTCCCAGCCAGTAACAGTTACTGAGTCATGGAAACACCAGGCTACTGCATGACTCTGAAGCCAGCATGGGGAACTTGAATGACAGCATAGAGAAGCAGTCAGGAGATCCCCCACCTCCAGCAGCTCCTGTCTGGGGACATCTGAGTGTGTGTGTTAATTTCTGCTACTTCTCTTTTGCTAGATGCATAGGTAAGAAAGCAGGCTCTGCTGGAGAATCCCACTCGGCAAAGAGGGAGCGCTGTGTGCAGGAAATGCAAACGTGATTGCTGTGTGCAGGAAATGCAAACGTGATTGCTGTGTGCAGGAAATGCAAACATGATTGCTGTGTGCAGGAAATGCAAACGTGATTGCTGTGTGCAGGAAATGCAAACATGATTGCTGTGTGCAGGAAATGCAAACGTGATTGCTGTGTGCAGGAAATGCAAACGTGATTGCTGTGTGCAGGAAATGCAAACGTGATTGCTGTGTGCAGGAAATGCAAACGTGATTGCTATGTGCAGGAAATGCAAACGTGATTGCTGTGTGCAGGAAATGCAAACGTGATTGCTGTGTGCAGGAAATGCAAACGTGATTGCTGTGTGCAGGAAATGCAAACGTGATTGCTGTGGGTAGGCAGAGGGGAGTGGGCACCTTCAGCACTCAGAACATGGCAGAACCCAAGTTCTTTTTCATGTGGGGTTTACATTCTCCTGAGAGAGTTACAAACAAACCTATGGGCTATAAAGCCAGGAAGCAGCATGGGAAAAGAAAGGTGTGGGCAATGGTGGCACACATCTATAACCCCAGCACTCGGGAGTCAAGGATAGGAGAGTCAGGAGTTCAAAGCTACCCTTGACTATATAGTGAATTTCAAGTCAGCTTGGACTACTTGAGACCCTGTTTCAAAAGAAAACAAAAATGCAAGCAGGTAAGTGTGCAGCAGGCAGAGCGGGAGGCCGCAGGAGCTCATGGTGGGCATCCTGGCATCTTCCAGATGAGAGAGATGTCAGCAGACCCTAGTGAGCAGTAGGCTGCCGGAAGCCCCGCGTGTTTGCTTCAGAAGCCAGGCAGTGGGAACAGCAAGAGCGAAAGCATCCGCAGAACAGATCTGTGGAGTCCCTGAAAACTCGAGCCAGTGAGACAGAGTCAGAGGAGAGAAAGCAGAGCTGAAGGTGAGGAGAGGGGGTGGGGGTGGGGCTCGACTGTGTTGGGGACAAACTAGATTAGGTTGCCGGAACCCTTTTCTTGAATTGTTTGTTGTTTTTGTCTTTGAGACAATGTCCCACTATGGAGCCTTGACTGGCTACAAATTCGCTGACTATTCTCCTGCCTCAGCCTCCTGAGTGCTTGGATTACAGGCACCTGCCACCATGACCAGCAATTGTTTGAATTTTGTTCTAAAGGTAACCAGCCGCCTGGTAGACATGATTGATCTTGTTTATGTGTTTGTTTCCTGCTGTTGGATTTCAGAAACTTGGGAACTCCAGGCCCCAACCTTTAGTTGGTCTGTTAGGCCCTCAGGCCTCACCAAAACCTTGCTCTCCTGCCAGACACAGACAGCTCCGTTGCCAGGGGCTGGCCCTCCATGGGGGAGGGGGCAGAGGGGTAAAACAGAGTGCAGAAAAAAACAAAAACCCGAGCTTGTATACCAGCAGACTCCTTCTGGAAAGCAGTCATGCAGTGTCCAGAGGAGCCTTTGTCCTTCCTCCAGAGAACGTGTTCCTTCCGGTTGTAGCACAGGGAAAGCCACAGCAGAATCTCCAGAGGGGGCAGGAGACAGGCGCAGGTCAGGTCGGGCTCCAGAGCTGATCCAGGCCTTGAAGGGGGAGGGGTGTGTGTGTGAGCAGGACAGGGGGAGGGGGAGGAAAAGGAGGAGAGGAAAAGGGAGGGAAGGACGAAGAGGGGAAGAGGAAGGAAGAGGAATGGGGGAGGAAGAGAGGGAAGAGAAGGAGCGACAGAGGAGATGGAGGGGAAGGAACGGGAGACAGAGAAATGGCAGGAAGGGAAGATGGAAGCAAAGGGGAGGGAAGAGGAAGAAGGGCAGGAAAGAGAGGGAGAGAAGAAAGGGCAGAGGGGAGGGGAGAGGCGAGGAAGGGCCTAAGGGCTGACAGCCACAGGGGAATATTGATGAGCTTTCTGGCCAGAAGTGACAGAGCTGGTCCGGGTAGTGTAATGAAGACAGATGATCCCGGGCCAGCCCTGCCAGCTCCCCGTGGTGGGGAGAGTCACAACTTAGGGTAGGGTGGGTGGGGAGGGCTTGCCAGGCGCCTGCCGCGTCCTCGCCTCTGGCTTCGCAGCTCACCAGCTGCCCCGGCTTCAGAGCCTGCCACCCTGCTCTCTCCTCAGCCAGTCTCCCTCTCCTTTCCTCCCCATCCCCCTTCCCCAGGATGAGGCAGCCTCTCTACCTCACCTCACAGCCTCCAGACAATCCCAGAAGAGCCCGCTGCTTTTTCTCCGCGGGGCCTATTCTCTGATGAACAGCCAATTCTCACGCCTGCCTCTCGGCAGTGTATTGACTGTCCCTGGGTGGTGGCGCTCGCCCACAGCCCATAAACAAGGAGCAAAGAGCCTGGAATTTAATTTTTCCCTTATTCATTTACCCTTTGTGGTTTTGTGCTTTCCTCTTCTTTTCTATCTTTTTTTTTTTTGACGAGGTCTCTTGTAGCCAGGTCTGACCGCAGTCTCTTGATGACAGAATTTCTGAACTTCCTGCTTCCAGTTCCTAAGTGCTGGGATTGTAGGCGTGCACTACCAAGCATGACACATGATGCAGGGTTTCGTGCACATTAGGTAAGGTAAGCACTCTACAAACTAAGATATATCCTCAGCCCTTTCCTTGCTTTCTTTAAAAAAAAAAATTAAATATTTTATAGACGGTGCCCAATACATAGCTACAGCTGGCTTGGATCTTGCAGTGTAGAGTACGCTAGCCATGATCTTGCAGCAATCCTCCTATCTCTGCCTCCCAAGTACTGGCATTATAAATGTGCCTCAGTGTCCTAGTCTGTCTGTCTTTCATTATATATTTTTTATTGTGTATGAGTTCTTTGTCTGCAGGTATGTATGCATACCACATGCATGCAGTACCTGCAGAAGCCAGAAGAGGGCGCAAAATCCTTGGATTTGGAGTTTTAGAGATTAATGAGTTGGTGTGTGGGTGCTAGGAACACCAAGTTCCCTTTAGAACGCCCACTAAGAACAGTACATGCTCTCGCTGACTGAGCCAGTTCCCCAGGGCCCCCTTTCCTTCTATTAACTGTGGCAAAAATACCCCCTAAAATTTACTGTGTACATTATAGTGGTTTGCATCCTGAGTGATCCTGAAAGGTTCAAGTATCAAAGGCTTGATTGAGGTGGAGCACGGACGTAGCTGTCTTTAGACACCAGAAGAGGGCATGGGATCCCATTACAGATGGTGGTGAGACACCATGTGGTTGCTGTGAATTGAACTCAGGACCTCTGGAAGAGCAGTCATGCTCTTAACCGCTGAACCATCTTTCCAGCCCTCCAAAGAGAACTTAATTCCAGAGTGGTACCACTGGGAGGTTGGGAGGGATATCTTCAAGGCATGGGGCTTTTCCATGAAGGGGAATGTGGCAGCCCAAGTGTTTCTCCTCCTCCTTCTCCTCTTCCTCCTCCTCCTCCTCCTCCTGATTCCTGCCTATCAAATGATCAGTTTTGTGTCCATCTCTACCCCAGCGTTCCACCATTCTAGTTACTCTCCACAGGCCCAAAGCAACAGGGCTGACAGGCAAGTTCCCTCTGATTTGTTATAGTGAGGGAGAGAGAGCTGACTGACAGGACATTACCATGCGTTATTACCAGTGTGTATGTCTAACTGTTCATGTCTAGCTTCCTGTATTTAATATGACATATTAAAAGTTCACCCTTGTTTTAATACATGTCAATGCAATTTTTTTTGTCTATCTGAAAAATTTTACTGTAGGATTATGCTATATTTCTCTACCCATCAGTCTATTGGTGGGAAATTGAGTTGTTTTCGGACAGCCAGTTTTGAAACATAAATCCAAACACTGAGATTCCCGTAATTATGTGGCCATGAGTAGCCCTGTACCAAGTATAGCCTTGAGGCTTAACAATTATTCTTATTGCAGAATTTAATGAGGCATGCCTTCAATCCCAGCACTTGGGAGGCAGAGACAGGTGGATCTCTGTGAGTTTGAGGGCAGCTTAATCTACAAGGTGAGTTCTAGGACAGGCAGAACTACACAGTGAACTCTGTCTTGAAACACACACACACACACACACACACACACACACACACACCAGTTGAGACAGAGTCACACTGTGTAGCATTCCTGGTTTGGATTTCACTGTAGACACTAGGCTGTGCTTAAATGGTGGATGCTCCTCTTGCCTCTGGTCCCTGAAGTCTCTGGGACCACAAGCCTGACTCAGTCTTGACAACTATCAATAGAACCATACATGCATTTTTAAATCACTGGTATTCTTTAGAGCACAATAGACAATATACTGTGGCTTACCAACTGGGAAGTGCCTCTCACTCTCGGGACCCTCTTCCCATTTGATATAGAATTTGGGATCAATGTACAAAAAAGCCAAAGACAGCTGAGCCAGTATCTACTGCTTTGCCTTCTGTCAACTAGTTCACCTTAACAGTTCTGAAAAATGTTATTCCTTTATGTATACGGGTGTTTGCCCGTGTATGTGTATGTGTACCGTATATGTGCAGTGTTCAAGAAGGACAGAAGGATCAGATCCCCTGGGCCTGGAGTTACAGATGGTTGTGAGCCACCATGTGGGTGCTGGGAATCAAACCCCAGGTCTCTGGAAGGGTAGCCAGTGATCTTAGCCACAGAGCCATCTCTTCAGCCCCTCATCTTACCGGCTTTACCACATATTGATTTTCAATCTTGAATATCTTCTAAATAATTGTCACGCAGTTTGGGAATGCTCATTGCTTTCTCAGTGGTTTGATTGTGCTTATTACAGTCATGGTTCTAGGTCAGTGTGATATGCTAGGCGTGGGTCACGGGAACAAGAACAGAAGAAGCCAACACCTCAAGAAAGCACCATCCCGGTGAGAGCGAGTCCATCAGCCTGTCTTCTGGTCTGTGAACTCCCCGCTGAATGAGCTGCAAGAGATGGAAATACTGACTTACTCTAGCTGACATGATGTCAACCTCATTTTCAAAGCCAAGCGGGCACAGCTCTCAGGCACCAGTGTTTCTAAAGCACACGTCTGTCTGCCTTGGCTGCCACGGCAGAGCAGTGATTCCGTGAGAAATGTGTGTGAACAGACTTGTGAGCTGAGACTCTCACTGGAAATGCCAGGATGGCTCCTCCTTCAGTCCTCTTCTGCAGCCCTGCTCCTGCCCCGCCCTCCCAGCCTTCTCCCACCCCGGAGAAGCAACATACAAACGTGGAATACTTTTTACCTTCATTAAAATGGGCCAGATATTGTAATTACTTCCCAGGGAGCAAAGGGCTTTGCAGACGGGAGGAAGGGATGTGGTTGAGAGTCAGCACCGCATGCAGAATTCATGAGAAGGGCTAATTGGGCTCCACTCAGAAGCTGCTTGGGGGAAGAATACCTGAGTCTGACTGTCTTGACCCTGCTCAATCCTCGACTCCTTCCAGAGCCTTCCATGGGATCAGGGAGCCTCTACATTTAGAGTCTGAATACCATGACTGACCAGCAGTCAAGCCTTAGCCCTCGAGGCTCCTGGAGTCATCTTTTTGTTTGCAGCCAGCCAGTGACCCACAGGTGTATAAAGGTACACGAAGAGGTCTGGGAAAAGGTCAGAAGACGGGATGGCTCTCTCAGTGTCCCCCAGGCCACCTACACACACACGCTGCCACTTTGCCTGCCTTGTCAATAAACAAAATCCTCAGGAATCTACCCGAAAGATGTTGGTTTAAGAGGGAAGAGCAGGCCCCACTGTTTATCAAGCTTCCCAGGAAATATGCTCAGTGAATCGAGCGCCCTGCGGAGGTCGGTTGTGGAGCTGGGGGATCTTGGGGTGCTTGTCTTCCCTGATGGCCTATTATGGCCTGAAAAATGAAATGTCCTCCAAAGGATCACGTCTTGCAAGCTTGGTCCCAGACTGGCTATTGGCTGATGAGGGCTCTGACTTAAGCAATTCACTAATCATTGATGGATTCATAATTTGGTGACTTTATTGAGAGGTGATAGGAAGCAGGAGTTGGGGCCATGGTGGTGGGAGATCATTTGAAGGGTGCCTTGTCCCTGGCCCTTTTCTGTCTTCCCGATTCCTGCTGCTATGAGGCACACACCCCCCTCTGACATACTCTCTCCCTCTCCTCCTCCTCCGGCTTCTCTTGGTTGCTGGTTGTGCTTTCCTGGGCTGACATCCTCTGTCGCCCGACTGACCATGTTTGAACTTAGTGGCAAAGAGGACGTGGGATTCTATGAAGAAAGTGTGATCCAGGCGAAGTGATGGCGGTGCCTCCCCTTAAATCTAGCACACAGGAGGCAGAGGTGGGGTGGGGGGATCTCTTGTGTTTGAGGCCAGCCTTGTGTACAGGGTGAGTTCCAGCATGGCCAGAACTCTACAGAGAAACCACCTTGTCTCGAAAAACCACAAGAAACAAATAACCCACAAAGAAAAGAAAGAAAAAGAAAGAAAGGAAGAAAGGAAGGAAGGAAGAAAGCAAGCACAATCTAGTTCCTTTACTGTACAAATGACAAAACCCAGTCCCCCCTGCCATCCCTCGTGGATTCATCTGACATTCCGACATCTTCCTTCTCTAGCTCCCACTGCAGGAGGGGCTTAGCATCCAGTCTGTGCCCTTATAGCTCCCTGCTGGGTCCTTAGTGGAGACTCAGGCATCAGGGGAAGTCTCCAGTGCCCCAAGGTTAGCTACTCAATCACCTCCTGGGACCCATTGCATGAAGAAAAGCAGATAAAAAACCAGGCCACAGCCAGGCAGTGGTGGCACACGCCTTTAATCCCAGCACTTGGGAGGCAGAGGCAGGAGGATTTCTGAGTTCGAGGCCAGCCTGGTCTACAGAGTGAGTTCCAGGACAGCCAAGGCTACACAGAGAAACCCTGTCTCGAAAAACCACAAAAAAAAAAAAAAAAAAAAACCAGGCCACTGTGCTGACCACAGTTTTACTTTCTTCATCCAAATCCAGAATTTCTCCCATGGGCTTGCTGGGAGCAACTCAGAAGAAACAAAGTAGAAACTACCTCTAGCCCTCCAGGAAGAGGAAGCCTCTTCTGGTAGTTGAGGGAGCTCTGTCCAGCTGAGCTACTGCAATGGAGATCCGGCAGGATTTAATGTCTCTGAATCTCTGACCTCCAGTCAGTCACCTTTTCCTCTCCACTGTAGGAACCCTAAGCCCTGCCAGCCAGGGCAGGGACAGCCTGTCCAGGTCACCTAAGTCCATTTTCCAGTAGAAGGAAGGGACTCTTGCATAGCTAGCATTCTTTTTAAGTAAGGAAAAGTGTGTGTGTGTGTGTGTGTGTGTGTGTGTGTGTGAGAGAGAGAGAGAGAGAGAGAGAGAGAGAGAAAGAGAGAGAGAAAGAGAGAGAGAGAGAGATGACACTAAGTAGACAGAATGGACAAACCGTAAGATGGAAGAAAAAAGATCTGAATTAAATAAATGTGACATCATTAAAATGCCATTGTATTGTCTTTCTGTTAGCCTTTTATAGCAGGGAACCCTGGGTCTAGCTATCAAGATGTGAGGTTTGTTTCTTGGGGGTCTGCCCTTGAGTAGGGAAGGCACCTGGCAGATCTGATAGGTTGAACTGGTCTTCGGGCCAGTCTGTCAATCAGGCTGTACTGGCGGATCGATCCCTGAGCCTCCATGAGAAGACAGGCCGTGACTGAGGGTGCCTTATTCATTTCTCGGGACGACGCAATGCTCATTGTCTTTATAGACAAGGAAACTGAGCGTCAAAGGAAAAATTAATCCTAGGTCAGGTACAGACCCAGAGTTGGCACCAATGCAGATGAGTAAATAAATGAGCCCACTCTTAGCAGAAGGGCCAGCAAGAAGAAAGAAAAGAGGAAAGGGGAGGGGCAACGAGGCTGGGCTCTGGCTCCTGGTCCAGGCTTCACTTTTCCCTGTGAAACAGGAAGCAAGATCATCTCCTGCCATGGGGAGGCAGGAAGGGCGGGGGCAGAGCAGGTCTGGAAAGGCTCCTGTAGTTCTGGCACAGGGAGATGTCCTCAGAGACACCATGGTTGAGAGGTGGGTGGCTCAGCAGACAGTTTTCTCTGTCACCTGTGACAAGGAAGGGTCATTGTCACGCGTATGCAGAATACACTAATTTTTGTTGTTTGCTTATGGCTAGGTCCCTAGTACAGTGCCTGGGGCACAGTAGCAAACCGATTTGCTTACTAAATACTAAAGAGCTCTTACTACACACTTGCTTCGAAATAGAAGCTGGAATCCAGCAGGAACGAAGGCAGAGGTCTAATATATTATTAGAAGAGTCGTATTGTAAACACCGAAAGCAGCAAATGAAGTGATTGCAGGTAAGGTTGTGTACGCAGTGAGGTTAGAGTAATGGGTAGCCAGTACCGTGAGCATGGGGGGGGGGCTTTTCCTGGGGGGTGGCTCTGCCGACTGGAATGGGGAATGAGGACAAAGGTCCTCCAGGCAAAAGAAACAGAAAACACAGCTCTCTTGGTCAGGAACAACTTGGAATATTCCAGGGAACCAAGAAAGGCTGGGCAGCTGGGGAGGAGAAAGGGGGTGGGGTGTAGGAAATGAGAGGAGAGGGGTCAGGCCATGTAAAACCTCATAAACCCAGTTAAGAAGCTTGGGTTTTATTCTAATTCCAGTAAGAACTCTTTGGAAGGCATTAAACAGTGGGAGGGCTGTGATCTAATTTATGCCTCATAACATTCATTCTGGCTCTAGGGGGAAATTGGACCACACAGGGAGGTGGATAGAGGTGGGAGAGCAGGGGGGCAGGGTGGGGAGGCTTCAGCAGCTCAGGTGAGAGAAGGTTCTAGAATCCGCGGGTATGGGAGGTGGGGGCTGGTTTGGGGGTCAGGTCTTATTAATAGATCCTATGGAGGATGAAGGGAAGCCATCAGAATGTTCTCCAGCTTTCTGAACTGAGCTGATGGCACTACTAAATGTGATGGGGGAAATGGGGAGAGTGTGGGCTGGAGGCAAGAAGGATGCTGTTACAGACATGCTAGGTTAGACATGCATAGTAGACTGTAGTGTGGGGTCCCTAAGAGCATGTGTCGGAGTTCCTATCCCCAGTAACAGTGAGCTCAACTGTATTAGTTAGGGTTCTCCAAAGTCACAGGGGAATTTGTTGTGATGACTTACAGTCTGTAGTCCAACTCTCCAACAATGGTCAGCTGTGAATGGGAAGTCCAAGGATCTGGT
The DNA here is from genome assembly GCA_036184795.1 of Tokudaia tokunoshimensis. Taxonomy (NCBI): domain Eukaryota; kingdom Metazoa; phylum Chordata; class Mammalia; order Rodentia; family Muridae; genus Tokudaia; species Tokudaia tokunoshimensis. The sequence continues at coordinate 62,189,479 of BTHU01000013.1, read as the reverse complement.
AGTTGCTCTGTCCCACAAGGCTAGTAGATTCCAACAGATGTGCTGGCAAGTAAATGCAAGCAGGCAAAGAAGAGTGAATCTTCCTTCTTCCAATGTCCTTATGTAGGTCTCCAGCAGAAGGTGTGGCCCAGTTAAAGGTGTGTACCACCACGCCTGGATCTGGGACTTGTTTTGTCCCAGGCTGGCCTTGAACTCAGAGATCTCCTTGCCTCAGTCTCCTGGGATTCATAGCCACTATGCCTCAAGAGCTCCATGCCAAGATCCAGGTCAGAAACTTGTATCTCCCAGTCTCCAGATTTGGGTCACAGGTGAGCCTTCCAATTCTGGATTGTAGTTCATTCCAGATGTAGTCAAGTTGACAACCAGGAATAGCCATCACAGCGACTTCACTCAGCAATCAGAGTCAGGTATGTAGCTCAGTTGGTAAGAGTGTCTGTCTGGCATACACGAAGCCTTGGGCTCCATCCTTGGCACTAAATGAACCAGGTAGAGTGGTACACGCCTTTAGCCTCGGTATGTGGGAGGCAGAAGCAGGAAGACTAGAAGTTCAAAGCCATCCTTGACTACACAAGGAGTTGAAGGCCAGCCTGAGCTACAAGAAACCCTGTCAGAAATAGAGGGATGAGTTGGGGGAGGGAAAGAAGAAGGGAGGGAGAGAAAAAATAAAGTCGTTGTTGGATAATAAGTCAGTGTGGGAAAACTAGAGTGGTCCTGACATAGTATGCGATAAACATCTTTATAAGAAGAGGGATACTGGCTGGGCAGTGGTGGCACATGCCTTTTATCCCAACACCCACATGGCAGTTCTCAACTGTCTGTAACTCCAGTTCCAAAGTATCCGACACCCTCACACTGATATATGCAGCCGAAACACCAATGCGCATAAATAAAATCATTAAAAACAAACAACCAGCACTTGGGAGGCAGAGACTGGCAGATTTCTGAGTTTGAGACCAGCCTGGTCTACACAGTGAGTTCTAGGACAGTTAGAGCTACACAGAGAAACCCTGTCATGAAAACACCAAGAAAAGTCAAAGAAAGAAAGAAAGAAAGAAAGAAAGAAAGAAAGAAAGAAAGGAAGGAAGGAAGGAAGGAAGGAAGGAAGGAAAAGAAGAGGGATACTGGTCCCAGGCACCTACGGAGAGGATGACATGCGAAGATACAGACACAGGGGGATGACCACCATGCCAAATGGAGATGGTGGATTGGCATGATGGTGCCACACGAAGGAAGAGAAGACTAGGGCCACCTGATGCTGGAAGAGACAAGGAAGGATTCATCTCTAGAGGTTCAGGGGAGTCAGTCTGTCAGCATGTTGGTTCTGAATTTCTGACTTCCATATCTATAAGACAGTAGATATCTGTTGTTCCAAGATGCATCATCTGTGCTGACCTGTGATGGAGGCACCGAGGAAATAACACTGCGTCCTAGCAGAGGTTCAGCGGCGCTGGGATAGTCAAGCCTAGAGCTCAGCGGACGCTTGTTTTGTTGTTTGTTTTTTAATGATTTTATTTGTGCGCGTTGGCCTTTCGGCTGCATATATCAGTGTGAGGGTGTCGGATCCTTTGGAACTGGAGTTACAGACAGTTGAGAGCTACCATGTGGATGCTGGAAATAGAAACTGAGTCCTTTAAAAGAGCAGCAAGTGTTCTTAACCACTGAGCCATCGCTCTAGTCCCAACAGTTGGTTTTTAGGGCCACCCGTAGGACTAGATAAAATTATTAGAAGATTGAAAGCTGGGAAGAGTGTCTGGTGGGGAAGGCATAGGACTGGCCAGAGAGACAGGGCATGAGAGCATTTCAAGAAAAAGACAGTCCTTTGTGACGCGCAGTGAGTGTGGTTCAAATCAGGTTGCTTTGACCTTCAAATTTGGCAAGATGGAGGCTGATTACAAGGAGTGCTTGCTATGGTGTTGGAGGCATATGTTAAACTAGAGTAAACTGAAAGAGACAACACAGCAAGGAAGCGCGGAGTAACTATAGAGAACCAGAGTATTGCCAAAAACTTACAAAGAAGGGTTTGGCTCAGTGGCAGAGTTCTTGCCCAGCACGTGGACAGTCTTGGGTTTCGTCCTTAGCACTAAAAAAGGTTGCTTAAAAAAAAAATCTATATGGGGGCTGGAGAGATGGTCCAGCAGTTAAGAGCACTGACTGCTATTCCAGAGGTCCTGAGTTCAAATCCCAGCAACCACATGGTGCCTCACAACCATCCATAACAAGATCTGACATCCTCTTCTGGAGTGTCTGAAGACAGCTACACATAATAAATATTTTTTAAAAATCTATATATGTATTGGGGTGTGTGTGTGTGTGTGTGTGTGTGTGTGTGTGTGAGAGAGAGAGAGAGAGAGAGAGAGAGAGAGAGAGAGAGAGAGAGAGAGATGAGGCTTCACCTGGAAAAAGATGAGGGAGTCATAGGTAGGTAGTTCTTATTCTTTCTTTATTTTATTTTTTAAAAAGGTTTGCTTATTTTTATTAAATGTGTATGGATGTTTCGCCTGCATGTATGGATCTGCCTAGTGTTTGCAGAGGTCAGAAGAAAGTGTTGGTTCCTCTGGAGCCATACAGTTATTAGCCACAGTGTGGTTGCTGGGGACCAAACTGGGTCATCTGCAAGACTAGTAAGTATTCTTCACCGTGAAGGCATCTCTTCAGCACCAGGAAGGTAGTTTTTAGAAGGTGGAAAACTTGAAGGCATAGTTTTCCATTCATAGCAATGACCTTGGGATGAAGAAGAGACTGATGTCTGAGGTGCACAGGAGATATCACATGAGAAGCAGAAACAGAAGGATCCAAGGACACAGGTGGGATCGGTCTCAGGACTAGAGACTTCATCTTTCGTGACTGAAAGGATGTGGCTAGATTTTGAGGTGGGAAGCTGAGGAAACCCCTTTGGTATGAAGTCATCTTGTGGAGACTGCCGGAGACTTGAAGTGGGAGGACTACAGTGCAGAGAGGACTTGGCCTGTGGAGAAGGGGAGAGCGGTATTCTGGGGACCTGTGGAAAGCCGTCTAGGGAGGGTTCCGTGTTCTTTAAGCTCTAAAATGCTGAGCTCAGAGTGAATCCTACCAAATGAGAGTAAAGACCTTTATCCAAATACTTTGGTCAAATTAAACAAGCTCCAAAATGGAGTTTGAGAAATTAGCATCAAACACAGGAGACAGTGGGGTTTATATAGTCCCCCCAAACTTTAAGACTAGGGTGTTTTTAAAGGTTGGGGGATGTCTAGAGGAATTTTGGTTACAATAGAACTTAACTGATAATTTAAAAATTATTTAACAGAACATCTTATCAGGGTGGAAGTCAGGGTATAGGAACATGCCAAATTCCAGAAAATGGGTCATGACATGGTCAAATCCAAGTTTTACAGAAGACAGGAATGAACTTATTTTTTGACCTTGTTACAAGATGGCTTTTAATTTTAAGATGTAGTCAGGCTGGCCCATCACTCATAACTCAACTTATGTATCCCTTTCAAATCATTGGTGGGGACTGGTCATTTCTATCTGTTGTATGGCCTGATAATGCTAGGGGCAGAGGAAGTATTTTACCACTGTTTTACTTGGGAAGGGCCAAATTTTTATCATGCTAGCTAGGGCTTCTCTAATTATGTCTGATTGGCTAGCATAGGAAATATATATATATATATATATATATATATATATATATATATACATATATATATATAAATAAAACATCCTCTTGGGCTGGAGAGATGGCTTAGTAGTTAAGAGCACTGACTGCTGTTCCAAAGGTGAGTTCAATCCCAGCACCCACATGGTTGCTCACAACCATCTATAAAGGGATCTGTAATGAAATCCACATTGTAGAAAAAGCAGCTAACAGGTGTCTGTAAAACAGTCGGGGTAGATTCATACCTGTGAGTCTTAGCAAAAGCTATGGCTTTGGGTTAAAAAGCATGAACATTGTCTTTTCTTTTCTGTCCAGAGGGCTGGATATAGATTGGACAGAGATGTACTCAGCACGATGAAAAGCATCTTCAAGTCTGTATTTAGAAGACAACCAAAAGAAATGTAAAATCTTGAGCTTGTGAATGATAATAGTAGTCAATGCTTTATCAGCTTATCAGAACTTCAATGATCAATGTTAAATTAAAACTCTGAATTTTTAAAATCTTATTATAACAATAGCATAGAAGGGAAAGAAATCTGAAACATTTCTCATTTTTTTTCAAAACAAATCTTAAGGGGGCTGGAGAAATGGCTCAGAGGTTAAGAGCACTGGCTGCTCTTCCAGAGATCCTGAGTTCAATTCCCAGCACCCACATATTGGCTCACAACCATCTATAATGGAATCTGATGCCCTTCTGGCATGCAGGTGTACATGCAGATAGAGCACTCATATACCTAAAATAAACAAGAATATCTTTAAACAAAACAACACAACACATAAACTATTTACTTGGACCTTAATAACTTGTATTTATATGTTTTAGACCTTTATAACTTATTTAAGCTTTTATATCCTCAACTTTGATAACTTGTATTTACCTTAGAATATTTTCTTAGAAACCTCATAACTTAACATACATAAATTTAATACCTTTTAAAATCCAACCATTTACCACAAGACACAGGTGGTTGATTACTGAGCACAGTCATTGCAAAGCAAGTTCCTTTAAATAGTAAAAGTTAAATACATGAACTCAGTTTTTCCTTTAATATGAAGCCTGTTGGGAAGGCAAACGTGTCTATGAGTTTGCCTTTTTCATCAGGTGACCTAATATCTCTATGAAAGTAAGACCTGGTTTTTATATGTGAAATGAACTACAAAGATACCTACAGGCTTGGGAAGGGAGCTGCCTGCCACTGACAAACAGACAGGGCTACAGTTGGCCATCAATGTCATTAGAGACATGAAAAGGATAACTTACAATAAGAAGAATAAACCAAATGAACTCTGTAGCAATTAAAACGACATAGACTTACCAGCTACCTGGATGATTACCCTAATAGGCTTCCATGGTCTCAATGGGTTCATTGGTGGTCAGAGGTCATAGGTCTTGGCTCTCCCACAGGACTGCATTAAATCTTTAGTTGCTGCATTGGACAGCATAGGCCTTAGGTTGACAAACATGGAAGGTCTGAGAGATTTTCCTGTGGAGGAGGAACTTGGGAAAACTGGCCCACTTTGACTTAGGGAGAGTAGGGCAGCCAAACAACCCAATAGTTTCCACCGTTTGTGTAGGTCCCTGGCAGCAAGCAAGGCATGGGGCAGGATGTTTTAGTGGTTAGCGTCACCACAGTACAAGTCTGTGCCCCATTTGTCATCTTTGGAGACCTTAGGGTCACCTCTAGGTGTTGGAATTTTTGTCTATTATAGAAAGTTTTTCCACTAAACTTTTATTTTGGCAGGATTTCTCTTTGTATCTCTGGCTTTTTTGGAACTAGCTCTGTAGACCAGGCTGGCCTCCAACTCACAGAGATAAGCCTGCCTCTGCATGCATAACACTGGGATTAAAAGAGACACCAGCACCATTAAACATTTTAAATGCCACATTCAGCAGATCTCTGAAGCTTTGAAGGCCATCTACTTATTAAATATACCTGATTTCTAAATAAACTTTACTTAGTTTTAGTTCCTGGTTTGAGGCTTAATCTAGAAAAATGATACAGAAGCTTCAATAAAGCTTACCCCTGCAAGTGAAATGCATTTGCAATGAGCATGGCTATAAGTATAATTTTGAGCACATTAAGGAATTTGATCATTGATAAGACTAACTTATAAATGACTATTAACTTGCGTGTCTTAATTTCCTTATAACAAGTTAGTAGCTTTTAGAAGATTAGTATTCAAACTCAATTCTAAATTGATTAGCATTTTCACTTAATGCTAGCTGTGAGAAAGGTTGAACTTGCAGTGAGAGTTTGAGACTGGGTGCTGTAAACACAGTAGAATTTAATAGAAAACATAATAGCGACTGGAGAGATGGCTCTGCGGTTAAGAGCACTGACTGCTCTTCCAGAGGTCCTGAGTTCAATTCCCAGCAACCACATGGTGGCTCACAACCGTCTGTAATGGGATCTGATGCCCTCTTCTGGTGTGTCTGAAGACAGCTACAGTGTACTCATATACATAAAATAAATAAATCTTAAAAACAAAGAAAACATAGTAGATATGGATGCCCTCCTTATTCCAGCGGTAAGAGCCAGTCCTAAGCTTTTGAACAGTTTGCCTGCACATCAAAGCATCCGGACGTTCATCTATTACATAGTCCTGCAGAGCCAGCAACAGGCTTATACACATCACCAGAGTTACCATCTTTGGTTCAAGGCAAGACAAACATTAAGATGCCGTCTCTCTAGAGCTCCCTGTGGGACCAGCATTTTTAAAATCCTCATTCCCATCTCAGTTTTTTTATTTTTGTTTACTTTTTTAATTCATCATATTTCTACTGTTTTGGAGACCTTTTTAGACATTTTCATCTAGTTTCTTAGTTTGGGAGCCTGCTTCGATGAGGCCCTTTTAAGATACTCATTGGCTCTTCCCATGATGAAAATCGAATGAACATTTGTAGATAGCTAAGGTTACCTAGAAGTGATTTCATGTAATGTTCTGGCAATGTCTGGTGGCAAGAGACCTTCTTTTTTAACATGTATGTAAAAATAACAAGGAGTGATTACCCATAATGCAGAGGGAGAAGCTTGTTAGGCTCAGTGAGACCTCAATTGGGCCCATCTACTTTAGCAAAAACAAAATATAGAAGATACCTTGAGTTTTTGTGCATATACTTGTGGCCCTCTTTAGCTTTTATATTTTTTTTTTATCTAGAATAAAATATATTTTTGCTATCTTCCTCTGTCCAAAACCCTGGCCAGATCCTTATCTCATGACACGAACCCTCTGCTGGTCCTTCTAGGTTATAATTTAATCAGAAGACCCGGCTAAAGATGCCAGTCCCTGGTGGTAACTGTTAGGTTAACATCAAAATCTGGACAGAGAGGCAAGCAGCCCTAAGCCAGGAAGTGGCCAGGCCTGATTTTTTTCCCGAGACAATTTCTTTTATCTACTCTCTTATTTGGTTTTGCTTTTGGCAGCAATTTTGTCTTGACTTTTTTTTAATGGATTTTTTTTCTTTGGTTTGATAAACGCAGACTCTGAGTTTGAGGACATTGAGGATAAACATTTTGGCTCACTCTATAACATTTGAGGTAAAGTTGACATCCATACGACCTGTTACTTAATTTCTTTGTAAGCTCTAATAGTTATTGATCATAGTAAACAAAACTTCATTTTTTTGTTACTTTTAATGAGGAATAAATATTACTAAAGGCTTTTATTTGCATCTTTAATTATTATAGTCTTTTAGTTCTGTTTCACAAATTTTTCAAACAAGAGCTGAATCCAAGTCATATATACAGTGTGTTGTAGTAAATTAAAATTACCCATGCATAGGTTAAATATTAAACTCTTTTGTTATAAGTTTTAAGTTCAGAAAACTGGGCATGACACTTCCGGAGGATCCGGCTATACCACTCCTGGGCATATACCCAGAGACTTTACCTGCATGCAATAAGGACACATGCTCCACTATATTCATAGCAGCCTTATTTATAATAGCCAGAAGCTGGAAAGAACCCAGATGTCCCTCAACGGAGGAATGGATTCAGAAGATGTGGTATATTTACACAATGGAATACTACTCTGCAATTAAAAACAATGAATTCACGAAATTCCTAGGCAAATGGTCAGAACTTGAAAATATCATCCTTAGTGAGGTAACCCAATCACAAAAGATCACACATGGTATGCAGTCACTGATAAGGGGATATTGACCCAGAATCTCAGAATACCCTAGACACAATCAGCATATCAATAGATTTCTAAAAAGATGGAAGGAGAGACCCCTGGTCCTGGAAAGACTGGATGTAGGGGAACGCCAGGACAGAGTAATGAGAGGGGGTTGAATGGAGAAAAGAGGGAGGGAAGGGGGCTTATGGGACTTTCGGGGAGGGAGGAAACGGGAAAGGGGAAGTGATTTGGAATGTAAATTAAAAAAATAAAATAAAATAAAATAAAAAGTTTTAAGTTAACCTTTCGCATAGACTTTATTAATACCTAATAATCATACCCAATAAATTTATAAATCTTGAGTTACAGAAAGTTCATATAATAGTTTTATAAATCTTGAGATAAACTTATACTTTAGCAAAAGTCTTAGAAAGTTAAATGAAGGGGCTGGAGAGATGACTTAGTGGGTAAGAGCATCAACTGTTCTTCCAAAGGTCATGAGTTCAAATCCCAGCACCCACATGGTGGCTCACAACCAGCCATAAAGAGATCTGTGGCCCTCTTCTGGTGTCTGAAGACAGCTACAGTGTACTTACATATAATAAATAAATCTTTAAAAAAAAAGAAAGTTAAATGAAGGGGAACAGGGGAGGGGAGATGGGTTATGAGACTTTCGGGGTGGGGGGAAACCAGGAAAGGGGACAACATTTGAAATGTAAATAAAGAATATATCTAATAAAAAAATAGAGAAAAAAAAGAAAGTTAAATGAAGCCAATAGTCTAGTTTTGTTGTGTTTTGTTTTGCTCTCTCTTTATTTGTTACAAAATCAGGTGTCTCACCTGTCATAGGACAGACAGGACACTTTTTTTTTAATTTATTTTATTTTATTTTTTTAATTTACATTCCAAATCACTTCCCCTTTCCCGTTTCCTCCCTCCCCGAAAGTCCCATAAGCCCCCTTCCCTCCCTCTTTTCAAGACAGGACACTTTTAAATGAACATGCTTGGGTCTAGAGAAGGAGGAGTCAGAACCCAGTTCCAGAGCCAGCTTTTCAATAAAACAGAACTGTGTAAAACAATATTTCAATATTATCCATATCTAAAAATTGAATTCAGAGATCAGGGAGAGCAACCTGAGAACAGAGGAGGCTCAGGGAGAGAAATTCCAAGTCCTAGTTATTAAAGCACAGTGGCTAGCAGCCAAAGCCGCCCCCCTCCGCCAACCTTGGTGGTGGTTGGTCTTCTCCTACCAGGTCAGCTCCTCCTCTTCCATTTCTGGGCTGCACTTTTTTCTCCCCTTGAGTGCTTTCTGCAGCTCAGCTACCTGCCTGCCACGGTGTGGCATTTTATCCCATGCGCACCCAGCTGCAGACCCAGGAGAGGAAAACAAAGAAACACAAAAGTTTTCAGTCATCAGAGGCAGGACAGTGACCCTCCATAGCAGATTTAAAGAAACGGATACAGGAAAAAAGAGAAAGGAAGGAAGGAAGGAATCTGTAAACACAAAACACTCAAGGGATAGAGAGTCAGCAAAATGCAACCAGTAAACAGAATGCAGAATATGCACATTCGTCAAAGAGACCCGTGTAGACGCTTTCGTTCATACATTTAGTCACACTTGGCCAATTTCCCCCTTAGTTCTCAGTATCTAAGAACCAGGCAGGCAGTGTGCCTTAGTACTAGTGCCCTGGGCAGGAGACAACCACAACACAGAACAAAACACAAGAACCAGGTGCAAAACAAAAGCAAAACAAAATAAACAAACACACACCAAAAGAAACAAACCAACCGCCACGCCACCAGCAGCTGGACAGCGCAACATCTTGCTAGTGCCCTGGACCTCTCTATACCCCAGACAGGATCCCAACAGAAGTCATAGAAGGAGATTCTTCTGTGATTTACTGATGGAGGCCTCCTCAGACAGGTGCCCACTGACTTCTTTTTAGTATGGCACTTTGCTCTAATCCCACAAGCCAAATGCATGCCTTGGAGCCTTGGAACATCTTCAAGATGCACACCATCTCTTGAGGCACATTCTGGTCTGGTCCCAGAGTCTGGGAGTGAAGATCTGAATTCAGAACTTAGGTTGGGGTCTTGATCTTGATGGGGCCTCCAATTCTTAATCCTACTGAATGAGACTGAAGACCTTTACCCAGATTGCTTGGTCAAACTAAGCAAGGTTTATTTTCTGTTGGATGGGACTATCTCCCTAAAGTGGGGTTTGAGAAAACAGCATCAAACACAGGAGAAGGTGAGGGTTATATAGCCCCCCAAACTACAAGATTAGGGGGATTCAAGGGTTGAGGTATTTCTAGAGGAAATCTGGTTATGTAGGGACTTCGCTGAACATTTCAAAAGTACTTGGCAGAACATTTTATATTATCAGAGTGGAGGTTAGGGTATAGGGTCAAATTGCAGAAAATGGATTAAGACCTAGTAAAATACAAGTTTTATAGAAAACAGGAATGAACTTAGTATTTGACCTTGTTATAAGATGACTTTTACTGTTAAGATGGAGTCAGGCTAGCCCATGAACCAGTCACTCGGAGTGATGGTGACACTTCCTTCAGTACAGAAGAAGGTTGAGAAGCTGCCTGGATTTAACCAGAAGTGGATCTTTGTCCAGCAAATCAATGGAGAAAAAGATGCGTGAAAAAACAAGGAGTCTGTAAGGGAAGATGTATAGGAATCACAGAGGCTGAGCTGATGCAGGGAGGGGCTCACGTGGGCATGGCCAATGGTGAGCTTTACCCGTGAATTAGATCCCTGTGAGTTGGAAGGAACACAACCAAGAAAGATAATCGGGGAAAGGCAGGAGAATCAGTGACAGGTGCCTGGAAAGAACGGTATTGAGGACACCGAGAATAGTGTTCCTAGACTTCAACAAGCTTCTGTTCACATGAAACACACAGCCAAGGTAGCAGCCAAACAGGTGTCTAATGCACTCCTATGGGGGACGCTGGTGTCTCTGCAGAAGGAGGTCAGCAAATGGCTCACTGTTCTCTGCACTTCAGCCCTGTGTATGGGAGGAGTGTCTTCTGTCGTGAGAATTCCGGTTTCTTTAAATACAGGAATGTTATAGGACTATGTTTTTGTATTAATCCCAGGTGTGGGAAGTGGGGCTGGTTTAAACTGTCCACAGCAGCTGACTATGATTTGATACCCTGCAGCAGCTGCTGATAGCTTCTGCAAGCCTGTGACATTTGAAATTCCGGGGACTCTCGAGAGGGTATAAAAGTGCCAGGGCCCCAAGAGGTGCATTTCCTGCTGGTGGTTACTGCTGCTGTTTGCTGTTTGCTGGCTGTCTCCTGACCTTAATCAGCTGGAAATTGTCTAACAAAATCGACACCCCCTTTCCCCTCTAATATTCTCTATTTCCACCCTAGTGTTGGAAGGGATTGGGGTGGAGAAGGGTGGATTAAAAAAGGAACTCATGAAAATAGCCAAAAGTCTGTTTACAGTCTTCTGCGGTCAGGCAGGGTCAGCATGGCAGGACAGAAAAGGGGATGCTAAAGCCAGAGTTTAAGGACAGTCTCAGAGGACGCATTAGGAAGGGTTGAGAAGGCCATGAGAAGTGGGCCGTGGGGTTTGATCAGTAGCTCTTTTAGAGAGAACACGGGAGAGCATAGGACTTGGGACAAGATAAGTGGTGGGTCTTCTCCTGACACGGTTGCTGAGCAAGGTGGTTCATCAGTTAAAGCTACAGACAGGGGATACGAACGTGGTTCAGCCTGGGTTTACTCCTCGGCATAAAGCTAAAGTGCAATTCAAAGTTAGTTAGTTGGCCAGTGTGAATGAAACCTGATCAAAAAGTTGATGAAACTGATCTTTGGTCCTTGTGTCAAGAACTATGCCAGGTTCACTAAGCTGTGGCTGTATATAGATACTTATGTTCTCAGAAGAAGAACCAGTGTAAGGCTGTGTACTGCTGTTGGAAGAGGCCCTAGCCCCAGGCAGAGAACACAGCGACTTCACAGAATCCCATGGGTGATGATAATCTCTAGGTACCTCTGACTGCCTAACATGGGAAAAAAATTGTAATCTGTCTCTTCCGTGAAAGTCGCAAATGTTTTCAAGACTGAAGGCTGGGCTTTGGTTAGATTTTGCCTTAATTAGGACAAGGTGGACAGGAAAAAACAAACAAACAAACCCCCAAACAGGTGAAGAAATGCAGTGTTGAAACTGCAGTACCTCCCTGTCTCCCTGGCCTACACTAAAACAACCCAGTCTCAACACAGGCCTTTTTCTGGGAAATTACTGAGATAGAAAACTCACTCTTTCTCTCTCTCTCTCTCTCTCTCTCTCTCTCTCTCTCTCTCTCTCTCCCTCCCTCCCTCCCTCTCTCTTTCTTTCTTAAAGATTTATTAATTTTATATATGTAAGTACATTGTTGCCATCTTCAGGCACACCAGAAGAGGGCATCAGATCCCATTACAGATGGTTGTGAGCCACCACGTGGTTGCTGGAAATTAAACTCAGGGCCTCTGGAAGAGCAGTCGGTGTTCTTAACCACTGAGCCATCTCTCCAGCCCAGAACATGTTTTCTTCACACTGGAAAACAGCCATTCCAGCCCCAGGCTGCTCATACATTCATTCGTTTGTTTGGTTGTTTATTGGTCAAACTGTTAATTTATATATTCATTTGAGACCTCCCTAGGCCTTTGGCTTTGTTTGTTTGTTTGAGACAGGGTCTTACTGTGTCGTCCCTGCCTGACCTATAATTTACTATATAAACCAGTCTGGCCTCAGATTCACAGAGATCTGGCTGCCTCTGCCTTCTGAATGCTGGGATTAAAATAATATACCACCACACTTCAACCCTCTCTCTTAAAAACAAACAAACAAACAAAACAAAACAGAGAGAGGGGCTGGAGGGATGGCTCAGCGATTAAGGGCACCGACTGCTCTTCCAGAGGTCCTGAGTTCAATTCCCAGCAACCACATGGTGGCTCACAACCATCTGTAATGGGATATGATGCCCTATTCTGGTGTGTCTGAAGATAGCTACAGTGTACTCATATACATAAAATAAATGTAATAAGAGTAGGGTCTCATTGTGTAGCCCAGGCCTAGAACTCATGATCTTCCTGCTTCTACCTCTCAAATGTTGCAATTATAGTGCTGAACCACCATACTTAGTATTTCTATGGAAGGATCATTCTATTTGATGTGTGTATGTGTGTGTGTGTGTGTGTGTCCAGTGTACACATATATGGATGCCATGGGTCAATGTCATGTATCTTCCTTTATAGCATCAGTTTTTTGAAACAGGATCTTTCACCATTCCTGAAGTTCACTGAACTCAGACTGGCTACACTGCATGTCTGTCCAGCATACCATCCCCAGGACCATACTATCTTTGTCTCCCAGGACTAGGGGCAACCCATCTCTCCCCTGCCTTCTTAAAATGTGGGTTCTTAGGATCTGAATCCTGGTCCTCAGGAGTTACCCACCAAGCTGTTTTCTCAGCCTCTTGTACTTTTTTTCTTTCTGTGTATTGTGCATTTTTTCCCTGTGTGCCCGTGTGTGTGTGTGTGTGTGTGTGTGTGTGTGTGTGTGTGTGAGAGAGAGAGAGAGAGAGAGAGAGAGAGAGAGAGAGCATACCCATGTCTGTGCCAAGATCAGAAGGGATGTTGGGCATTCTGCCCTATCACTCACTACCTTATTAGATGGAGTCTCTCACTGAACCCAGAGATAGGCTGGCAGCCAACATGCCCAGTAACCAGGTTGTCTCCACACAACACACATTTGTAGGCTTAGATTTTTCCTTAAACCTACTTTATTTAGGGTTCTTAGATGCTTTAACCTCCCTTCTAGCCCATTGGCCAGAAGTAAGGAAGAAAGAAGGTTGATTGGAAAAGGGAGTCGTGGATCTGTTTAGTAGTAGTTCTTCAAGGCGATTCAACTCTTCGTTGTCAGGATACCAGCAGTCCAGTCTAATAGCAAACATTACACACAAATCCATAGCAGCGGCTTGATCCAGCAGAAACCGCAAGGCTCTGCTGAATCTGGACACGTCAGCTGAAACGGCAAAAATCAGTAGGAATACCACAAGAAGTTCTTTGGCGTGTATCTCTCTATGAAGTGAAGCCCAGTGAATCATTGCAAAGAGTAGCAATGCAAGAGTGTCCTCTCACTGTTTGTGGGGTTCTACTTACACTCTTTCCAAACGTCATGCGCCCTCTTAAGCGTCTGCTACAACAAAGCATCCTCTCAGGTGTTTATCTGAGCAAAACATTCCCTCTCAAGACAGTGTCCAGAAAAACATCACAGGACCCCTCAGAAGACAGCTTCCAGAAAAACATCACGTGACACAACTGAGTTTCCAAAGAAACTTTGACTTCACACAGTAGTGGGGTTACAGGTGACCCTTGCCACACCTGCCTTTTTACATGGGCTCTAGGACTTGAACTTGGGTCTTTAAGATTGTCTAGCAAGTGCTCTTACCCTCTGAGCCATCTTTCCAGCTCTCCTGTACTTATTTTAATTTCTACCTTTCTAGTCTCTCTCATCATATCCACCCTCCTCCTTGGGACCACAACAGGCTTGTCCTTCTGCAGGATGCTTCCTTCCTCTTCCAACCCCTCCCCCCAATATCACCAGTTATCAGTCCAAAGCTTTCCTCTAGGAGGCCTCTAAGGTTCCCACTGATGTTGTGCCAGTGTCTGAGGTGACCTGGCCTGGTCTTCATGTAGCTGAGAGAGTGTCTCTTTGTGTTGCCTGATGAATGGCTGCCCTGTCCTGGCTCAGGACTCGGTACCTGCAGGTAACAGGAGAAGGTGCCCTCTCTTCTTAGGTTTGCACCTGCTGCTCTCAGCTTTTCTGCAAGTCACAGGCTGCCAGGCAGGAAACTGGACAACTCAGCTTGAGAAGCATAGCGCAAGTTTCTAGACCCAAATGCTCCCCATCTATCCTCTCTGGACACAAAGACCCACTTTGGTGGGGGCGGGGAGGGGAGCGGTTTAGACCTCTGTCTGTTGCACCCTGACCCTTCTGTTCTCTGCAGGGATTTGGGTCTCTCAATACAGTAGCATGCCCTGCAAATACTATTTTCCTCTGTGACCCAGGGTTGGAACTGCAGAGCTTCTAGGCTAGAAAACATGAGAGCTGGCTAACCATCTATACCTGTGCCTGGGTTGTGTGCAAACACCCAGGTGACATTCATCTTCTAAAAGAGACAGTGATCTTCCTCAACTGCTCACTTTGGTGTTTCAGACTACAAAACCCCACCCAGTTCAACAAAGGTACATGAAGGGTTGCTGTTATATTGTTTTACTATCCCATAAAAATGCTGCATTATTTATTTTGCACAGATAATACAGGCACAGCCTTGTAACTACTAAACAATACATTTCATATGTAGGCACTGCCCCCACCCAGTTCTTCCCAGAAGTAACTACTGTTTTCGATCAATGGCTTGTGTATTTTTCCACAGATGCTCCACACATTACAACTTTAGTCTTCAAGAGAATTTCCCACATATTGTGAGTGCCATTTGGCGGAAGAAGGAATGAACCATGGCTTAGAAAGGCAGTAAGCAAATCCAAAGTTCAAGGTTCATCCAGTGTCCCCAGCGACTTGCTCTTACATTTATTCCTGAGTTATCCGTTCTCGTGGGGAAGTTGGTTGGGGTGAGAGAAGGCGTGCAGAGCCCTGTCCCAGGTGCTGAAGGCTCTGGCAGAGGCAGAGGACCCCTTAGCTCAAGTCCTCATCAGGATCACTGACAGCAGCAGGGAGGGATACTGTGTGTTAGTAAAGAGAAGGTGGAAAGCCACAGACTGCTTGAGCACTGAATCTGTGTGTGGGCAGGCTGCTCTCGCTTGTTGACTCAGTTTCTCATTTATCCGCGGAACAGAAACTTAAGTCACAGGACTGTTGTGAGAACCCACACTTGACAAAGGCAGAAATGCGGAGCAAGCTAACTTTCCCAGCTCATGGAAAAGGGTCCAGGCCAGTGCACGGTATCTTCTCCCATATTATGGCCCAGTGTTACAGGATGAAGTGGAGGGAGGATGTCTCTGCACTAGAATGCCTGGATTAGCAAACATCCATTTGACTCAGTTGCATCAGACAGCAGGAGGATAGATAAATGGGCGACTTAGAAAGATGGCAATACAAGAGTGAGCCTCTGGGTGTTACTTTGCAGAACCTGAAGAATAACTCTAAGGACCATTCCTAATTTCCCCAGGTTCTTTCCCCAAGCCTCCCTCCCTCTGTGCATCCTGTTTATAATTTGGACATGTGGTTGCTTAAAACAAGCAGTTACCAGCAGCCCATGGACCAACAAATTCCTCTGATTAGAACTCTCTCTTCCCTCCACATCCCATCTTTCATCCTTTAGCTGTCCCTTTTCTCTGAGAAACCTTTCTGAGCTCCTCGTCTCTCTCTCTCTCTCTCTCTCTCTCTCTCTCTCTCTCTCTCTCTCTCTCTCTCTCACACACACACACACACACACACACACACACACACACACACACGCACACACACTTCCTAATTAGCTCCTATCACACCAGTGGCCATCTTGCCACCAGACTGTGTGCTCCAGGGGACTGGGTATATATATCCTCAATGCTCACCCCAGAACTTGGCATATAAGACATGCTAAATCATTTATCGCATAAACGACTGAAGGGAAACAAATCATTTCCTGCTTTGGGGTTCAGACCTTATCTGAACAGTAGAGGGGCACCACCTCCCAGGCTGGGCTTTGCCTGCTCTCAGTCTTGTTACTTTGCTTGGTACTCCTGGCGCCTCCTTAGTTGATGCTACCACGCAGGATGGTCCAAGTGTTGCTTGCTAAATAAATGAATGGGTTCTTGGCAAGGAGCTCCTAGAGGGCATTTCCTATGCAAGTAGTTTTAAGATCTCTTCCCTGGAGGGTCAAAGGCAGCTCCAGGAAGTATGCAGAGCGAACCTGGGTTGGATCTGAACAGGCTGGAGGACAGATAGAGGTATCCTTTCTTTCTCTGTCTTTCTCATTGCTGTCCAGTAGGAATGGAGGCCAGGGCCCAGGTCATTAAAGTGATCCCCTATAGGGCCCTCTATGCCCTCTGGTTGTGATGGCTGAGGCCCAGGTGTTGGTCCCCAGTTACCCAGCACTTTCCTCATTTGGAGGAGGAGATGTGAAGGGAAAGAGGAGAGATACCAAGCTCTTGCTCCCCGAGACCCCCACCCACCCCCAGTCTCTTGTCACACACACTGGGAAGGGAGTAGGGGTCAGGCTAGGTCGGAGGAGGGGCGGCGTGGCCAGACGGCTGGTGTCCTCTGGTGTCTGGAGTCCAGCCCCGGGCTCTTAGCCCCCGCGAAGAGAGGCGAGCCGGAGCTGTGCAGTGAATGCAAAGAACTAGGCGAGCTCCCAGCCCGGCGCCGCCGACGGCGTCCTCAACCGCGGCCCAATGAGAAGACAGCAGATAATTTATTCTCTAATCCCGGTTCGGGTGCCGGGCGCGGGCGAGTGGCGTGGGCTGGGGGGTGGGGTGGTCCCCTCGTCCTCTCTCCCGCGGCCACCCCTCCCCCGCCCGCGGGCTCGGGCCGCGCACACACACATTTCCTGACAATTAGCGAGCACACCTTGGCCGCGCGGCCTCCGGCAGCGCCGCCGCTTTTGTCTCCCGCCCGCCGGGCGCAAAGTTGGCCGCCGCGCCGCGCCGCTCCGGCTGCCGGCCGCCCGCCGCCGTCGGGGGGCGTGGAGGGCGGGTGGGCCGGGCGCCGGGCCGGGGCTGGGGGGCCGCAAAAGAGAAGCGGAAGAAAAGTAAGGCAGCGCTGCCCCCTTTCTTTGTTACAGCCTGAGTGTGAGCGGGCGTGAGCGCGCGCGGGAGTGCCGATGCTCGCCGGGCGGTGTGTGTGAGTGTGCGTGTGTGCGCGCGCGTGTGTAAGGGCGCGTATGTGGATGCGGGTCGGGACCCGAAGGCGCGAGGTGGCAGCGCGGGGCAGGGAGCGGGACCCGCTTCGCGGTCTTTCTCGCCCGCAAGGAACTCGGGCGTGCGGGCAGGTAGCCGGCCGGCTCCGGCTCCTCCCGGGACGCAGCAAGCGGCTGTTTTCAGATGGAAACCCGATCCGGCCTGGGACCGGGCGGGCTGCCGGGCGAGGGCTGGAGGGAGGCGGCCCGCGGGGGTCTGTCCCGCCGCGGGGGGCACCGGAGGTGCGGGGAGTTCCGGAGGAGCTGGCGATGGCCCGTGCGAGCCCCGGAGGGCGCGAGGCATTGGAGGTGGTTTTTGCGGCCAGGGAGCAAGCGGGAGAGGGGCGGGGGCGAGACGAAGTCTGTCTAAATGCCAGTTCCCTGAAGTTCAGCGAGTCGGTTGTCATTTCATCCCGTAATGCATATTTATGCCATGCTGAAATAGGCTTCATAATTAACTCCTGGAGTCATCCGCTGAGGTTAAAGGGACCCCGAAGATTTGTGCATTGATTGGGTAGGGTACCCAGGCAGTGTGTGTGTGTGTGTGTGTGTGTGTGTGTGTGTGTGTGTGTGTGTACGCGCGCGCGCGCCCCGTGCGAACCCATTGAGAAGAATAATTATTTTTCTCCGCTGGAAGCTACAGCCGAGAATCAGACCGGGAGGGAAGAGAGAGGTTGGAGAGGGAGAGGGAAATAGGGAGACAAAGGAAGTGAGTGCAAGAGAGGAGCCTGCTCAGCATCCGAACTGTGAGTACTGAGCGGAAAACAGGCAGAAAGTGCTGGGAGTCAGCGACCTCTCTGCGGGCCGGGTTGGGGGGCCGGGAACCGCCAAGGACTGGCGTCTTTGCTTTGGGTTGGACAGGGGCTCCTCCAGCTCCCGCAGGCTCACCTGAAAGCCAGATCTGCCCCCGCTGCTGCCTGCGCCAACCACTGTCCTGGCTAGGCAAAAAGGAAGCCCCCTATCCAGGCTCCATTGCCTTTGTTTCTTCTAAAGGATTTCACAGCTAGTGGGCTTCAGGAGGGAATGTGAGGGAGCTAGCTCTCTAGAAGCTTGGGTCTACCTCCCCTGGCTGAGTGAAAGCCACTCTGAGTGCTTCTCTCTTTCCTTCGCCGCCTGGTGGAATGAGACGAAGAAGGGGCTGTAACTGAGGCAGGGACCAGGACTTTGTGGCACCTGTGCATTTGGCCCACAGCGGTGTCTGGTACCCCAGGAGCAGAGAGAGGTCCTGGAAGACCTTGTGCAAGAGGCGGGGAGGAGCCATGCCCAGGGCAAAACCACCAACTCCAGCGAATGCGAGGCAAATATGTACCCGAGAGGAAGGGTAGACCAGCTTCTTCATTCTTCCTCCAGTCCTTTCCAGTCATTGTGGCTTTGGGGTTTGATAGGACCTCTGAGCCATGAGCTTCCTCCATCCCACTTCCCCCTCGGGGGCCTTGCATACCTAACAAGGGCCGCAGAGAGGCCACCCAGGAGGAGGAACCCTGGCTAGAATAGAGGCTCAGCAAGGCAGCCTTGGCGAAAATAGATACTCCCCTTCCTGAGAAAGGGTCCCTTAAAGGAAGGCCCCTGCCTCTCCGGAGCTGATCAGGAGAGGGCGCCTGGGGGCTAGAGGGAGAGTCCTCCTTCCCAACCAACATTCCACAGCCTCCGTTTGGAAGCACCCGGTGTTCAGCCTTCAATCTTCATTAGCAGACTCATCTCCCCTGGTCTGATTTAATCTTCCCTGGTGAATTTTCAAAGGTGCTTTCCTCTACCAGTGAGCAACTTAGCTCAGGGCTAACTTAGCAGCGGAGGTCAGCTCCTTGGTGACTAGGTTCCTCTGTATTGAGAGAAAAGGACTGTCCTCCAAGAAGTCCCCCAGGGTGCCAGTTTATCGACCTCCAAGGGTGCCCCAGCTGAGGCATAAGGCTGGAAACAGTTTTTACTTTTCAAATGGTCCAGTTCCATCAAAGCTGTGACAGATACAGGCATGTCTGCACCCTCCTCAGACTCTAGACACAGCTTCCTCCGGGTTATTGGGTACCTCCTCCTGCTTCCTTCCACCCTCTTGCCATACATACAAGGATATGATTATCCAGGGGGCAGGCCTCAGAAGCCGGGTCACTCTCCTAAAGATGATGTGATGAGGACACAGAGGCCTGAGAGTAGGTATGGGCCACACGTCTAATGCGGTCCCTTGGAGTCATGTTATAAGGCTTATGGATGGAGACCTCCGGCTGCTCTGACTTATGGTCGTGAATGGCGGCTTGTCCCCCTCTGGACTGCTAGCATGAGTCCTATCCCAGAGTCTTTCTTGCACAGATAAGGTTTGACCATTGTACGTGGAGCTTAATGCACATTTATTGAAGGAGTAGCTGTCTCCATGCGCCTCACATGTTTTAAGTGTTAGGGGACAAGGCCGGAAAGGCAGAACCAGGCCTGGGCAGATATGAGAACCTTTTGATTTTATTCATGATATTCTCGTGGGAAAAAAAAGCATGCAAATTTGCCAATGGCCCATTATCATATTCTTCTTTAGCAACATGGTTGACTGAGAATCAGAACTGTAGCCTGGGTTCTGTGTTTGGGAAGCTTGAACTCTGGTGACATAAGCTCCTTGAACTCTTTTGCCTGTCACCCAGCCAACAGGCTTAGTAGGGCTTAGAGAGCTGATGGCACTAAGGCTGGAGAGACCTGTCCCTCTGGTGTCCGCTCAGGGATTCTCTACTTTAATTTGCACAAGGCTGTTATCAGCCTGCTGTTTCCTCCTCCTCTTCCTCCTCTTTCTTCTTCCTCTTCACTCTCCTCTAAGAGCCCAAGGACCTGCAGGCTAGAAGCCGCTTCTCTTTGCCTGGAAACGTTCAGAAAAGGGCAACTGGAGAAAGCCCCTGGGCAAAAGAAAATGCACGCCTGACTTCTTTGTGGTTTCCTGTTCAATGGAGCAGCATCTACCTCCTCAGGGGGAATCTCAAGCTGTTAAATGAGAGAGAATCTGAGCTGTTGCTCATGCTTTGGGGTAGAAATGGAGGGTGTCCAGGGTAGACTCAGACCATGAGTACGCTACCTAGTGGCCTAGAGAGAGGGAGTCCATCCTGTCCTCTGGCAAGCCCACTGCTGATCTGGTTCCAGTCTGGAAGATAGTGTATGGGAGACTGAAGGTCCTTCAGGACCTAGCTGTCTGGATCAGTTACTTAGCCAGGATGTACAAGGATATACGCTTAGATCCATCCCAAACACAGTTCCAAATTGGGAGGTCTATTTGGAGCAGAAGCAACAGACTGAATCTCTTAAGGTTCCTTTGAACCTTCAGCAGCACCTCCCACCATGGTGGGTGGAATCAGATTGCCACCCTGCTCCTCACCACATCCCACAACCTAGGTCCTGCAAGCACGCAGTCTGGGGAGAGCAAACACCTTAGCATCTTCCTCATGCCCCATTGCTCTGCCACCACGGGCTCAGATAGGTTAGCTGGTCTCAAAGTACCCCCAGAAGACACATAGGTCTAGAAGAACCTCTGAAAATTACTTCTATTGAGGACCCTGAATCTTGATGGAACCATAGGGTTGGTTAATTGAACTTTCGAAAGACCTCCACACAAACATCCCATTTATTATGGGCCCAGTGTGTCCCATGTAGATCCGGAGAATGGTTGTATGCATGTGTTTGGCTGTCTCTGGCCCCTGTGGTTGGGCCAAGCCGAGTCTATTCCTGACCTTTCTCTGACCCTTCTTTTTCTTGTCTTTGGCTTGAACCATTGTCAATCCCAAGACCCAGAAGCCCTCTAAGGAAGTATTATAAGAGGGAATCTCTAAAAAGCTTGAATTTTCCTAGTGACACGGGCTTTGATTCTAACCGTATCTGGGTTCTCCAGTTTGTGCAGAGTTGAAAGAAAGAGTGACTCACCTGCCCTCAGTGTCGTCTTTCCCAACAGGCAAAGGGCCCCTGTGGGAATGACTGAAGGTCAGGGACATTGTAGGTCTCTACACTGGGCCCTCTTCCTCCCTCCCTCCTGCTTCTCTAGCACCCTCAGGTGCTGCCTCAGCTCCTGGGCTTCTCAGCACCCTGTGCTTTGATGAGTTCTCCCCTCCCTCCACCTCCACCCCACTCCCTCTGTACTTTTCCCCCT
Source organism: Tokudaia tokunoshimensis (assembly GCA_036184795.1). Lineage (NCBI taxonomy): Eukaryota > Metazoa > Chordata > Mammalia > Rodentia > Muridae > Tokudaia > Tokudaia tokunoshimensis. Next base: position 62,167,723 of record BTHU01000013.1, on the reverse strand, counting down.
ATCACACATCCCTCTAGTAAAAGGAGGTGGGAAAGCCCCAAGAAAGTCTTGGCTACCTTAGCTGTAACTACAGTGTTAACATTACTGGGTATAATTAATAGATGCCAGGTCCATACAGAAGAGTTTCCACTGAGAAAAGATAAGCTCCTTTTACTTGTGAAAAATGGTTTACCATTTCCATGTCCCTTCGCCTGCATCTCCTTCAGTTCCTCTTGGCGTCTCTGCTCTGCCTCAACCTACCATCCTGCCCCACAACCTCCTTTATCTTTACTCCCCCCCCCTTTTTTTTTGGCCCCCGCCCACCCTCCCCCAGTGCCTGCCATGGGCCACAGCGTCACCCTGACAAGGACAGGGCAGAGCTGACTGCAGTCTCAGTTTCTCATTAGAGGCTCAAGAATGTGTGGAGTCATGAGGGACAATGAGAGCCAGCCACAGGAAGAATGGGGCCTCTGTCAGATCAGAACTTTCCCAAATCCTGGGCTTAACTGAATGGAACACCTGAGGGTTCAGAGTACCCACTCTCTGCCTAAGGTGGTAGGCGCCCGAGACAGGAGGCAGCTGGAGCTTTTAAAGACCTATGTTTATGTTGTGAGCATGTATGTGTTTGGGCGTGTGACCCATAACGCTCACGTGCAGGTCAGAGGACAACCTAGAGACCAGAGTCTAGGCATCAGGCTTGGTGGTCAACAGCTTTACCCACTGAGCCTTCTCACTGACTCTGGCTTGGACTCTTGAGTCATTTACCCTGGGAATTCTTAGAATTTTGGAGAGTCATACCTGAGGATGTGTTGAGACCGGAGACAAGGAGTCCCTCTGGTGGCCCTGTACAGTGGCCTGCATGTACACAGAATGCGTCTTTGGCCACCTGGGCTCAGGCTCCCACCATTAGAGCTGGGGGCTTAGGGGTGAACTTGGAGTGTAGGGATATCAGAGATGGCACCTGTGTGAAAGGTTGAGTCCTTGTGTTCTCACTAAACTGTGACCTTGTACTGACTGAGGAGACAGGGTTTTCCTGGCTAAAGGAGGTGGGCCCATTTGACCTGCCTTCCCTCTTCAGGTGAGGTTCACCCAGGCCTGAGCCAGACTCCAAAAGGCTGTTACTACCACCTCCAACCCCACCAGGGAGTTGGAGTCCCTTGACCCCCATCCCATCCCATAGCTTTCTTGGGGCATGTCGGGCAGTTAGGACATATTCCAGAAATTGGAGGGCACACTTGAGTTGTCTAAAGAAGGGACAAGATTGACCAGTGCTGACCTGTGTTTCTGGGGCAGGGGAATGGCAGGAAGAGGGTGTGTGTGTGTGGTGGAGGGGTTGAGAAGGGAAGGGGCCTGCAGGGAGCTGCCCCCGTCTCCTGCCAAAAATTAAACCATTAAAAAAAAAAAAGCTTGAGGGGAGTGGCAGGGGAAGGAAGGAGAAAAAGGAGATGGGAGAGGAGGGAGGGAAGGGACCGAACAGCCCCTTCACACCAATAGCCCGGCAGGGAATGTGAGTAATACCCGGCTGCTTCAGAGGGAGTGAGATCAAAAGCTAGTAGATACAAGAGGTTTGTGCTTCACCGACCAGACAGCCAGAGGCTCAATGAGACCTTTGTTAACCCAGGCCCAAGTCAGAATTGAAGGAATACCTGACTACCCGCCCGCTCGCAACCAGCCTGGTAGGGGGGGGAGGCAGGTCATCAGAGAGTCAAGGCAAGTTGGGCACAGCTAGGCCTAGCCAAGAGTGGGCGGAGGAGGGAGGAGGCCTGGGTTTGTAGTGAGCTGCTGCCAGGGAGGCAGGAAGTGGAATTATAAAGGGAACTGCGGGGGAGGGGGTTTTCACCTGGTGAACCTGCCATCCCAGGCTCCTTGGAGGGGACTGGACATTTGGCCTGGAGCACACAGCTTTCTGTAGGTCTGGGATTCTGGGGTCAGAGGAAAGGACAGAGGCTACGGAAGTAAGGACTGGAGAGCCAAGAGTTCAAGTGTGGAACTGGGGGATGCCCTCCTGTTTGACATTCAGGTAGGATGAGTCTGGGGTGTGTGTGTGTGTTGTACTGCTGGTGTCCAGTGGGAGTTTAGTTAAGAGGGTGGCCTCACCAGGCTGCTGCAGAGAGTCCTGGCACACCTGGCACAGGTTGGGGCTAGGACTAAAGTAGGGTGCTAGCTACGACTTGAAAGAGAAATATTCTGACCTGGACCCCTCCCATTGGGGCCCCTGGGAGAGAGAGATCCAGATTGAGGCTGGAGGTCTGAGTCCCACTGAGGCTTTCCTGGTTTTAGGTGAGAAGGTGCCTTTTGGGGCATACTCTTCCAGGGCAGATGCTTACCCACAGTGGGAGAGGAAATTCACCTGTATTTAGAACATACTTTTCTTAGGGTCCTGAGACCTTGGTGAGTCCTCTCCCCAAGCTCACCAGATGGATTTCTCAAAGCTGGTTACCCTCAACTGGTGGGGATTTCAGCCCAGGCAGGCCCTTCCTCAAACCACTAAGCAGCACTTCCCAACCTGTGGGTCGCATAGCATACCAGTAGCAAAATTGGCAGTTATGAAGTAGCAGTGAAAAATAATTTTTTTGGTTGGGGGGGCGGTCACCACAACATGAGGAACTGTATTAAGGGGTCGCAGCTTTAGGAAGATTGAGAGCCACCGGTTTAGAAAATGGTGTAACTCCCTGCACCAATTTGGGAAGCTTGAGACACCCAAAACTGGGGGTGGGGTTGGAGCTCAACACTTGTTCTTCCTCTAAGCAAAGCACACTGCTGTAATGAAAGGGTTAATTACGCCTTTAACCGACCCCCCCCCCCAGAAGCCCACTATGGGGCCTGGATGTCTTGAAAGGATTGCCCTTATTTGCTAGAGGAGAGGGTCGTTAGGGACCTGGGAGGGGGCTGGATGCTAATTAGAGGAATCTGAGGAGGTCCTTTATGGCCAGGAAGCCGCACCTCCCCATACCCACCACGAGGGCCATTGTGTGGGGCCTTTGAAGAGCTAGACTGGAAACTCATTACTGCCATAGCTTTAGTATTCTTGGGGCCCACCAGGTGGTGGGGGATGGTAAGAGAATGCAATCTGTGTGTGTGTGAGGTGGTGGGGGGAGGCTTGGGCTCCCGGGGAAGCCAGGTGGGGAGGAGGGAGGTGTGAGAATCCCCCAGTTTCCTGCTTTTTTGAGAGTCCTGCCACTGGACCCCTCCGCTCTGCTGTGGCTTATGGCTTTTCATTCCTATGTGATTGCTGTTCCGAACTCATGTAGGGCTAAAAGCCATGGGCTACAGTGAGGGGCAAGCTCCAGCACAAATACACTTCCCTAAGGACCAGCCACAGGGGGGCACCAGAGGGAGGGGCGGGCCTTGCTAGTAACTCCGGGCTTGGGGCTAGGCTGTGTGATCTTGGCCACGTCACTTCTCTCTGGATCTGGTCCCTCGGTTCTGAAGAGTTAGGATGGTGAGCCTACTACGTGAGCTATAAAGTCTTCCTTAGGGCTTGTTTTCCTCTTCTGAGTTTTTGAGGCCTGGCTTAATGGAGATGTCCTCTCCTCTGTCCAGCCATAATCTGTTTCCTGGTCTTGGTCTTTCTCCTCTATGCAGTTCCAAATCCTGAACTGCTCTTGTCCAGACACCTAGGGCTCTTTCGAGGCGGAAATGAGCATTCAGGCCAGCTACACTGGTGGTGGTGATAGGAACGGTGTGTCCCAGAATAAATCTGGGAAGACCATAGCTCCCCGGGGTACCACGCTGGGGCGGAGTCCCCGCCTCTGGCTCTTACCCTGCTCCCTCCTGCTGGGATCTCGGCCTGCCTGCTTTTCCACCTGCCTGGTTCTATTCCCACTCTGTGAAAAGGGCCCGACTCCGTCCCTGCTATCCTGGGAACCTGCACAGATGGAAATGAAACACGCAGTCTGGCTGTAATGGCAAGGGAATCACCCCACCTCCTACACTGGGCTCCCCATTCCAGCCCCAGCTTGTCTGACATAGACCACTGAGGGAGCACGACACCCCTCGTGTTGAGAATCAGAAGGCAGCTTGCTTCCTTGTCTCGTTTAGGCAGAGCTTTCCTATCCCCAATTAGCATTTACCAAGTGCCTACCACAATACCACAGTTCTAGCCTACTTGCCTATATTACCCTGTTTGGTTTCCAAGACATCCTTATTTATTATTAGCTCATTTTATTTATGGGAAGTCTAAAGCACACAGGAGCTGGAAAACTGCCCCAGCGCGTATGGCTAGTAAGATACAGAGCCAGGAATTGAACCCAGATTCTCCGAGATCTTACCCCATACCGGAGCTCGTGGGAATCAAAGCAGTGTGTTGGGAATTCCCTGGTCTGGGTGGTGCTGTGTACTCGAGGGCTTCTTCCGCAGAGGCCTGTAGGAGATGTATGGCCTTGAAGTTTACCCAGTTCCACCGCTCCTTAGAGATGACTGATTTTCTTAACCAGTGTGCACAGAGAGGTAAATCAGAACAGAGGAAAGCAAACGCCCATACCTGCTGAGGCTGAGCCAGGCTACTTGCCCACTTGGCTAGGTTTAGATATTGGAAGGAGTCAGGGATGCCTAGCCCCTGACCTGGCCCCTCTCTGGAGGCTCCTGAGTCGGCCGGGGGGTTTTGGGGGTGTTTTTGGTTTTTGGTTTTTGGGTTTTTTTTTGTTGTTGTTGGTTTTTTTTTTTTTTTTTTGGTTTTGTATTGTTTTTGGTTTTGTTTGGCTCTAGGAACCTCTTGTTTTGCGTCTCTCTGCCGGCTGCCAGTTTCCTAATTGGAAAGCTAGAACAGAAGAGTCACCTCCCCTGCCCTCTGCCTCTGGGCCTGTCTCAGGAATCCTGTTTCACGGTTTGTCCAGGAAAGCCCCAGCATCCGGGTAGGGGGACGAGTGAACCCGGAAGGACTTCAAAGACAAATTTTACCTTGTGTGACGCTCTAGCAAGGCCCTTAGTAGGACTGCACAATAAGTCTTAAGGGAAGAAATGGTGAGCTGGGGGAAAGAGGTGAGAGATAGCTCGCCTCTAGCCTGGGGCTGGGGGCGGGGGGAAGGGGGAGTGGGCGCTGGGCTGGGAGCCTCCAGCCTCCTTTGCAGTCTTTGTGTCTTGCTACTATGGGGTGGGGCTGACTTGGAGAAGATCCGCAATGGCGCATCTCCCATAATTGTTGAGATCCTCCGGATAGGCAAGCTGGCCTCATGCCCTCTTTCCCTGAGGATTCACAGAGCAGCCTTGCGTCTGTCCTGTCCCTGCCTGCAGACGGCTGAAACCAAAAATATCATAACTGAGCAATCTAGTCTCCTACAGTATCAGCTCGACCCAGCATGAGGCTTCCCTAGGGAGACGGTCCGTGTTTAACTACACTGAGAACTGGGCGAATTTCTTTGGTGGTATTTGTCTGTTTCTGGGGGAAATGGACTTTTGATTGATTACTAAGCTTCACTTCTAAATGCAAAGAAGATTGGAAAGATTGCTGGCTGGTTCCCTCTTTTTAGGGGACAACACCTTCTTCATCAGGTTCCTGGCTCCTCCTCTCCTGCCAGGAGTCGGTGGTAAGCCTCTGCTGACCCCTGATTGGGGTGCAATGACATTACTTAAGAATATTGTTATCCTGACCCTTGCTCCCAGCTACTGTGCCCCCTAAGTCCCTCAGAACTACTGTTTGTCCTTGTGGGGACCACTTGGCTGTCTTTGTAGTCTTGAGGAGGGGGCTTTTTTTTTTCAATAAGTAGACAAGCAAGCTATTAGGAGGGAAGGCTGTCCCTGTGGACCAGGTGCTGTGGCCTCTGCAGGCCTTGGGAGGCAGAGAGGCCTTGGATCCCAGATTCTCGGAGCTCCTTCTCTAACAATCTAAGAAAGGGTTAACTTCCAAGGAGAACATGGGCTTCTCCAGACGAGTGCCCTGTGCCCAGCTTGGCAGATGGCAGCCTTGTGAAGAGGTCCTGGGATCTGTAGTTTGTGCCACCACTCACCCTGGGGCTGCCTGTTTATCAACACTGCCTTGCAGACTACAGTTCCCAGAAACCTGGAGGCCAGGCTTTGGGGGAAGGGGTGGGTGTGAAGCCCGGAGAAGGCTGGGGAGAGGGGAGGGAGGAGGTGGGAGAAAACCCAGTTCACCCCCTTCCTTTTGAATTCTTTCTCCTGGTGTGTCTGCTGCACCGCCCGAGCTAATCCCCAAATCCGGTCTCCTAAGCTGCAGCTGCTTCCCTTGCAGGGATGAATGGCTCTGGGAGGGAAGGTGAATTCATATTTTAATTACCGAGGCTCGGGTGTGGAGGGCACAGGGAGGGGGTAGAGGGTTCTGCATTGTTTGCCCGGGGCCGAGGGCCCCCCTCCTATCTGACTCACTTCGGCTGGTTACCTGGGGTGGGTCTTGTTGGAAGTACCTCAGCTCCTGCCTTAGGAGGTGTGAGGGGGACCAGGGTGGGAGAAACAATTGTTAAAGATTCCTGGCTTGTCCCAACATCTGAATATCATATATCTCCTATCCCCCACTTTGATGGGGGACATTACCAAATTCTACAGACACTGGGGAATTTTAGGTCTGCCAGCCTGAAGCCCCCCACTTCCTCCTCACTGTAGAAGTGCTTTCTTGCCCCTGGGTTCCTCTACTCATTCAGCTTCTCCGGACTCCCTCACTTTCCCTTGAGTTGGAAGGGTGGTAGGAAAGAATAGCAAAGAGAAATGTGGGGTGAAGGCCAAGAGCAGTCTGGGTGAGTAGTGAGGCTGAGGACCTATAGGTGGCTTGGGAGGATGGGTGCTCTGTGGCTTGGCTCCCACAGAGGGACTTCCAACTGAGCTGGATGGAGCCGGGCGGGGGAGGGGCAATAGGAGCATTGGCTAGCGTCAGCCCCCGCCCCGCCCCCTTCACTTTGGAGTTTTCCAGAGCTCTTTGTCCATTCCCTATCCACTCTTGGACAGTGGCTTGGGTAAGAAGAGTGGGGGGCTCCCACTGGAGCACAGACGAGGGGTGCTATCCCAGGCAATATCTGACCCAGTGGAAGAGTCATTCGATCTGACTTCTCCAGGAGGCCCTCCAGCCCATGTTGGAAGTAAAGATTACTGCCAAATGTGGAGAAGGTAGATAAGGTAGAGCGGACATTTGGTAGCAGGGCCCTCAAGTCCCTGCTGCGGGGGCCTCTGGAGAGAAGAAATGAGGCCACAGTACTAACGTACACTGACTTGGCATTATCTGCCCTGTGCCTTCCCCACTTTGGGAACTGGGTCCAGTGATCTTTGTGCCCAGGGTTCTAGAGTTGGGAGTTGTACCCCCCAATATGAGATCCCTAGAAGGATGACAAGGAGAAGCCACAAAACTTAAGAGCCAAGAACTGGTGCTTCTCTGCCTTGTTCTTGCTGCCTTTGGGAGCAAAGGACTCAGGAATCCCACATAGCAGCCCAGCTCCGGAGGGACTTCTTCCAAAGCATCCTTCCTGTGCCAGATAAACCCTTGTTCTTCCTACATCTGCTCTAACTTCCCGGGGGGGGGGGGAAGTGGGCAAAAACTTAGTGTTTCCATCTCCCTCTAAGGACCTGGGCAGGAGCTGGAATCAAAGGGAAAGGAGGGTGAAGAGGATCTTGGTGGCCTATGTCTAAGAGCCTGGGGGACTAGACCTGCTTTGGGGCTGGAATGGCAAAAACTGTTGCAAGAGCAGGTCTCTAACCCAGGCAGCCTTGTGTCCTTTGTCGTAGGTGTCCAATGCTGGTTTTTCTTCTGACGACTTGAGAGCACTTTCTGGATCGTACCTTTCACATACACCCCAGCATGGAGTGTGTGCATTACAGATACTGATGACAAGGGACCCCACCAGCTCCCCATCTCCTCCTGATTTAGCTAGGGCTCCCAGTGTCGAAGTATTCCCTTAGGTCTAGTCTCTAAATGTCAAGACTTCACTAGCCTCCTGGTATATAGAAAATAAGCACTGAAGGTCCAGAGAGATATAGCCACTTCCCAGGATGACAGTGTGCCCACCTCAGAGTCAAGAATAGGCCTTGGTGTGGACACCACCCTACCTCAGGTTTGTCATGAGAGGGATTCAGAGATTGCTGCGGTAGATAGATCTAGAAATATAGTAGTTGTGTCTCGGGTCTATCTATCTATATATATATCCTAGAGACTTCTCTCCGTTCACTATATATACTCCACCAGAGTGGGTGTGTAAGTGGTGCTGGAAAGCAGGTTATTAAATAGCAGCCTGCCTTCCTACCCATGCTGACTCAAGCTGGGCCTCCCGCCCATCCAGCTGGTCACTGGAAATGCAGTCTCCCTATTAATTACAGTGATTGGATGTATTACCCAGGGACTGTGGGTAGATCCTGACGGGACCAGCTCCATAGCAGACATTCAGCTGTGCAGGAAAAGCACATCGGTCGTTTGTCCCGAAGGAGTTCCTTAGGACAGACAGTCACCACATGGATCGTGTGCCAGGTTCCTCAAGAAATGGGGGAATCACTTCACAGGTGTGCCTTGACTGAGGCGTGGCACTAACTGTGCCCTCTCTGCTGGAGATGGGGGTGCCTTGTGCTTCACTATTCCAAACCCTCTACCCTAGCTCATCTGCTTTCTCCCCCTGTTTTTCCTAGACAGAGGAGCCATTCACACCATTGCTGGGCTGATGGCCTGACCTCTGGGTAGTGTGCCTGCCTTCCTGTTCTAAGCTGCCCTGCCTGAGCTGACTGGAAGGCATCTCTGGTTTTCTTACAGTAGGATTGTTCAGGGACTGGAAGGGCAGAGACATGCAAGTGTTGGTCATGTAGATGAACACCACAAGGAAAATGGGAACGAGTGGCTAAGAGGCATGCTTCCCCAGCCTGCGCCCTAACCTCGGCCAGACTCCCAGGTTCTACCTCAAGCTGACCTCAGCCTCAACCTTCTCCCCAGGGCGAAAGGGTGTTCCATTCTCCCTGCCCTTATTTATTTATTTATTTATTTTGGTTTTTCGAGACAGGGTTTCTCTGTGTAGCCCTGGCTGTCCTGGAACTCACTTTGTAGACCAGGCTGGCCTCGAACTCAGAAATCCGCCTGCCTCTGCCTCCCAAGTGCTGGGATTAAAGGCATGTGCCACCAGTGCCCGGCCCTGCCCTTCTTTATGCAATGCAGGAGCTAAATACAAAGCCTGTTGGCTGAAGACCCTCTCTCTTCACAACCTGGTTTCCTACATGAGGAGGCTGGCATTTGAGGGGTTGTTTGCTACCTTGTGTTTGTCCCTTACAGAGTTCCCTAAGAGTGTCACACAACTTGGGATTGTTAGGGAAGGACAGGGTCTGAGACGCCATTCCAGAGGTCTAAATAGAGGCTCCCTCAATCCATAAAGTCCTGCATCTGGAGTGTGGTTACGTGATCCAAGAATCAAGCGGACTCTCTGCCCACTCACACCCAGTCCTGGAACCTGCATGCAATGACACGTCCAGGGAGTGGTTTAAGCTTGTTTCCTGTTCCCCAGCCACTGCCGTGTGGGTCTGAGGTGAGGCAGAAGGCTTGGAACAACATAGGTTTCAGGAAATGAGAAGCTGAGGTTCTCATGCCATGGTAGGACCAGGCAGCAGCCTCAGGGAGCCCAGAGGCTTCTGGGAACGATAACCCCAGCTTACTTCTCTCTCTCTCTTTGCATTTCTCCCACTCTTCTACCCTGCCTTTCCCTACAGACATCTGGTGAGCATTTCCCCCGCCCGGCCCAGGGCATGCCCCAGTTCACTTTCGCCTGTTTCTGTGGTCTTCACGGCTTCTGCAAGATGAAGAGGAAGAAGGAAGATGTTCACAGAGAGAGGGAGACAGCGGTGTGAGCAGAACCAGGGCCCCCCACCCTGTCAGCTCCCAGTGAATCTGAGCCTGAGGCTGTTCTTCCGTCTTTATTTAACTGGTACCTGACCAACTTGAGGACATCAGCCTCTTGAGCCTTCTTATGCCCACCCCTGTTAGCTACCAATCTTTTGTGCTCCTGGAGAGGCCTCAGCTACACAAGGGTTTTCCCACCTGCCACTTGCCTTCTGGAGACTGGACAGCCTCCCTAGGATCAAGGAACGAGGCTTTGGGGCTCTTCTCAGGGTGACCCCTTCTATGAAGCTTATGTGGCCTTTGGAGAGGCAAGCAGTTGCTAAACAACAAAGTAGCTGTTCTTGCAGACCTTGGAGGGTTTGATGCATGGGACACCACCTCCAAGGACAAGATGGAGTCTGTGCTGGGGCCCCAGGGTCTCAGCCCCATCTTTGCATCCTTGTGGGCCAGGTGGGCCAGGACTAAGATAGAGGACAGAATTAGACATTCGAAGGGTCAGGCAGTGGAAGGCTCTTCTGTGTGTCTGGCCTTCACCTATCAGTTTCATGAAGCTCTCACTTCTTCGACAGCACACAGATGTGGGGAGACCTTTTCTCAGGCACTAAGCCCCTCAGGGACTGTCCCCAGAGCTAGGCCACACCACTGCCTCCATTTTGTTTACTCACCCTTGCCTTGATCCCTTCCGTCCTAGGGAAGCTGGAGGGGATATTGTACTGGCATAGCTCACCTTCCAAGCACAGGGAATTCTGGGACTGTCCTTGACTTTCCCTCTCATCTTCCCAGTCCCGTGTCACCTCCTGCTTTAGGAACTTGTGCCCATTTCTAGGAGCTTTTTCAGAAGCAAAAGCGTTTCCTTCCTTCCCCCTCCTTCCCTGGCTTGGTCATTGTGCTGGGATCTCTCGGGCGCCAGAGGAAGAGCTGGGAATTAAGAACAAACTCTTAGCAGCAGAGACTAGCTTCGGGTCTGCTAGCCTGCCGCCCTCCTCTCTGGGACGAGCAGTTCTGCACCAGGGTAGGAGTCACATTCCCACCACCATCAGGCACAGGACAGATGCAGGCCTGGCAGGAGGGTCAGGGCCAAAGATGGAGGAAGGTCTGAACTCAGTGAGGGACTCAGCAAGCAGGCAAGGGCGTTTCTTGGGCTTTCTGCAGATTTGCTGGGATCAAGGTTGTCTTGGCGGAGCCTGAGCAGGGCCCAAGCAGCTTCTCCGCTATTCTCCGCTGGCTTTTCGCCTCTGCCTTCCCACCTGAACCACCTACTGTCTGTTATTTGCTTTTATATTCACAGATTCATAAACAAATCCTTCCCTCAGGGAAATAGCAAGCTTCTGCAGTAAAGGCCAGTCGAGGTCATGAAGAATAAAGCAAACTTTCCAGTTCCTTTGTCCTCTGAGATGGTGGAGGCCTTGGGTGAGGCGGAAATGGCAGAAAAGCTTTTGGGGGGTACTTTGCTACAGAAGCCAGAGATCCTCTGCCCCCCCCCCCCCCCCCATTCCCCAGCGTTGCTAGCTGCAGCCTGCCTTCAAGGCTGCAATCAGAGAAGTCTCTCTGGAACTGGAGGATGAAATCATATCCCTGTCACTAAGAAGCGTTGGGTGTTATGTCCCAACCACATAGGCTCACCCAGAGGACAGGTCAGATAACAGAGAACTAAGGTCTGGGAGGGGCAGCAAAGGGCAGCACGCCTGTGCTCACTTCCCAGCCTTTGGCAGGGAGGCAGCCCCAGGGGTTGGCAGGGAGTTGGCTCAGAGAGCTGCCTCCCCCACAGGCGTGCCCTTGGTATGGTAGAGACACTGGATATCTTGAGCCCTTGCTATAGGAGCATGGGAGGTTCAAAGGTTTTTGGGTGTTGGCCCCACCACTGTTTGCAGGCCCGATGTCCTTGCTCCTTTCATCCAGGGTAAGGTGTGTAGCCATGCTGCAGTAGACATGGCCTGAGTAGGAGGGAGTAACAGCAACAGCTTGCAAACACACTCATTATTTTGACTGTTTTCTCAGGGAGATGGGGATTCTGTTCTCAGCATCTAGGAAGCAGCTGGAAACCTGTTTCCAGCTCTGCGTATGGCTGGGTTCAGTCGATTTTGTATTATCTGTTCAAAGTTCCCTCCACCCTGCCTGAGGGAAGCCCAGCCCATGGGTCTTTTTAGGCTCTACTGTGGTGGCCCTGTACTCTTAGGGTGAGGCAGGTGTGCATACCTTCCATTCTTACAGTGAGACACTCATCCTCCTTAGAGGGTGGAGCTCTGTGTTCCACTTAAACAGGGATTCCACCTCCTGGGCTACAGAAGTAGACAGAGTGGTGTATAAATAGCTCTTGGGGTCACTGGGACTTGAGTGTCTTCTAAGACCCTGGCCCAGGATGCCCAATGGCTTCTTGTCTCAGGTTGAAGATAGTTAATCAGAATGTCATCTTCTGTCTCTATTCAAAATACCTAAGGGCGGCAGGTATTTTGAATGTATGGATCCATAGAAATCAATAGAGAAATTGTTAACTTTTTAGAAGAGAATAAAAAGCAATAATTTAACTGAAATTGACATATGAGATGTAAGAAACCCCAAGCCAAGAGCAGGTCTCCTGGGTTCTGACTCTACTTGAGTGTCAATGATCCCGTGACCTTGGATGAGTCAGGCCTTATTTCTGGGACTAGTTTCTTCAACTATAAAGGGGATTGCACTGATGTCCTTCCTCTGAGGCCAGGTCTTTGTGGAATGTCAGGCATCCTATGCCCCAAAGGATGTATTCTGAGGACAGCACAGAGTAACTAAGGCAGATCTAAAGTGGTGGAATGTGTGGGGAAGCCTAGATCAGAGCTTCTACAGTGTTCCTCCAGGGAACACTGGGACATATTTCCTCCCTCCTGGATAGACTAAAGCGAGTAGTCTGTAGGTGGCCCTGACTCCAGTCCCTGACAGCTGCCATCTTTGGACTCTACTATGGCCCAGTTGCTGAAGAGATTCAGAAGGGCCTGACTCTTGCTTGGGTTCACTTTGTACAGCTGCCCATCGACCATCTCTAAGATGATGGAACCATCCTCCCCCACTCCTTCAGTGGGATTTGTACAGCAGTGACTGGGTGGGAGGTGGTGCTGTCTGTGTGGGGTGGTACAGCTTTCCTCTTCTACTGGCGGTCCACCTGCACTGACTCCTGACTGACCGAAGAAACTGCTTCCTCTCTCCTAAGGATGAGTCCCATACCTTCCCTTGAAGGGCGCCTTGTGTTGGATGTAGCCAGCCATGGCTGAAGCTTAGAGATGAACCCTTGGTTCCCAACCTCAAAGACAGGCCTTCACCTGGAAAGGGAGTCTGGACTGCTGCATCCAGTCGTTGCTGCTCTAGGAAGTTCACCATTCACCCTGAAGGTTGCTGCTGTGCCTGGCAAGTGATTGGGCTGACAGGACCTCAAGAACCAGAATCTTTCCTAGGAAGGAACCTGTTGTATCTTCAGTACATAAGGAAGACCAAGTCATAGCTACCACTTCCATCACCTGGTCCTAATGCAAGCTTTCAGTGTGCAATATGTGTTGCTAACCAGTCTAACACCAGGATGCCTGGCTTGTCAGAACAACTCCCCCTCCAGACCAGCTAGAGTCAGTCGGTACCCGCCATGCACACTAGGGCTACTGAACAGGCCCCTTCTCTGGATTCTTCTGTGAAACCATTGGATCCTCAGATGAGGAACAAGCAGAAAGGGGAGGCGGGAGAACAGGCTATCCACAAGTGGAGTGAGCCAGGAGCTGCCCAAAGCAGCTTTACACCAAAGAAAACATTTCGGAAGCCAGAGACCCTGCAACTTGAGCAGTCTGGGCCCTGGCAGAAGAAGCCAGGGTCTGAAACCCAATGGGTTTCCTAGTGGACTTCTGGTCAGCTCCCTTCCCTGCAGGAACAGCCTTCTTCCTCTGTTCATTCCTGTATTCCCTCTGAGGGGCGGGAGGAATGCCAGCAGGGGAGATGGCAGGACCTAGACACATCCTCAGGACTCTCCCAGCCTCCCTTGCCATGGCAACGCTGCTATTTTTATCCTGTTGTTCATGATGCTCAAAGCTCTGACTTTCTCTGTTCCAGAGAGCCCAGCTGCCTTCTGTCCCCATCCCTCAGCATAGCACCTTCTCGAAGAGGCAAAGGGATAATGAAGAAAGGGCGACACATTTAAGTCATCCCTTACTAGAAGGGCCTATTTGATTTGCTGGCTTAAATAACCAGTTTTGTGTTTTATGAGCGGTCTGAACTATGATCAGGTAGGAAGGGCCACTGCTTAGGATGTCTTCCCGGTGAGCCCTGACATGCACTGTTGCCTCTCTTGGGGACACCTGAGGTTCTGAGGAATGCCCTGTTGGCCTAAGCAATACATAAAGAACTCTGTTTGGTTAATTAGCAGGCAGATAACTTGATGTTTCTGTGGAATTTAAGTTACTTCCCCTCTATCCTTTTACCAAGGAGCCAGGACAAATGCACTTACATTCTCTGTCCAATCATTCTACCCAAAGCAAGGCAGCAGATCTTCCCAAGACCACAAAGCAGACCCCCCCAATTTAGCCATATTCCCTTGAGGTCTCACCTCCATACCCCTGCAAGGGCATAGGGATGAAGCCCAAGGCCACAGAACCACTAGGCAAATGCTCTTCCCCCTGAGTTGCATCTCTTGCCTGGAGCACAATGTGCTCTTGAAGGCTGCATTTAGTGAAAAGCATTCTTAGCTGTTACTTCTGCTGTCTTTCCGGTCGTTCCATGGCCCAACCTTTAACTGTCTTCCTGTGTCCCAAATTCCACTACAGAGGCAGGGAATTCCTGAGAATCACTGGTGCTAATGGTCTCCATCTATACTCTCCTGTGTTGATCAGTGGAGTGTGACTCAACACAGTATGTGGGGTGCCTGGGTTATGGGATACATTCTATGTACATCCCTAACACCTTGACCCTGGAAACAGGGTCCAGATCTTAACCCAGCAAACACCAATCTACATCTTGTTACCCTTTGCTTCGGTTGAGTTGGCTCCTGAATGGTTGTTTTCCTAGGGTGACTGAGACCCATTTACTAAGCCTCGTTGGTTTTATTTTGGCTCTAGCTGCACAGTTTCCGAAATCTATGCATCTGGAGTAAGCAGTTTTCTGGTTGCCACTGAAAAGCATGCTGGCAGATTCTACTCCGATAATTGCTGTAATAAACACACTTTATTACGTCCCTTTGCAGCAAGTAAATTATGTTGTCAAGGCGTGTGGGGCATCCGTGTTGATTTCACACTATAATATATAGCAGAATCCAAACTCGTTCACACCGATCTGAGAGGAGGGGAATGAAGCTGTGTAGGGAAGACAGAAGTGTGTGCACAGGTGACAAGGCCTGAGGGACACCTGAGGCCCTGGTTCTATGAGCCTCATTTATACTGTCTATAAACTGAGAAAAAGCCAGCCTCCTGCCTCCTAGCATCTCAGGGAACTAGTGGGTCAAAGTGCCTCACGCTGGAGAGGGGTAATGGTTTAGAACTGCGCTATGCTTTCATGGATTACAGCTACTTTAATATAAAATAAAGATCTTTACTTGGGCTTCTCAGAACTATTGACAGAATGTGCGATCGCCATCCGTCTTGCAAGAAAGAAAGACTGAGCTGCATTCAGAACAAAGATTACCAGGTGGTATGAATTATATATCAATAGAACTCTAAAAAAGATTGAGGGCAGAGATTCTACATACTGTGAAGAAACACTCCCCCCCCCCAAAAAAAAAAAGGAAAGAGAGCCGGGTAGTGGTGGCACACACCTTTAATCCCAGTACTTGGGAGGCAGAGGCAGGTGGATTTCTGAGTTCTAGGCCAGCCTGGTCTACAGAGTAAGTTCCAGGACAGCCAGGGCTACACAGAGAAACCCTGTCTCGGCCGGGGGGGTGGGGGGGGACAGCCTAAGCCATCAGCCCTAATCTCAAGCCAGCCTTCTGTAAGGAAGGACTGGTTTAAGGCAAGTCACATAACAGCTGTACATGAATTGATTAACTATGGCCTCTAGACAGGCTCTTTCTCTATTGCCCAGGCTGACCTAGGGACTTACTCTGTTACCTGGGCTGGCCTCAGACTTGTGATTCCCCTAGCTGAGCTTCCTGAAAGCTGAGGATTACAGATAATGTGCAGTTTTTGTAGACAGCAGTGGATTGACTGTTCACGGGTAGGATGGCTCTCTTCTCCAGCCGAGCCTCCTTAACGCCTGGCACAAGGTATTCACGAAGGCTCACCTGGGACAGACCCACATCCTATGCCTTTGGTTCAAAGTCAGCTTGGATGCTTACCCGCTGCTATCTGCATCCCAGCTTCCACCCTGAAGATGTGTGTGCTATTGTCCACTGAATTCATTAAGTCAGAATTGAATCCTGACCCTGAGCAGAACACTGTGGGCACCACTGAGGAGAAACAGGAAGTCAGTGGTGCCTCCACTCCTTAGGAACTCACAATATATCGCTTCTCAGCCTTTTGGCTAAGATCAAGTGTAGGAACTCACAATATGAGAGAAAGCAACATGGCAAGACTCAAGGAACACAGGACCCTCTAGAAAGAGCTCAAGCAAAGTGCTTCGGGGCTTAAGAGCCAGAAAAGGCTTCTCAGAGGAGATGGAACTCTGAGCTGAGCCTGGCTATATGCACAGGTGAAAGCCAGCACGATATTGCCATGTTGTGGCAGCCTCTTTTGTCATGTCACGAGTGAGTCCAGTTGTCCCCATGTTCCTCTCCTCTCCCAAAGTCTGACTCCTGGCATTGCATTAGTGCTTTGACACAAACCTTTGATCCTACAGGGTTAGAATCCAGGAGGGAGGTGAGTGCTGTGTGGCTAACAGACATTCCCCCAGCACTAGCGGCTGCTTCAGAAGTTCTCCTGGGACAGGAAGGGGAGAAAGAACCCGAGAGCAGGGCTGGGGAGATGGCTCAGTGGTTGAGAGCACTTGCTGCTCTTACCGAGGACCTGGGTTCAGTTCCCAGCCCCTACATGGAGCAGCTTACAACTGCTGGTAATTCCAGTTCCAGGGGGTCCAACGCTCTCTTCTGGCCTCCTCAGGCTCCTGCATGCACATGGTGCTCATAAGGACAAGCAGACATAGACAAATACCCACACATGAAAATACAATTTAAAGCACCTGAGAGCATCAGTGGACACCTAGCCAAGGGCATAGGCCACTGGACAGTGAAGGACAGACCACACTCAGCGTGAACTCTGAGCACGAACATGCTCTGTCTCAGACCTCTACCACGCTGGGCCATAAATCCCGGACCATATATTGCTTTACACACCAGTCCTCCTTCCTCTCTTTCTCTCACTTTTTATAAGGGATAGTTTGGAAATCTCAAGGACATCATACACTCTGTCCCTTCCTTCTATTGTCTGCTATTAGAAAGACAGAGCAGGCTGGCAGGGACACTCACAGTGTCCTTGATGGTCCTGGCTTTATCTTAGATGAAGCGCGGGTGTCCAGACAGACCTCATTCCCTACTTGTAGAGAGGGTGACTGCTGCCCTTCCCATCACAAGATGGGTTATGGGGACAGGATGAGACTGAGGTTCCCATCTCAACGTTCTAGTTGTGCCAGCCTACTGAAGTTGCTTCATGTCCCACACATCTCCTAGCCACCTGTAAAATGCAGATAGTAAGACACCCCTTGAGTTTCTGTGATGGGTACGGTGGTGTGGTCTTCCGCTGCAGCACACTGAGTAAGGTAACTTGTTCAGGCATTCTCCTAGCTGAGTGCCTGGCCCTAGGCAGGTAGGTGTTCAAGATACGGTAACTGAGACGCTCGGCTGGAAGCATTACAAATGACCAGTCTGTCTTTAGTGTCTCTCACATGTTCCACCGTAGTTAGCGCAGTGCTGGGTGTAGAGGAGAGACTCAGTAAATACAGGTCAAACTGAACTGAAGACAGGTAGGTATGGGGTTGTGATGACAGCTGTGCACATCTGCTAATCCCAGCACTGAGAAGGCGGAGACAGAGTACTGTGAACTGAAGGGCAGCCTGTGATCAATAGCAAGATTCATCTCAAAACCGCAAAAACAAGAGTGGTGCGGTGGGCTATGTTGAAAGGGAATTCTTCCGCTGCAGTGCGCTGAGTATCCTGCAGGAGGCGCTCTAGCCATCTCAGCGGAGCCGGGGCGGGGGCGGGTAGGATTGGCCCGGGGAATGGAGGAAGCTCGAAGGAAAAACAGCCCCACGCGTCACTCACATATTTACATCGCAACTGTCAAAATAGTTATTTTTAAGCCGAGTTCCGTCTGCCACGAGTTTAAAACCAAGCTGTGCGGGGGTGGCCTAATGCGCGTGCGCGAAGCCTGGGACCAGGGAGGGTGGCATCCGGGATTTGGAGGGGTGTGTGCTTGCATGTGGCAGCTCTTCTTTTGGTCACTTTACTCTTGGCTCTGGGAGCTGTGTCTCCAAGATGATGGGCCGGCCGTTCCTGTCCTACAGGAACAATCAAATGTCTGTAAGGACAAGAGGAAACTGTCCAGTTTTCACTTCCTCGGTTCTTTGTGTCTCTCTCTGTTCTATGTGTCTCCGGACCCTGAGAACCCCCAACCTGTAAGTTTTCTACAGCTGTACTCTCCTAGTTACAAGGTGGGTCGATTTCCACCACCAAGAAAGCTGTCAGAGCCTCTATATGGAAGCCTGAATTTGACATGTCCCACATTCATTGGCCCCATAAGCCCTTCCGAGGAGGACACAAAGCTGAGGAGTTCTATGTGGGCTGCTTAGCACTGGGGCGGGCTTGAAACTAGGGACCGTCGGGTCAGAAAGCAGCAGAAAGAATGACTTGCTCCCCAATGTCAGGCCTGTAGAGAATTCATTTTTCTCTGGATGCTTCTGTCTCTCTCGCTCCCTGCTCAGGGGCAATGGGATTTGAGACAGACGCTGGCTGGCCCTGTTGCCATCAATATGTGTCCCAGCCCTGTCCAATGTCTGCTCCGTAATGAGTAGTGCTTCGGAATGTCACCTCCGTTAATGGGGAAGCGACACCTGTGCACAGCCGGAACCAACTCTCTGTCTTCATTAGGCAGTCCGCAGCCTAGCTGCAGGCTGCTCTAGCTCGGTGACAGATGACAAGCAGAGGAGTGAGAGCAGCAGGCGCCTGCTGTCCAGGATTCATTCGCAGACAATGACCCCAAATGCCCCCTCCCCCAACAAACACCAAAATAGACAGCTGAGAAAAATGTCCTTCTGGAGCAAGGAGCAGCAAGGACGGTTAATAGCTAGAAAGCAGGCTAAAGAGAACAGAGGAGCAAATTCCTGGGACAGGCGCCTTCCCTTGCCTCTGATCTCCCATTTGGGGTGAGTTGTGGGGTCTCTGCCTCTTTACCATTCCAACTATCTTCACAGGACACTTTTTTTTCCCTCTTCTAATAAATCTGTTTGCTACTCAAGTCACAGAATGAGATTAGACCTGATGTTCTGATTCTAGATTTCTGTCCATCCCAGGTCTACATGTAGTCTCCCAGCAAATCCCTGTTCCCTTTAATATTTTGCCTTCTTGTCCTCCTGAAGTAATGGGGCAGCCACATGAGCAGAGCCATAGAATGGCCGGAAACATCGGCATGGCTTCACAGGACCCTATCCTCATAAAATCTGTCCTTAAGAAAAGGCCACTATGTAGCTGGGTGGTGATAGTGCATGCCATTAATCCCAGCACTCAGGAGGCAGTGACAGGTGGATCTCTGTGAGTTCAAAGCCAGCCTGGTTTACAGAGAGAGTTACAGGCTCCACAGTGAAACTCTGTCTTGAACAACCAAAAGTCCAGCATGACAGGACCTGAAGATAGTCGCAACACCCAGGAGGATGAGCAAGGCGACTAAGAAGTCCATCCAGGTCAGGGACTGGAGAGATGGCTCAGCAGTTAAGAGCACTGACTGCTCTTCCAGAGGTCCTGAGTTCAATTCCCAGCAACCACATGGTGGCTTACAACCATATGTAATGGGATCCGATACCCTCTTCTGGTGTGTCTGAAGATGGCGACAGTGTACTCATATACATAAAATAAATAAAGAAGAAGAAGAAGAAGAAGAAGAAGAAGAAAAAGAGAGTCAAGCTGGAGACCCCCCTCAGGTCCCTCTAGGTGCCCAGACCTCATTCCTTCCTGCGCTTGCTATTTTCTGGATTCTTTTGCTTCCACTATTATCTTCTGTCTGTGACTGTGACAATCCTCACTTTAAGTGCCCTTTGCAGTTGCAAGGACAGGAGTAGATGTCCCATAATGCACTCAATATAGCATCTTGGTTTATTTCTTGTCAATAGATGTTGTCTTCCCAAGTGCTTCTGGGGGGCTATAAGCTCATCCCTCTGGCGTGTTCTCACTCAAATATCACTGAGAGAAAGCAGGTTAGGTTGGCTTTTATAATGAGAAGGAGCTACTTTGAATTTCCTATGTAGAGGATAGGGTAGTGGTGTCCTCTCCCATCAATCATCTGGACACAGTACTTGGTGCCATGGTGTAGTGAAATGCCTTCCTCCCACCCCCCCCATTTTGAGCATTTGCAGAATAGCGTGGCAAGCACCGAAATGCGCTATCTCTGTGTGGACTGTGCCTGGCCATGAGTGACAGGGTAGGCATCTGATACAAACAGAGGTATTGCTACAAAAGGTCCAGGTTGTGAATGAGGCAGACTCACCCAAGCCTAAGTCCCTAACCTCTCGATTGCTGTATCCTAGGTCCTCTGGTGCCCCTTGCCCACCCCCAGAGGAAACCCTGGCAGTCCAGAGCCCTTTTGCAATCCCTCCACTACCGTTCATGGAATAACGAGAGATGACTAGGGGTCGGGGCTGGGGGGGAGGGGTGGAGAGAAATCACAAATGTCCCTCTCTGTTTTCTGTCTGTTCTGTCCTACTGAGTGGTATCATTGCTTACCTCAGCTGTCCAGCTGTCACCCTTTGGACATCTCCAGGTGCCTCCCCTCAGCAGTAGCAGGCCCCGTAATAGAAAGACCAAAGAAACAGAAGAGGCCTGGGGGCTGCCACCTTTCCTGGAAATTGTTGAGTGTTCCGCCAACTATCTCAACTGTATTTATTAGCGTCTCTAAAGCCATCCAGGTCCTGTCCCCATTTCAAGTGCCAAGCCTGTATTCACAACATGCCATTAGCTAGAATGCTCATCTCTGCCTGATGCTTGCCTGACCTCCTCCAGGAAGTTGTCCTTAGTCTAAGTGTGTGTGAGCATGCACTGGAGGACCTCAGGACATCAGAGTGGATGCCAGTGCTCTAACCCCAGCCCCAGAACTTTGACCCTTCTTTGCTTGCTTGCTTTTTTTTTTTTTTTTTTTTTCTGAGACAGAGTTTCTCTGTGTAGCCCTGGCTGTCCTGGAACTCACTCAGTAGACCAGGCTGGCCTCAAACTCAGAAATCTGCCTACCTCTTCTTTCTTTCTGTCTCTTTCTTTCTTTCTTAATTTTTAAACTTTTATTTAATGTGTGAGGGTACTAGATCCTCTGGAACTGGAGTCACAGACAGCTTCGAGCTGCCATGTAGATGCTGAAGACTGAACCTGAGTCCCCTGAAAGATTAGCCAGCACCCCCAACCACTGTTCTCCACTCACCTTAGATGCCTTTCTAATCCACAGTTTATCTAAAACTTCCTGCATGTGGATTTGTGCCAAACACCTCTGGCTTTGGCTGTGAGCCCCCAGGATAGTCACTTGTCAGCATTAGAGCCTGGCCTTACCCATCTTTAGGCCAGGCCTGGAGGCTGGAACCAAGCAGCATCTTGGAAAACAGAGCATATGGGTAGCGTCCTATCATTCTGTGGCAGTGAAATCTCTCCTTAGAATCTATTACTTTCAGTGGTTTCCCAGAAACTCCCCAAGTAATAGAGGCTGTGGCTGTTGGTCCTGGCTGCCCACCACGCTGAATGGAAAGACCCTGTTATTGAAGAAGCCCTCCACTTGGGTCACAGGAGAAATCGAGTTGGTATTGACCAGGAAGTGTTCTCCCTTTTGGAGAGCGTTCATAGTACTGAAAGGTGCAATGCAAATTGCGGGGGTAGGGTTCATGGTTGGTAATCATCAGTCCTATTCAATTGTGAATCCTGTGAGCTACACTAACAACAGGCCAGGTGTGCGATGGTGGTACAAATGGAATGGCAATAGGCAGCTGCCTTCTGGTTGGATTTCAAAGGCCACTCCACAAGAGGAAACCCAGGCCTGGTACTGTAAATCTGGCCAAGGGTCCATGACCAAGGAGCATATTGGCCTCAGGTGAACCTGCTATTATTTTACTAAATGCACATAGCATCCAGCTGCCCTCTAACCTCGTATCACTATATATAGATTCTATACCTATAGATTAGTACAACTCTGACATCATCAGAACTTCCTTTGTGCACTCACAACTGATCAGAGTGTCTTAGTTAGGGTTTCCATTGCTGTTAAGAGACACCATTAAGAGACTCTTATAAAGGACGGCATTCAATTGGGATCAGAGGTTCAGGTCCATTAACATCATGGCAGACAGGGTGCTGTAGAAGGAGCTGAGAGTTTTGCACCTTGATCCAACTGCAGCCAGGAGACACTGGGTCTGGCATATATATATATATGAGACCTCAAAGCCCCACCCCCAGTGACGCACTTTCTCCGATAAGGCCACACCTCCTACCAGTTCCTCTCCCTATGGGCCAAGCATATTCAAACCACCACATTGTCAATGGAGTGCTCAGCCCCAAGTGGGACATCTATATCATACTTCCTTCCCCCAAAGCTCAGGGTCCATTGTGGAAGACAGATCAGAAAGATTTTACGAGATGGAGGCTGGGGAGGACAGGAAGCAAAGTATGTCCTAGACAGGATGGGACCACTGTACTCACAGCAGCTGTGATTTCCTGCAAAGGACTAAGTTGTTCAACCTCCCAATATAGAGGGGAGAGGCTCCTAAGCTCCTACCCCCAACTTAGGAGCTATTGACAGTAGATAACTTTTTGGGGAAAGAGTCAGTTTTCTTTAAGAGTGTGGCCCTTGAGGTCAACCATCCTCTATGTGTATATGGACCCCACCCCTGTGAATATATAGGTAGCACATGTTAGACTCAGCGGGTTAAAAAAAACAAAGATAGGAAGGAAAGAGTGGAGAAGTGGTAGCCGAGGATCTAGAAGAGTTTAGGATGAATATTATCAAAATCAATTGTATGCTCTCATGATATTCTCAAAGAGTTAATAAATATATTCAAAAGAACACTTTTTTGTGTATGGAGTCTGACATGCAGTTGCTGGGGATGCTTCTATGCGTCTCCAGTGCCGTCCAATCATCTCTGACAACTCCTTGGGTTAGTAAACCCCAGCACTAGGGGAAAGCAGGGTGGAGCTGTGCACACCTTTAACCCCAGCACTCAGGAGGCAGAGGGAGGTAGATCTCTGAGTTCAAGGCCAGCCTGGTCTGCAAAGCGAGTTCCAGGACAGCCAGGGCCACACAGAGAAACCCTGTCTCCAAAACCAAACCAAACCAAAACAAAACAAAAAAACAAACAAACAAAACAAACAAAAATAAAAACAAAAAAAGAAGAAGAAAAAAAGAGAAAGAAAAGAAAATCACTAGGGAAGTTCACATATAGTTTCATGTTAGAAGAATTTACTAATTTGATTTACTGAAAGAAAAAAATGTATGCTTTTAAAAATTTATTTTATTTTATTTTATTTCTCTTTGTTTTTCCTGGAGCTCTCAGAGGTCAGCATTGAACATTGGATGCCCGGGGACCTCAGTTTCAGCTGTTTGTGAGTTTCCGCGTTGGTGCCGGGAGGTAAAGGGGCTGGGTCCTCTCTGCAAGAGCAACAAGTGTTATTAACCAGTGAGCCTTCTCTGTAGCCCCAGTAGTGGCTTTGTTACAAGTATACTTGCTGTGGTGTTTATAAAGTGGCCATTGTATCACTTTCTCATTGGTTTCACACATCTTTGTTGGGACCTCACCCCATAGCCCCATGTCTGTTAATGGGAAGCCCCCTCCTGGCCTTCACCATTGTGGTCAACCATTTTTTATTCTGTTTCCCTGGTACAGGTAGCTAGCTCACTGGAAGAAGAAACTCCACCTACTTCCATCTCACCTTCAGCCATATCATGATTCCAGATGCTTCCGCTGCCTGGAGGCGGAGTCTGTAAGGACAGAGGCCCCTTGCCAGCACACTGTGTGAATGGCGGCTGGCATCGGCCCCTCCCCTTGCCTTCCTCTGCTCCTAATCCCTGCCCAGTGGGCATGGGCTTCAAGACGACTAGTTAATTTTAATGTTAGCCGAAGAAAGATTAATTAGGGAGGCAAATTTGTCTAAAAGTTGTAATTAATCCCAGAGCCAAGTAGAAGAGACCGTGGTTATCCGTGTCGCCGGTGCGGTCTCCGGTGCGGTCGCCGGTGCCTTCAAGGAGGGCGCAATCAAGGTTGAGTAGCCTTCTACAGACTCACTTCTGAAGTGTAGGGCTACGTAGACCACACTGGGGAGGCTCCAGTATGAGACAGGGGACAGCAACAGGTGGTGCTTATCCAAGAGAGAAGAGACTTCCCTTGGGGTGTCCTGTCCAGGATGCTTCTTTCCTCGGTTGCTGTGATAACCCCTTGAGTAGCTTCTAGACTTTTTACACATTCGCCTATCACTGTCAAACCCTGTTATATCTTAATGGGACGTTAGAGCCACATCTGGCTTTGAAACTTCTAAAATGTGCCTAAAGGTAAAAGGCCAAGCCCCTTAAAGTCTCCCACAAGGTCCCCTACAGTTTGGCCCTAGACAACCTGACCTGAATGAGAAGCTTTTCCTTCTCATTTCCTGTCCTCCTGGCTGTCGCCAGGGACTCTTGTTACAAAGCACACTTTTTCTGGAAGTCTCAGCCTGAATGACACTTGGGGCTTTCCTGTTGACACTTACCTTATTTTCTTTTAATGATCTGTATTTTTTCCCTCTCTTAACAGAGATGCTGAACTCTTCAATGATACTCTTGCTCTTTTTTTTTTTTTTTGGCCTCCTTGTCCTGATTTAAGGCAAGCATCATGCCAGCTCCACTGTAAGAGATGGTCGATAATTGTTGAGAGGAATTCTTCAGTTCTGGCTTTCAAAGGCAACAGGCTTTGCTCATTGAAACCCAAGCTCACCCAGCCTCCCTGGAGGAGGGTGCATTCAGCTTGGAATACCTGAGGCTGATGCAGCTGAGGCTCTGAGGCAGGTGGCTTCAGGAACAGAGATGGTGAACGGCTCAACCTGAGGCTGACGGCTGCTGGTCTTTGCTTTGGCTGATTTTCCCTTTGCAAATGGTTATTGGCAACTGAAACTGCAAAAATCTACTCACTGCTCCCCTATGTAAATTGCATTTACATTTAAATTGTATATTCTTCCGAAGGATGGGGCTAGTAAATAACTGGCAGATTAAACTTGAGGAGAGGAAATGGTGCCCATATCAAATCTGAGACTGAAGTGACATCTGGCTTTTACTATTTCCATTATTTTGGTTTAATAACAGCATGTGGCATTAAGGGAAGAGAAATTGGATCTACATTTTAATGAAAGGAGGAAACTCTCAGGATTTAGATACCTTATCATATTGAATACCTAGTCAATTGGCAATTAAAGCTGTCTCAAGAATGGGATGGAATGCCTTCTCCGGCTATGGGGAGAATAGAAACAAAACCAAGCCAAAGCCCAGAACCACACAGATAAGACTGACGGAAAGGCTGTGCACACTGACTACGAATATTTCAGGATTTCACACAGGAATCCTCGCAAGGAACAATGCTGACAATGGCCCCATGCATATGCATAAGGGGAGCTCAGAGAGGAGAGCTTCAGACGCCAAGGTCTGTCTGGAGGCAGAGGAGGAAGCTCTACCCACACTTGCTGGGGAGATCGTGCTGGTTGATCTTTTTTTAACCCCACTGGTTTCAAATTCCAGGGGTTTGATCAAGAAAAACAAACAAACAAACAAACACCATGCCTGTCTCATTTCAACAGCCCCACTGTTTAAAATGGAAGCAATTCCACCTGCTGGCTGATTTTTGTTGCAAGCGATTCTGGGCCATGTAAACAAAATGTTTCCGCATCCTAATAAGGCAAGCCTATCATTTCTTTGCTTTGATTGAAACAAATGTGTCAATTTTCCAAGCCTTTGTCTGGTGAATCCAATGTTTGGATGTTGATAAATGATCACATCGTATTCAAAACTTTGGAGTCACGGTCTGGGAGCATTCAGACAGCCTCCCTAGCCATCCACCACAAGATGCTCCACTCTTTCCGAGGGTCTGGAAAAGGCTGTCGTTACAGGACTACAGAGGAAGTCTATATGAGATGGAGCTGCTCAGCGGAGGAGATGCTGAAACTCTGAGGCCAGGGTGCATAAATAATTAGAATAATGGAAATGTATAGGATTTACCAGGTGCCAAGTACTTGGTGTGTTTTAAGTCCGGTGCCTCTTGTCAGTTGTGTAAAGACAGTTCCTGCTGCCATTGCCACTGCAGATAAAGGGGGGACTTGATCACCTGCAGACGGTAAGGGATGGAGCTGAGTGTGGACTCCAGGCAGGCGGCTCCTCTGTTCTCTTTAAGCCCTTTCAGATCTCCCCTTCCCCTGCTGTTTAATGAACACACTGTCTTTCCTTGAGGTTACATTTTGTCTTGCGTAATTGTTTTGGAAATCACAGCAGTTTTTCTTGAAAGACTCCAGCTACTAGTATGACAGATATTTCCTTAAAATAAAGCAACAATGAGGTCTACGTTTCGCAAGGTAGTGATAGAAGTTTCAGCTGTCTTGAGCATATCCAGAGAATGGAATGAGATGTGAACATGTTTTAAAGAGGCCCAAACCGTGAGACTTCTATATGGCCAGGACATGCCCTTCATACTGATTCTTCTCTTAATTTTTAAAAAACATTTATCTCTCGTATATGTATGTGTGGTATGTGTGGACACTTGTGTGCCACAGCGTGGGTGTGGAGGTTGGAGGACTGACAACTTTCTAGTGTTGGTTCTTTCCACCCTGTGAGCCCTAAGGAATGGAACTCAAGTCCTCAGGTTTAGTGGCAAATGTCTTTACCTGCTGAACTACCTGCTGGGCAATGCTGCCAGCCCGATTCTTCTTTTCTTTCCATTTTGTTTCATTGTGTCTGTTTTTTTTTAATTATTTATTTTATGTACATGAGTACATTGTAGCTGCCTTCAGACACACAGAAGAGGGCATCAGATCCCATTACAGATGATTGTGAGCCACCATGTGGTTGCTGAGAATTGAACTCAGGACCTCTGGAAGAGCAGTCAGTGCTCTTAACAGCTGAGCCATCTCTCCAGCCCCTCATCTTTGTTTTTATTTTTATTTTTAAAATATTATTTATTATGTATACAGTGTTCTGCCTGCTTGTACACCTACAGGCCAGAAGTGGGCACCGGATCTCATTACAGACGGTTGTGAGCCACCATGTGGTTCTTAGGAATTGAACTCAGGACCTCTGGAAGAGCAGCCAGTGCTCTTTACCTCTGAGCCATCTGTCCAGCCTATTTTTGTTTTTTATTTATTTTTTTATTTTTTGAGACAGGATTTCTGTCTGTAACCTTGGCTGTCCTGAAACTCACTCTGTAGACCAGGCTGGCCTCGAACTCACAGAGATCTGCCTGCCTCTGCCTCCGGGATTAAAGGAGTGTACTGCCACCACCATGATTCTTATTTTCTTAATGGAAAATTTTTTCATGTGGATCCAACTCTCTTCTGCTGTCCTGTTTCTCCATGGGTCTTGATTGGTGGCTTGGGTACTGGCATTGACGTGCTGTCTCTTTTCTCCTCTCCGTAGTCTGGTGCAGCTCCTTGCTCCCTGTGTTTGCTCAGTGGTACCTTATAGCTTCTTCACGGTTCCTCCTTGGTGCTCCCCCTCCAAAGCTGGCCAGTGACTCCTTCTGTTTGCCTCCTTCTGTTTGCGCTCAACTTAGATCCATCATCTGGTTTTCTCATCAGTGTTGCTGGGGTGAAGGTAGGGTGCTGATGTCACACTGTCAGTATTGTGATTACCATACTATCTAACAGGCAGAGAAGGGGCAGTTGTTCATGGTAACCCTTGGGTGAGACTCACCTAGCTAAAGTAACCAGACTGATTGCATAGACTTCAGAAAACCATGTGAAGGGGTGAGTGGGTTAATCATCCAGTTGGATTCCATTTGAATATTTCTCTTCCATATGTGTGTTCCCTCTAGGCAATTGTCTAATGTCACTTGAAATTGATGATAGCTCTTTAGAAGGTTATTTTTGGAGAAACAAGGGAAACAACAGACAGCTGTTCTCTGGAACAAATGTCGGCCGGATCTGTCTAAGTGTGCCTCCAGTACAAAAAAACAAAACAAAACAAAACAAAACAAAAAAACCTGAACTGCTGAGCCTTTTACCTTTCCAGGGTTAGACTTCTGTTTTCTAGAAAGGTCCATCCAGCTGGGCAGTGGTGGCGCACGCCTTTAATCCCAGCACTTGGGAGGCAGAGGCAGGCGGATTTCTGAGTTCGAGGCCAGCCTGGTCTACAGAGTGAGTTCCAGGACAGCCAGGGCTACACAGAGAAACCCTGTCTCGAAAAATCAAAAAAAAAAAAAAAAAAAAAGAAAAGAAAAAGAAAGGTCCATCCAGCTTCCCAAGCGTACAGAGGAGGAGGAGGAGGAGGAGGAGGAAGCTAATGCTACCCAAGACTGCGTTTGGAAATGAAGGATACTTTGAAGTTTAAAGCACAGAATTGCCCAAGTGAATGGTCCTGAGTGCTCTGTCCTAGGTCACAATTCCTGGTTTTTTTTTTTCCCAGCTTGTTTCTGGGACCCGATTGTCAAGTGCCGAGCACTTAGCTTGTTTCCACTGCCGTATTAAAATTCCTTGAAACCTGCTAGAAATGGGCTGCAGTAAACGAGTGATGGGGTCAGTTTTGGGGGTAGGAATCAAGAGATAAAGGGGATAAAACTAATTGAGTCGAGGCTATACATACAGATTTAGACAGACCAAGACTTCACAAACCTATGTGATTCAATCTGAGTTAAGAACTAAGTGTTGGCTTTTCCCGAATGCCAGTTCATTGACCACACTGTTTTCTAGTGGCCAATTAAAGCCACCATGACAACACAGCTGCTTCAGTAAATGCCCTCGCCAGTCCATCCATACGGCGAAGGAGGAACACTGACTCCACAAGTTGTCCGCTGACCTACGTGTGCACTGTGGTACCCACCCATCTACACGTGTGCATATGCACCCACGCACAAAATACTTGTAATTGGAAAATTTTAAATCCTTTTAGAAACTGCAACTCATTGTGCTCAGTGCATACATGAAACCTGCTATAGCCCGTAATCCTCGACCGCTCTAAGCCCCAGGTAGCTTCAGGAAAAAAGAGGGCAGCGATAAATAACTCTTCTAGCTCACAGAAAACAAATCTCTCTCGCCTCGTTCATATTTAATTAACGGCTTATCTTCGGGGCGCTTGAGTCCTGAGCAGAGTTCCAGAGCAGTCGTGGAAATATTTTGCTCATTTCATCCAGGTAAGTTTTCGTACCTCAGTTGAGCAGAGAAGTTTGAAATCACTGATCCTCAAGAACATGGGATGGAGTGGAAGCCTGCCAAGTTGTTCGCCAAGGCTACCAGTCCCAGCAGGAGACGCTGACACACAGAAGAGGGCAATGGGCGCCTTAGTCCTGTGGGCCTGCCGGGGGATGCAGTTGTGAGTCTAGCTGTAGTATTCATTTGTGAAATGACCTTAATGGATTTAATATTTTCCTGCTTCAAGGAATCCACTGTCAGAGAAGAGGCCACGTTTCGATCACCATGGTGGATGTGAAGTGTTTGAGTGATTATGAATTGCACAAGCATCTTAAGAAACTTGGGTTCACACCTGGCCCAATACTGCGTATGTCTGCAGTTAATATTGGGGGTGAGGGGGAATTCATTTGCTGCTTATGAACTACTTCCAGAATTTAAAGCAGAAAAGTAGAAGGAACATATGCAGTAAAAGCCACTGAAAACAGAGAGGAAAGCAGACATATGGAGGGAACAGGTAACAGACACTCTAGGTCCTTACAGACAGGAAATACAAGGCCAGGGAGGGGAAGGGGTTGTCTTTATTTATATGTGCCCTCTAGTTTCATCATCTATATTCCTTGTAGAAAATTTTGTCCCAGTTGTCCTCAGAGGAACCCTGTACCTGGTTATTGATAATATGCAGATAACAGCTGTTTGTATAATGGTAAGAATAACTTGAGTGGCTGTTGGTGTCCAGCTCGCTGTTAAGAGTCATACATAGCTGTCTGAGTCAGGGTTTCTATTCCTGCACAAATATCAGAACCAAGAAGCCAGTTGGGGAGGAAAGGGTTTATTCAGCTTACACTTCCACATTGCTGTTCATCACCAAAGAAAGTCAGGACTGGAACTCAAGCAGGTCAGGAAGCAGGAGTTGATTCAGAGGCCATGGAGGGATGTTACTTACTGGCTTGCTTCCCCTGGCTTGCTCAGCCTGCTCTCTTACAGAACCCAAGACTACCAGCCCAGGGATGGTACCACCCACAAGGGACCCTCCCACCCTTGATCACTAATTGAGAAAATGTCCCACAGCTGGATCTCATGGAGGCACTTCCCCAACTGAAGCTCCTTTCTCTGTGATAACTCCAGCCTGTGTCAAGTTGACACACAACACCAGCAAGTACAGTAGCCAATAATGAAAGGTCCTAGAAGAGAGGTCTGGGTTATAAAATAGCTGGAGCCCTGTATATACAACATAGAACAGTTTAGTTCTCCATGTTGTTTCTCAGCTTCCACCAGAAAGATGTACGAAAAGAAGCTAGTACAATTGCTGGTCTACCCTCCCTGTGAACCACCTGTCACGAAGAGACCCAGAAGGCTGCACAGCGCCCAGGACAGCGATGACAGTGAAGGTACCGTTGTCTGTGGTGCTGCCAGATGGCAGCTTCACATTTATTAATACCCTGTCCAGCATGGCTTACATACTGTAAATGATGTACATGCGGACTTGTGAAACAGCCATGTGGCCTCTGTGCACAGAGCCTACTGCTGCAACATCATCTGCATGGCGAAGTCTGTATTCACACCAAAGACATGGCTGGGTGGGATATTGAGGGAAGGACCAGTCAGCGTGCACATTCTTTACCTAAACCAGAGTTAGATTGTAGATGTGGAGTCCTTAAAATTAGCCCCTAGAGTTGAGGTGCCAGTCTTCCATGAGGTTCCAAGTTCTGCTTTGTCTCAAGTGGATACATTCACTATGACTTTCTATGGATTAGGTGATTTCATGCCCAGAAAGAAGGATGAACCAGCTTGTACTTCTCTGAACTTCTCACATACAAACTGCTGATAGCAGCTTTGGAGACCAGTGGGTGGCTGGGAAGCGGTGGCCCCGGGGATTCTTTGACTTTGCTTACAGTGGCCTTGGACCCCGAAATCACACTACATAAAGCAGTGTAACTCGTACACCTGCATTTGTCCCTGTCCCCAGAGCTCTTTGAGGATGGCCTTGGAGAGCCCCACGATATATCCCACAAATATTCCCTGGGAGTCCTCTGTGAGCCCAGGGAAACAGCACCTAATGCAGGCCACCCGTGTCTTCTGGACAACCAAGGCCTTTAACTCTCACAACACTTAGCTGAAGTCAGAGAGCAAGAGCGACTAGCTCCAAATTACATCACTGGGGCGTGGCTCTAGAAGATGAACATATATTGAGACGTGCCACCATGGGCTGAATATCCATCTTCAACATTGCTCTCTGTCCAGCATCACAGCAGGAACTCGATGTATATTTGAGGGTAAAGAGCAAAACAGGTTCAGTATTGACTAGTGAGCACAAGGCCCTGAGGACCAGCTGAGCACACAGGCACACACACACACACACACACACACACAAATAGTGACAAAACTAAGACCTGAACTCAAAATTGACTGCCTCTTAAACTTGTGCTTTCTATCTCATAGCCTGTACTTAATGAACATTGTAATTTGGACCATGTGTGATCTATACAGAAGGGCAGTTTCCCATACTTATTAACAGTTCAATTAAGCAGTCCAAATGATCTGGAAAAAAAAATCTCGATATCCAATGGGCACAGAGATTTCCCCAATTGGCACAATGAGCTTATTTGGAAGGAACAACAGGATCTAAGGATAGACCCCACTGGCCGGTAGGTAGGCCAGTATACAAGTAATCTTGGGATAGCCAGCATATACAAATAACCTTGGGACAAGTGGCTGTCTCAGACTTCTCCATTTTCTTCCTGGGGAAGAGGCTTGGGGGACTGGTCCATACACAGGAACTTTTTAGGACTGCCAATAAAGTCAAAGCTACAGAAGCTAAGCTGTAGCCAGCTCAAGCTGGTTCTGGCCAAAGGTCCCCTCCTCACTGCCCGTGCAGTTCCCCGGACATAACCTCCACAAAGGTGTGCTTCTGCTGAGGCTGAAGAAGATTGTTTTCCATTGATGATCTTGACTGTTTCCACTGGGTCTCCCGGATGCCATCTTCCGGGGCAGAGTGGAGTTTGCTTCACTCACTGCACATCTGGGGGAAGCCCTGGGGGTTCTCACCAACTAGAATCACACACTGGATTCTCAACCACCAGTGCTTGCTCCAATCACAAAGCTGTCCTCCAGAGGAGGCCTGAATCGTGTATTTAAGGTCAAGTTTGTCACCTAAAGCCTTCTAGTGCATTGGAATGGAGGGTTGATCCATTCCACCCCACTCCAGTGCATGGAATGGAGGCTTTACCTGGGATCATCCTATGAAGAGTCAGTCTGGATCCAGCAGGTTACAAAAACACCTGCGGAGACGAGTGGTGGGAGCAGAGGAGACAGGGACAGAAAGTTCCTCAGCCTCACAAACAACCAGGGATTCGAGTTTCTCAGTTTCAGTCACTGTTCTGGGCAGTTTAATTGTTTGACCCTTTTTGTTTTATTGAGGGTGAGGGTGGGAGATAGGTTTTTATACTGTGGAGCCCCAACAGGTTTGGAATTCACTACATAGAACAGGGCCATCTTGGACTTGCAGTGATCCTCCTGCCTCAACCTCACTAGTGATGAAATTACGGGTGTGTGCCACCACACCTGGTTAGTGACTTCCCAAACTTCTCAGATGTCAGAGAGCTTGTTGTGGTGGAGTATGTCTACAATCGCATCCCTGGGGAGGCTGAGACAGGAGGGCCTCCACTGGGAGGCTGAGCCTGTACACGGAGTGAAACCTTGCTTCAAAATATCAAAAGCAAAATAAAGTGCCTCCATGAGCAATTAGCCTAATGCACACCAGCATAGAGTCCTCCCCACACTCCAGCAGAGTCCTCCCCACATCCCAGCACTGAGTGCCCCCCATATCCCAGCACAGAGTCCTCCCTACATCCCAGCACTGAGTCCTCTCCACACCCCAGCACTGAGTCCTCCCCACATCCCAACACTGAGTCCCCCTATATCCCAGCATTGAGTCCTCCCCATATCCCAGCACTGAGTGCCCCCCATATCCCAGCACAGAGTCCTCCCTACATCCCAGCACTGAGTCCTCTCCACACCCCAGCACTGAGTCCTCCCCACATCCCAACACTGAGTCCCCCTATATCCCAGCATTGAGTCCTCCCCATATCCCAGCACTGAATGCCCCCCTACATCCCAGCACAGAGTCCTCCCTACAGCCCAGCACTGAGTGCCCCCCCATATCCCAGCACTGAGTCCTCCCTACATCCCAGCACTGAGTCCTCCCCATACCCTAGGACTGAGTCCTCCCTACATCCCAGCACTGAGTGCCCCCTACATCCCAGTGGCCCTATGGGCTGCTTTCTGCTGCTGACCGTCCTGCCATTCAGAAAGCCACTGGATTCCCTTTCTTCAGGGTGCTGTTCTAGATAGAAGGCAGAAAGTCCTCCCTATCCTGGCATTTGGGGACACACAGAGCTCACAGCTGGTTTTCAGGGACAATGCTAAACTGAGAACAGCAGCTCTCAGAGAGCCTGCTAGCTTATGTCTCTCTGAGGCGTGCAAACATGACAGCCAGCCATGTCCCCACAGGAGGCCTGAGTGTGTCTCTCCAAGGCTCCCGCAGCTCCAGAGGAAGATGCTTTTCTCTATAAAGGGCACTGTGAATTTTCTTCCCTTAGCAAAAGCGCCTTGTGGCTGAGAGAAAACACTTGGTGTTTATTTCTTCTGCTGCCTCATCTTTTCTTGTGGCCTGTTTTCCTTTTGTTTCCCCAGATCCAGCCATAAATATCACTTTGAAAGGAAATATCAAATTCTCACAGAACAAAGGCAAGGAAGCCAAGAAGGTATGAACAATTCTAAGGCATGAATACTTCTACATGTATGTTAAAAATAAAAAATTAGCACTCTCAGACATATAAGGAAAAACTCACTACATCCTGCTAGAGTCATAAAGTCCTAGTCTAGACCTGATCTTTTAAAATGCACCTTTTGAAATGGTTTTTGTGTTCTAGCTAGGAACCAGAGTATTAATGGCTCTTTTGCCCCACAGTGAAAGCGTTGCTATGGGTCCACCAACTTCACCCCATCCCGCACCATCTCCTCAGCCTTCACATATTGAACTCGGTTCGAGGCCCACCAGGAACACTGGATAAATGTGTGCGTCTCTAATCCCGTCCCTTTGCCAGTCAGACATTGAAACGTGGCTTCCACTCCGACTGACCGTAGTGGGACTGGAGGCATGTGAGGGGCTCCCTCAGGAGAGGCCTGGCTGGGTGAGGGTCCCTGACCGCTGCTTGTCTGTGGCATGCTTTGGGGAAACCAGTTAGCGTGTGTGTAGCAGCATCCAACGGCTCTGCCTGTTGTCAAGCGAAGACACTGAGCACAGCACAGCAAGGAACTGGTACTGAGGAATTCTCACACTGGACTCTCCTGGCTTCTTTTTCTGACCTCTGTCCCTTACTATTCTGAGGCATCTCCCCAGTGCCTCTGCTCTTTTGCTCTCGGCTTCCCCACTCCAAGGGGTTGCTTCTTAACTGCTGTCTTGCTCTCTAAATAAATGTCCTCGTGCTTGAGACCGCTAGCTTTAGCCATCTCTTCTTCGTTTTTTAATGTGGCTTCCCCTTGTTACCTCCTCCTGTGACAACTCCTCCTAGGCCCTCCTCAGGCGTAGGCCTGTGTCAAGTTGATTTATTCCTTCCCGGTCTCCAACCTTCCCTCCCTGCTGCATCCACTCAACAAACGACCCCTCACGGGCGTGAGTACCTTGTAGATTGGAGGGATGTGTTCACACCTTGCTATGTGGCCTTCCCCCTGCTTCTGTGTACAGGAGAGACATCAGGAGCAAACACATCCCCACGCCCATCCAGACGCACAGGTGGCCACCGCCACCCAGGCTCAGAGCCCCAGACCTCTTGTGGAATACCCACTTCTCATAGCAATGTGTACATAGAGGTTTCTACATCCTTGAGATTAGAATCCTGTTCTTAAACTTATTCCAGGCAGGGCTAGGTGGCTTGTCCCTTTAATCTCAGTACCCAGGAGACTGAAGCAAGAGGGTGGTGAACTCCGGATGAGCCTGGGCTGCACAGCAAGACCCTGTCTTACTAAACCAGCCAACCAACCAACCAACCAACCACCAGAGGCTAAGGATGTAACTCAGGCTAAGAATGTAACGCACAGCAAACACTTGACTAGAATATGCCAGTCTGGACCCCCATTCCCAGCCTCCACTCAACAGAAACCTCTCTTCTGCTCTCCCAGGTATCTTACTCCAACCTGTATTGTTTCTGGTTTGCTTTTATTTGTTTGTTTTGTTTTGTTTTTTGCTTTTTTTTAAAGATTTATTTATTTATTTAATGTATGTGAGTACACTGTCACTGTCTTCAGACACACCAGAAGAGAGCATCAGATCCCGGTTGTGAGCCACCCTATGGTTGCTGGGAATTGAACTCAGGACCTCGGTGCTCTTAACCACTGAGCCATCTCTCCAGCCCTGTTAATTTGTTTTTAACAATGGCAAAATCTTCCAAATTGGTTTTCGCCCCTGACTTTTCTTAGGCCTAGCGTAGATCCATCGGCAGAGGCTTAGCCACGCCCACCGCTCACTTGCTCCGCCCTCTGGAGCTCGTCCGTACTTCCTGTGGCTTTCCTCTCCCCTCACCCCGTGGACGCACCTGCTATTTCCTACAGTGTCTCCCCAGCCTCCACGGCAGCTGCTTCTCGTGCCTGGAGCTCTCTCCATTCTTCTCATTCCCTGCTCTCTTTTCCTCCCACTGTTAAAATCCTGTGATTTTTGTAAGAAACGCTTCAAAAGCCACTCATCTGAATCCCTTTGAAATGATACTTCACCTCATTCATTAGCTGAACCGTCACAGGATCCTGCGCTTGACAGGAGCCTAAAATGTATCCCACTAAGCCTATCACACACAGTTTTACCAACAAATAGGTTAGTTGCAATTGGATTCTAGTATTTAAACTACCCGAAGAATTTAAGTAAATGAAAAGAAACCCCAGGTAAACATGGTGATAGCAGACTCCCAGTCAAAAACAGCTCTCATTTGATGAAGTGGTTCCGAGCAAGCAAGGCATTTTCTGAAAGGATTTAAAAAAAAAGCCTAAAAGAAGTCTACTAAATGGTTCAGGAAAGGAATCCTTTCTGCTCACTAAACCCCCCAGTTCCTCAGAAAACCCTTTTGTCTAGATCTCACAAAGATGGTTACAGTAGAAAAAGCAACCTGCATACTTAAAACACCTAAGCCTGGAAGAGCAGCCTGCAGTCTTTGCTTTACATAAACCCGAGACAAAGCTGCATTGATATTTTCAACTGGCGATAGAATTAAATAGGAAGTGGGTGACTGGCACAGAATCCTTTAATGTGAAGAATTTATATAAGCCATTTGGATTCTTCAAAGGGCCCCACGACATCTGCTCCACTTTCAATCTGGCAGTGACTGTAAATAAGCCATGAGGTGGCCATGTAAAGATGGCAGGAAGTGCATTTGCTTAGACACTTGTGTTCGGACCACTGTTTGGAGCAGTGGTCTGCACCAAATAATCTTGTCAGTGTCTAGGAAGGGAGGGTTTGTATTTGTTCAAAATATTCTTCTTTCATTTTAGACGGGTCCATAGTGAAGTCCAGCTCTCCGGAAACTTGGACTGTGACAGTCTGCACACCTTCTTAACATAGTGAACGTGTATTTTGTCAAGCCACTTACATAGCCTGCTGATTTTGTCATTAAGACTACTCAAAAAAGCCAGGTCGGGGCTGGAGTGCAGCTCAGTAGCAAGCACGGGTCTAGTGAAGAGCACAGGCTAGCCTGGTCCCTGTGCAGAAGTCAGCAGTGCTACTCCTCTGACAGGGACTGAAAACAGCTCATCTTTCTACAGTCGGGGTGAGAGCTAGGTTTGCAGTAATAACTCAGACTCCTGTCTACTCCTTCAAAGGGATTTACAGCCGACTGAGAGGTAACAGCCTCCACCGGCAGCTTGTATAAAGTGGGATTTGAGTACAGTACCTTGTGATTTAACAAGGATGGCGAGTAAAAGAGGGTTACTACTAGTCAGGGAGACTGGAACAACAAGAGTAAGGCAGGACTGTCTAGGTCAGAAGAGGACACATGATCATCTGGGTTTAGGACCTGTTCCAAGGACCAAAGTATTTGTGTGTGCATACCTCACTTTGAGAACGAGGCTGTAGGCAAAAGCCAGAGGGCAGCTGGAGAGCTTCTGGGTGTGGATGTGAGGTGGGGGTGTCTTTCTGTCTGTATCTCCCTGTCTCTGTCTCTGTGTCTGTCTCTGTGTCTCTCTCTCTCTCTGTCTCTGTCTCTCTCTCTCTGTGTGTGTGTGTGTGTGTGTGTGTGTGTGTGTGAGAGAGAGAGAGAGAGAGAGAGAGAGAGAGAGAGAGAGAGAGAGAGAGATGGAGCTCTGCTGACCCCTCTGAGGTTTCCTTGTTTCCTCCCAGAGATCACAGGCTGTTTGTGGCCCAAGTCTCAATACCCCCTGGTCTCCAGCCTGGGGGGAGGGGTCCTCTCATTTGCCAGCTTTCCTAAACATTTTACTCCCAGCTTCTTACATGTGGCCCCTGCCTAGGGATCTGCTTTTTCCAGTCAGCCTTCCCCAACCCTTTGCCCACGAGCGTTCTCTCTAGGTTGTGAAATGTTGAACATACAAAGCTTCGTCTTTGTTCTAAGTTCAATTTGTCTCTAGGCCTAGGTGGAGGGATTTCCTGGTTCCCACTGACCTCTTCAGAAGGAGCCTTGGTCCTACACGGAGGGAGATGTGGTCTCTTTCTCTGATTTCCTGTTCTTCACCAGATGCTTTGCCTCTTAGACATTACAACTTGGAAAGACAGTGCTTAGGTCACAGTGGGTGGACAAAAATTTAGAATATGAACAGATAAACCTTCTGGCCAGGCTCAGCCCATCAGCTAAGTGTCACTTCTGAGAACCAGGCATTGTCTTAAACCGGCTTGAGGGTGCAGAGAGAAGCATAGCTTTTACCCTGAAGAAACCCTTTTTGGTTTTGAGACAGTGTCTCTCTCTATAGACCTGGTTGGTCTGCAATTAGCTATGTGGATTATGCTGACCTTGAACTCACAGAGATCCACTTGCCTCTTCCTCCTGAGTGCTGGGATTACAAGGTGTATACCACCATGCCCAGCTATGAAAAAAAAAAAAAACTTTAAAATAAGCTCTAAACACAAAAAGGCATTTCAAAAATATGGGCACTAGAGACAGACGCCCCGGGGCTCAATCCGAGCTCTGCCACTCGCTTGGATAAGTTCCCACCATTGCTGTGTCTGAGCTTACCACCTGAAAGTGGGTTACTAATGGTCTCCGCCTTGTGAGTTCAAGCATATAAATCAGACTGGGGATATAGCTTGGAACAGAGTAGTTATGCCATCTAATAAAAGATACTTAGCTGCAAGTAAGAGCTATTGTTTTTGTTAGTAGGATTGTTCTATAAAAAGCACACTATTTAATTATCTGCAATACACAATAATGTAGTTAGTGGGAAAAAAATAAGGAAATGGGAATAAGATCTTCAGTACTGAGCTCCGAATGATTCAGAATATGACTTACCGGAGTGCCCCAGAGATATATTTATATAAGTAAATATTCAGGTATAATTAAAGACTGCTTTCTGCATGTAACTGAAGCCCTGTGTGTATAATAAGCAAGGCGTGGTGGCACACACCTGTAAACCCAGCACCCACGACATGATGGCAGAAGCACTCCAAGTTCCAGGCTAGCCTGAGCTACATAATGAGAAGTCTGGCTCAAAAAATCAAACAACGACCAGAAAAGCTTACGTGCTCCCTGGTGTTGAGGACTCCTCTGAAACCTTATATGTACATCCTCTTCCATTTGCTTGAACATTTTAAAAAGCAAGTTACTTTGCCCTAATTTCACAGGTACATAGTGGCAAGAGTAGTATAGAGAATTCTGTGTTCTTTTACCTGACACAGTTGTTACTGTGTATCATTTTCGCTGTTCCCTGGGTTGTGTCTCTGAGCCCTCTTGGGAGCAAACTGCACAAGAAGCCCCTAGTCCTCAGATAGGAGCTCTGCTGTCCTGCTCCAGAGATCCACCTAGAGCCAACTGCGCCTCTAAAGCGCAGACCCCACCAGGCTTCAACCACTGTCTCAACAGCGTCCTTTCGCTTCCTGGTCTACCACCAATCCAGAAACACCCGTCTTGTCTAGATCTCTGGTCTCTTCAGTGTCCTTCATCCTGGCACAACAATGCCTTCCTATAACTCATGCCCTGGTCAGTTTTAGAGATCAGGGCTTCCATTTCGTTGGGTTAGTATGTTCTACTTCAAGTACAAACTATTCTTGATACCAAATGCGTGCTCGTGTGTGTGTGTGTGTGTGTGTGTGTGTGGTGTGAGAGAGACCTATATTCCAATTTTTTAGAAAGAAATGGCCAATTCAATTCAATTTTGATAACCGCCTGCAGTTAGCATCAGATCCCACAGGTTGAGAACTCAGTCTCCCAAACCGCTTTCATTGTAGGTGCCAATAATCCCAATCCTTGGCTCTACTGTGTTTCTGGTGGACCAGCTATCTCAGTTTCTTTGACCCATTTATTAGACTTGATAATTTGTGAGAATGACTCACAGATCTCAGGAACAGTGTGCTAGATGGTTTTATGTCAACTTGACATAAGCTAAAGCCCTCTGAGAAGAGGGAAACTCAAACAGGAACTGGAATCTGTAAGACTGGGCTGTAGGCAAGCCCGTGGTGCATTTTCCTAATTAGCGATTGACTTTACTATCATTTCCTTCCTGAGACCATACATCTGTCTTCATTTTATCGAGAGGAATTTCCTGCTGTCCTTTCCATAGGGCATTCACGGGACAGCTTCATGGGCAGTAGACACCATTCATCATAACTCATGAGCCGAGGCATGGTTTATTGGAGATAATTATTGATCGTGGGATTTCTTCCCTGAAAAAGCTTCTTGGCTCTTCTTATAGATGAGGAAATTTACAGGAAAGAGGTGATGTGCCCAAGAACACATAGAAAACCGGAAGAAAAACGGGGATAAAATTTCTATTTCCAATCTTCATCCAGTTCTATTAAATGACCAAAGGGGAGGAAAGGCCTTAGTGATGAAATTGCTCCCCCTGCTGTCTGTTTTAGGCACTGCATGAGGATTTGTGCCAGACGTTTACCAGGGCAGCAAAGGCCTCTTTTGGATTAATGATTCCTTTTATTGGTGGGCTGTTCCAATTGCACACCAAATCTATGGAACACAGGCCAATACATCTAAATATGCAAATGAACTGATGGAATTTGCCAAAGTGGAGAGTAAAAAAGTTGAGTTCCACTAAGTTGGGTGTGGTGGCACACGCCTTCAATCCAGCTCTCAGGAGGCAGAGATGGCCTGGTCTATGAAGCTTGTTTGAAGGCAGCCAGGGCTACATAGTGAGACCTTGTCTCAAAACGAACCAGCAACGAAATTTAGCACTGCTAGATTTAATTTAATTTAATTTAACTTTTAGTTTTTTTGAGACAGGGTTTCTCTGTGTAGCCCTGGCTGTCCTGGAACTGGCTCTGTAGACCAGGCTGGTTTTGAACCAGAGTTCTGGGATTAAAGATTTGCATGTGTGTGTGTGTGTGTGTGTGTGTGTGTGTGTGTGTGTGTGAGAGAGAGAGAGAGAGAGAGAGAGAGAGAGAGAGAGAGAGAGAGAGAGAGAGAGAGAGAGATGCAGACCAGCCAATTGATGTTGGGTGATGATGGGTGTTTTTCTCAGTTGCTCTGGGCCTTAATTTTTTGAGGCAGGGTCTTGTTGAACCTGGTGCTCACCATTTGACTGTAGTAGCTCCCTGGAGCCCCATGGAGCCCCATGAATCTGCCTCTTCTCTGCCCCCTCCGTGCTAAGATTGCAGACAGCCATTGTACCTGTCTTTTACATGGGTGCTGGGGATCTGAACGTGGGCCCTCACACATGTATGGCTGGTACTTTGCCCAGGGTGGTGTTTGAATGAGGCTCCCTATAGGTTCCTATGTTTGAATACATGGTCCCTAGTTGGTGAAACTGTTTAGAAAGGCTCCAGAGATGTGGCCTTGTTGGGGATAGTGTTCCTCTGGAGACAGGTTTTGAGGTTTCAAAAGTTCATGCCATTTCTAGTCTTTCTCTGCCTTATCCTTGTGAATGAGATTTAGCTCTCAGTGCCTTGTCTGTCTACCTGCTGCCTGCCTGTCTGCCTGCCTGTCTGCCTGCCTGCTGTCTGCCTGTCTGCCTGCCTGCCTGCCTGTCTGCCTGCCTGTCTGCCTGCCTGCCTGCCTGCTGCCTGCCTGCCTGCCTGCCTGCCTGCTGCCTGCCTGCCTGCCTGCTGCCTGCCTGCCTGTCTGCCTGCTGTCTGTCTGTCTGCCTGCCTGCCTGCCTGCCTGTCTGCCTGCTGCCTGCCTGCCTGCCTGCTGCCTGCCTGCCTGTCTGCCTGCCTGCTTGCCTGCCTGCTGTCTGCCTGTCTGCCTGCTGTCTGCCTGTCTGCCTGCCTGTCTGCCTGCTGTCTGTCTGCTTGTCTGCCTGCCTGTCTGCCTGCTGTCTGTCTGCCTGTCTGCCTGCCTGTCTTCCTGCTGCCTGCCTGTCTGCCTGCCTGTCTGCTTCTCTGTTTGTCTGCTTGCCTGCCTGCCTGCTGCCATGCTTCCTACCATGATGGTTTTGACCCAAAGAAACGTCTCTATAAGCTGCCTTGGTCATGGCATATTATCACAGCAATAGAAAAGTAACCAAGACACTCATGGAGCATCTCTCTAGTCCCCAAACAGAACGTTTTTATTGTGATGAAACTCAAATGTCACAAAACCAGAGGCTTTATAGCACACAGTTCATAGGTGGTTAATGCATTCAGAATGTGGAACCAATGCTTTGACCTAAAATATCCCCCACCCCACCTCCATGCAGTACTGTGGTTACAGCAGGAAAAGCAACCTTCATACTTAAAACACCCAAGGCTGGTGTGCAGGGCAGCCTGAATTCCCCAGTCTCCTCCCGGCCTGTGCAGCAGCTACACACCCACCTTTTGTTTCTGTGGCATGATCTCTTCTGGATATTTCAAATAAATTGAACCCTTCAGCGTGTGAGGCTTTTTAACCTTACACAGGGTTTCTGAGATTTGTCCACATGGTTACATACATTTCTCTCAGCACTTCCTTGCTTGGAATATTCTGTTACACATATAAGCCACACTTTATTATTCAATGCCCCTTCAGGGACATTTAGGTGTCTTGACGTTTGGGGTATTGCAAATTGTGCTGCTATGAACATTCTTACTCAAGTGTTTGAGTGCCTGACTGCAGGGCATTGGGGCCTGGCAGGGGACTCGCTAGACCATATGGTAGCTGTGTGTTTAACTCCCAGGGGAGTCACCAGTCTCCTTTCTTGAGCTGCTGCCGTAGGTCACGTTTCTCATCAGTAACATGTAAGCTACCGATGACCTCACTTCTTCGCCAACACTTGTTGTTGTTTTTCTCTCTAGTGTTCATATTATAATTATCTTATAGTTGCCCATGTTAACTGTCTGATTCCATGGGGTCTATTGTGGTATTTCCATACATAGGCACAGCACATGTTGATAATGTCTGTCTCCTTTCTTTCTACCTTCTCTCCCCTTCCCCTTTGATGTCCTCATGGTTTCTGGTTCATTTGTTTTGCTTTTAGAGACAGGGTCTCATACTGTAGGCCAGGCTGGCCTCAAACTCAGGAAAGTTTCCTGCCTCAGCCTGGTATTGCAGGTATGTGCCAACACACCTAATCTGTCTTCATTTCTTTTCTTGTTATCTGTTCATTTGCTTATTTGCTTGTTTGTTTTTAAAAGATTTATTTATTTTACATACACACACACACATATATATATATTTATATATATATAAATACACTGTAGCTGTCTTCAGACACACCAGAAGAGGGCATTGGATCCCATTACAGATGGTTATAAGATGCCATGTGGTGCTGGGGATTGAACTCAGGACCTCTGGAAGAGCAAGCAGCCAGTGCTCTTAACTGCTGCGCCATCTCTCTAGCCTCTGCTTGCTTGTCTTTAAAGATAGGGTCTCAAGTAGCTAAGACTGGCCTGTTACTGGCTATGTAGGTGGGGATGAACCATCTACATCCCTGAGTGCTGCGATTGCAGATGTGTGACATCTGTAATGTGTGCCATCATGCCTCGTTGTGAATGGAGCCCAGCTTTGTGTGTGCTAGGTT
Organism: Tokudaia tokunoshimensis; assembly: GCA_036184795.1. Classification (NCBI taxonomy): domain Eukaryota; kingdom Metazoa; phylum Chordata; class Mammalia; order Rodentia; family Muridae; genus Tokudaia; species Tokudaia tokunoshimensis. Next base: position 62,124,407 of record BTHU01000013.1, on the reverse strand, counting down.
AAGTTCTAAAGATCAGGTCATCTGATTTGAATTTCCTTTATGATTAGTGGTATCGAATGTATCTTCATGGGCTCGTAGTCTGTTTCAGTATCTCCCAAATACTGAATATTTTCTTTCTTCCAAAGGAAGAAAGTCTTTCCAAATACTTTGCTTATCTGTAAGAGGGGATTTTACTGTTATGTTCTTGGGATGTCAAGCCTCTTTACATATTGTGAGTCTTTGTCAGAATATGACTTGAGTATTCGTTCTCACTCTGAATCCTGCCACCTTGCCTTCTCCATGATGCCCTTTGGTGCAGAAATCACGTGATGATTCATGCCTGGGTTTCTCCAGGCATCTCTTCTCTGTGACTCCCTCAGCCTCTTAAAGCAAGATGTCTTTTTATCAAGTTTGGGTTATTTTCAGCCATTATTTCTTCAAATACTCCTTTCGGGCTCACTCCATCCTTCCCTCTCAGGGATTCTGATGGGATGGGGTGAGACATTTGCTTAAGGCTCCCTGTCACTCTGAGAACCACCTAATGTTTCTTGGTCTGTTCTCTCTTCTCTCTGTTACCGGGTGATTTTTTTTTCTCTGTCTTAGAATTCGTTGATTCATCTAGTGGGGCTTTTTTCTTTTCTTTTAATTAATTTCTAGAATCCACACCTGGCTGCTTCCCGTAGATTGTGTTTCTCTGTGGAGAGTCCTTCTGTTCAACTCAGACATGTTCAGTGAAGCACGTTATGATGGCTGCTTCAAGCCCCTGGTGAGATAATTGCAGTGTTTGTACGATTCTGCTGCTGATGGCTATTTAGTCAGTGTTTATGGGGTTCTGTAGCCCACGCCAGGAGCTTTCAATTCTCCTGCCGAGCAGTTACCTGGTTGACTCTCAGTCTCACGCAAACCTTCTGTCTTGGCAGACTTCTCTGACTCCCTTGAGGTGGCTGGTTTGCCAGGTATGGATAAAAGTCCAGATTCAACCCTGGGGAGAATCATTACATGTGTGTGTGTTTGTGTGTGTGTGTGTGTGTGTGTGTGTGTGCATGTGTGTATATATGTGTACAAGTGTGTGTGTACATGTGTGTGTGTACATGTGTACAAGTGTGTGTGTGCATGTGGGTGTGTGTAGAAGGTCCCACCCACAGACATGACGTTCCAGGCTCTGTTCACTGTGACTGATGGTCTCTTTGGCTGGGATAGGGCAACTACTATCAGAAAGTTTTCTGTCTTACTAGGCTGTCCCTTTCTTTATGACTTTTCTGAGGGCAGTTTTGGGAGACCTGCATCAGTTGCCATCTCTAAGGTGACAACTTTCCCATCATGCTCTCCTGGATATCTGAGGTAAAGAAGTCCGCAGATCTCCAGTGCTCTGCTCCTGCGGTCTACCTTCCAACGCGCCTTTCTCCACAGAAACTTTTGTGTGCCTGTTTCATGCATAAGATCTGGAGACAAGGCCTGTCACTGCCCAAGACATCCATCCATTCTACCATGGAACAGTCCGTCCTTTTCCATCTTTAGTATTGCGCCCGGCACATGTCAGTTTTCCATAGATACTCTTGTTAGTGTGATTGCCTTGACAGGTTTATAACTTTGATACCCAGTGTTAATTCTCAACCACACTGACTACAGATTTTTGACCATGGTAGCAGGTCACCACAGTGTAGAGCTTGTTTGGTGAACCCTCATCCTCAGGATGGGTTTTGTTTGTTTGTTTGTTTGTTGTTTTGGCTAAACGTACACAGGTCTGATATGATATGGGACATTATTTCTTTGTCCCAGACAGCTTTTGCTGAGCCTGGTATGAAGGAACCATTTAGAAACTCTGTATCTCTCATGGAAGATGACTGGATTTCTTCAGTGCTTGGGGGTCACATTTCTGGAAGCTCACTCCATGGACATTCTCACATCAGTCTCTCCATAGCAGAACGGCTCTTCTCTTCAGGAGCCCTTGTCCCAAGTCCAAGTTAGAAAGCTTGCTTTTGGTTTCTAAGATGAGATCTGAATATGTAGACTACACTGACTTTATTGATGTTATCCTGCTTCTACATCAAATTCTGGGATTACAGTCATGCCACCATCAAGGCCTGATACATAAGTTTTTGGTTTTGAGGACACAGGGTCTTACCAGCCTAAGATAGCTTTGAACTTGCTATACACACAAAGCTGGTCTTGAACTGTTAACCCTCCTGCTCCACCTCCCAAGTACTAGAATTACATGCCTCTGGTTGTTTGTTACGTAGTTATTTTAAAATTATTCTTATTTATTGATTCATTTGTATTGTGGGTGTGTGGGAGTGTATGTAGTATGTGTGGGATTGTGCACAAGTCGCACATGGAGGGGAGGTGCTGGATGCCCTCCTCTATCTCTCTCTGCTGTGTTTCTTTGAGGCAGGCTCTCTCCCTGAAGCTGCAACTTAAGTTCTTTCAGCTAGGCTGTGGGGCAGGAAGCTTCAGCGATCATCCTGTCTCATTTGCCTCGGTTACAGTCATGTGTGGGACCAAGCCTGGTTTGTTATGTTGATTCTGGGATCCAAACTCTTTCCCTGGCTGGCATCAGCCATGCTATGTAGCCTGCCTTGGCTTTGAACTCATTCTCTAGCTTCTACCTTCCCAATGCTGCCATTACAAGTGTGGATTTATCTTCTAAATGAAACTTGCTTTTAAAAAGATTCAGGTAAACCCAGTAAAGTAAAAGTGTGGTGTTATCATGAGAACTTTCACTATAATCATGTTAGATTATAATCATGCTAGATATAAACATGTCAATCAGGGATGTGGGAGGAACCCCATTTTTGGTTCATTTGTTTTGATTTTTGAGATAGGGTCTCACTATGTAGCTCTGGCTAACCTGAAACTCACAATGTAGAGCAGGATGGCTCAAATTCACAGATATCGATCTGTCACTGCCTCCCTGGGACTAGGATTAACCCAATTTTAAAGAGCTCTAAATCAGAAGGGCATTTTGTTGTTGTTCTCCCTGAGAGCTAGCTGGTCATAACTTCAGGTCTGCTACATCTATGAAAGTGTCTGATTCTATATGTAAGCCATATACATATATAGCACTAATGACAAGGGGGTGAGCAGGATCTGTGTGATGGTTCAGTTGGAGAGACTGCTGTGTCCAAGTCCTGGAGCGCCCTGGCTCTCCTGAGTGCAAGGGCAAGAGAAACAGGAATCAGAGAGGGCAGGAATTTGTCCAGCTTTTTTCTTCACGCCTGTAAGCGGAGGTGCCAGCCTGCAAATGGTGGCTGGCTCTGTGTCCAAGGTTTAAAAAGCATTCGAAAATGTAACCTTGTGCTTTTCTGTAGACAGTCAGTGATGGCTTTAGTCAAGTTAGATCATTTAAAAAAAAATCAAGTGTGATCTAGGTGTGATGGCCCTCACCTTTGATCCCAACACTTGAGAGGCAGAGGCAGGCAGATGACTTTGAGACCAGCCTGGTTTACATAGCAAGTGCCAGGAGAACCAGCACCACATAGAGAGATTCCGTATCAAGAAAAAAATCAAGTGTAATTCTTCTTTAAAAAGAGATGACAGTGGGGTTTATATGTGGATTCCATGGCATCCAGGGACTTTGCAGTGAGTCATTGTCTGGTTGGAGGTCTCTGGCTTCTGCTACACTATCAACACTGGACCCTCACTGAGACTCCCGTAGGATATGGGAGTTGTTGTTGCCCTGTGTCATGGAGACCCTGCAGCTTTGATTCTGCAGGACTGGCCCCTTACCACGCTAGAGCAGTTCATAGAAGGGTTAGATGTTGGGTGGGCCGACTCAAAGCCCTGGATCTGGGGCTGGGTGGTAGCTGTGGTGATCACCCAGCCAGCTCTCCTGCCTCTGGCAGCTGGCGAGGGGTAGGACTGACTCCCCTGTGCTGGAGCCATTGGGCTCAGCTCTCCAGCACCCACACTACCAGCGCCAGCTCTCCCCGACTGCCCTGGCAAAGGGCGGGGCCCGCTCTGCACAGCCTTTGCACATCAACATGGCCCAGGTGACAGCCCAGACCAAGGATGTCCGAATGGCCTTTGGTGGTAACATGGGCCATGGACATCAACACAGACCCCTGCTGCTGCAGGGCAATGAACCCAACATCACCATGGCCTCAGGCTACTCACACGGTTGTTTCCGGTTCTGCTTCTCTCTTCGGTGCACAAGCCTTCTGCTTCTCTTTCTCTCTTATCTCTCAACAACAGACTTGCTCACCATAGCGCTGCCCTCCCTGCCTATGCCTTCTGTCACTGGCCGTTAGTGGCCTCTCAATTTCTACTCTTAGCCGTCTCCCAGGCACAAATGTGACTCTTAGTGCAAAACGACTTTAGGCTGCAGGCTGATTGTTGTTCATTCTGGCCCTAGATGTTAGCCCAGTGTTTTGTAGTTGACTAGAACATAACACAGCGTGACTAGGTATCTTACATACAATCCACTTTCAGAGTCAATATGATACACTTAACTACCAAGAATTAGTACAAAACAGTCCACCTGGAAGAAAATCTTAAGAAAAAGACTTTTTCTCAGAAATTCCACAAATGTCCAGGAACAGACCTAATGGCTGCATACAGTGCATCCACAGGAAAATAATGATTTGATAGTTTACTAATTAATGAAAAGTTTAAAAAAAAAAAGGTTTGACGTGTTTTCAATGACAAGTTTTCCTAATAGGAAAAACAAACTCTGATGCTTTGAAGCCATAAAAGCTGGGTTTAAGATGGAAGTGTCAGCGCTTGGCTGATGAGCTCAGCCGGAAGTTTTTCCCAGTGTGTTCGAGGCTATGGCTTCTGTGTTTAGTCCCACAAAAACAAAAAAAAGCAGTTAAGAAAGAACAAAACCAGACTTCACAATCCAACTAGCCCTTTATTGATCATATTAGCACAGATCATTTAATGTCTTGAATTTCTATTTCTTCATCTACAAAATCATGTCCATAATTAGTTCCTGGGATCCTAGAAGGACTAAGGGAGTTGAGGCACACTGCATACCCAAGATAATAGATGTTGGGAACCTGCTGTTTCTAACTGCCTGACGGAGCTGCACGGTCACATTGCCTGGGGCCGTGATACCCAGCAAGGGCTCAGATGCACAGCTTGGGCTGCTTCCTGGCACAGTTGGTCCCCAGAACGAGCTGCTGACATGCTCTGTGCTTCTGTTTCCTTATCTGCAGATAAGCTTAATAGAAGCCCCTTCCTTACAGCCTAGTCTTGAGGCTGAGTTTATTTCTGTAGCTAGTATTACAGAGAGAGCACATGGCTTATTGTGTTGGCACATGTCCGACTTCTTGTATTTATCATGACAGTCATGGGCAGCACTGGGCTCCTGATAAGCAGAATTCCCTGCCTTGTGTGCAGAGGTGCAGTGAAGAGAGCGAAGAACTAGGGGAGACCACATATTCCCGCTGCTCTGCACCTCTCTTTTGTTGGTTCTCCAGCAAGGTGGTGGCTCACAATTTTTATCCCAGCACAGAGGCAGCGGCAGGTGGATATATGTGAGTTCTAGGCCATCCTCATAGAACGAGTTCCAGGGCAGCCAGGGCTACATAAAGAGACCCTGTCTTTAAAAAAAAAAGTTTTCCAAATACAGTCTGGCCTGGCCTTGAACTTGAAGAGCACTCCTGCTTCAGCCTCTCATGTACGGCATTTCTGCCAATCCAAGTGCGCTTCACTGAGCCCAAGGCTTCCAGGACTCTGATTGTTTAATAGATCTCAGCCCTGGACAAGGGAGAGAGAAGCATAGATATATATGCTGGGCAGGGTGATACATACAGCAGCAGTCTATGTGTTCGAGGCCAGCCTACTCTATATAATGTGTTCCAGGTCAGCTGCAGATATGTAGTGGGACCTCATCTCAAATAAAAATAAAAATTGAAAAGGAAGCAAAGACATTCTATCTCCCCAGGGTGTCTACCCTGGCTCAGTCATCATTATAATGAACTTTAGTATAGTTTTGTTACATTGTAAATGGTGTTTATGGTGGAGATCAAAGTATAACATTAAAAGGAATTTTTACAAAGATAAAATATAAAGCTGGGTGGTGGCAGTAATGGCTTTAATCTCAGTACTTGAGAGGCAGAGGCAGGCAGATCTCTGCTCCAGGACAGCCTTGACTACAGAGTGAGTTCCAGAACAGACAGGGCTAAATCCTGTCTCAAAGGAAAAAGAAAGAAAGAAAGAAAGAAAGAAAGAAAGAAAGAAAGAAAGAAAGAAAGAAAGAAAGAAAGAAAGAAAGAGAGAAAGAAAGAAAGAAATATAAATCAGTTAATAGTGTAGACAACTAATAATAAGACAACAATGCAAAACCTGGTTTGGTTTTGGTTTTGTTATTTCCTTCTAGATATATTTGTATGGAGATCCAGTGTTTGGACAGCTGGTATTGCTGTTTGCATAAAGTTTTCTAGTGTTTACCAGTTGACATATTAGTGACCCTTTTCCTGAGATACAGCTTTATAACGTTATTAGTAGATTAGTAGTGGTTCTGATGGCTACACAGTCAAGTGGACAGGTGATGACTACTCTATACTGGAAAAAATATCCACCCTTTACATACTATACAAGAACTCTATGTGAATTATATATATACATATATGTATAAATATGCATACATATATATGTGTACATAAACATATATATAAACATATACAAATATATATATATATAAACAATTTATTAAAAAAATAGGGTAGACCAGCACTCAGGAGGCAGAGACAGGAGGATTTCCGTGAATTCAAGGCCAACATGGCAAGTTCCAGGACAGCCCAGGCTAGACAGGGAGACCCTGTCTCAAAACAATTAAAAATAGGGTAGGCAGGCGAGCTGTTCCTCACCTGTAGCCCAGCTTGTCAGGAGATGTCAAGGCTCAGGGATGGCTTGAGTCCAGGGATCCAGGACATCCTGGGTAACACTGCGGATGCCATCTCAACACAAAGGGAAGGAAAGGAACAAAGGAGCTAAAATTACTTAGGACAGGAAGAGATGGAGGGAGTATTTGATTGCCTAAGAGCTGTGAAATCCTATAATTTTATTTTGCAATAGACTTTTATCGTAAGTGCTTTATTAAACATTCCTATTTCCAACCTCAAGAGAAAATGTGTTGTGCGATAGACGTGCAGAGGCTACTTACACTACTGTCTACTTTTGTATATGTAAATTTTTCTCTAAATCAAAGGCTTTTAAAAATGGAATTTTCTCAATAAAGAGATTTTCTGGCACCCTTGGGAACAGCACGAAATACCTCTTGCTGAACATGCATGGCTGAGGGAACCTTGGAGGAGCACTGTCCCCGAGAAGCTTTGTTTAGGAGGTGACTGAACCAGCAGGCCCACAAGGAGAGAGGGACACGGCTGCAGGCCCTGTTTGGGCATCTGGGCCACTGGTAAGGACTCCTCTCTGGGAAGGACAGAGAAGGTGTGGCAGACAGACTGCAGCCTTCCCATGGCTGTGGTCAGAACTAGGTGGGGTTTATATCTTCTTGCCCTATCAGGCTAAAGCCCTTGAATCTGCTGTTGGGTCTGTGACAGTCTAGTTACCAAAATTAGGTGCTCAAGTGAGCATCACGACAGCATTTAGAGATCAAGGCATTTTGCTGCGGTAATCAAGAAGCCAGTCTCTGTTGTCCTCATGTGACACACACCCAGGTCCAACCTCTTGGTCTTGTGGTTGGATGTCCACTTGGTTGGCCTTGGGTTATTTTTCTGTTGAGGTAGCCAATCTCCTTTTTCAGTCAGTGACTGGTTGTTTGCTCCGGGCCTCAGATGGCACAATAGTGGTGTGAGGCCTACTCTTGTTCAAGTCTCAGGATTCCAGGGGACAAGCGAAACAGAACATAGTGCTGTAGGAGCCAACTGACCAAGGTCCCGCTTAGCTGTCTGTGGCTTGGATGGTGTGATAGTCTCAGTGTCGGCAGACCCCAGCATGTCAGCAAAACACAACAAATCAGATTGGAGAGATGGCTCAGTGGTTAAGAGCACTTTCTTTTCTTCCAGGGGACCTGGGTTCATCTCCCAGCACCCACACGGTAGCTCACAGTTGTCTCTAGTTCCGGGGGATCTACCATCTTCTTCTGGCCTCCTTAGGCAAGGCACAGACATGGTGTGCATACATAGATTCAGGAAGGTAAACATATGCCTTAAATGAATAGCTAAATAAGCCCTTTAAAAAACCTGACTAGGCAAATAAAAGTGCTCCTTAAATATGCTATAGCATTCATAGGTTAAGGTCTCATATACAGAGAAAGGAGCAGTATGCGTGGGCAAGAGTAATAAAGATTTCTACAGAAGTTAGTCTTAGAGGCCAAGAGAGGAGGCTGCTTCCATGTTCCAGTACAGCATTCTCCACTGATGGCACCGTATGACTCCAATCAGGGGTCCTAACCATTCTGTGTCTCAATCCATCTCCAAAATGGACTAACGGCTTTACCAGAAAAGGGAGCATGGTCCATCAGGCAGATCTCTGTGAGGCTGGGGTGCACAAGACCTGTGCTGGTGAATGGGAGTTAACAAGCAGGTGGTGGGGGCGGCGCATGATTTCGGCACTTAGAGGGTAGAGGCAAGTGGATCTCTGAGTCTGAGGCCAACTTGGTCTACAGATCGAGTTCCAGCACAGCCAGGGATGTACAGAGAAACCCTGGCTTAAAACAAAACAAAACAAGAACGAGGGCTGGAGAGATGGCTCAGCGGTTAAGAGTACTAACTGCTCTTCCAGAGGTCCTAGGTTCAATTCCCAGCAACTACATGGTGGCTCACAACCATCTGTAATGGGATTCGGTGCCCTCTTCTGGTCTGCAGGCATACATGCAGGCAGAATACTGTATAGATAATAAACAAATAAATCTCTTAAAAGTCCCAAATAATAGACCCAGGCATCCTTTGGGGGTTAAATTATAACTATGGACAAGTGAGGGATGACTTGATCCCCAGAACCACAATATAGAGGAAGAAAAAAAACCACAGTAACATGAAATTATCACAGTAAAAACTGGTGTTACCATTTAAAAGGTCAGTTTGGAAACACTAGGGCTGAGAAATCAAAAGGCTTTTAGCTGGGTGGGAAGTAACCTAGGCGACCAGGAGGCAGAAGGCCAGAGCTCTATCCAAAGGCTGTATCTGCAGGCCACCAGCAACCATGATGTCCCACAAGAAACACACAAAGGCGTCTGTTGCCTTTTCTACATACTCTAAATTGTAGGCAAAACCAAAAACAAAACAAAACAAAACAAACAAACAAACAGCTAATGGAAAGCTTCCACCTGTTCCAGGAAGGAGGCCACCCCGGACCCCTAGACAGGGAGCCAAATATGAGCTTACCAATAAAGCTGCAGCTCCATCTCAGCTGACGGCTGCCAGAGCCAAGGTCAGGAGCAGCACAGTGGCCAAGGCTAGCAGTTAGCAGGCCCGCCAAGGTCACCACCTACAGAGCGGGGACTTCAAGCGTGGCCACTCTCCTAACTTGGTGAGCCGTGTGTGAGCTGCTTATGACCACCTTGATGGTTGGGGGGGGACGCCGTGCACAGAGGGAAAGCCCCCCTCACACACACAGCTCAGGGACAGCTCCCTTCAGGGGCTCCTCCCACAGGATGCTAATCTGACCTTCCAGGCACCCTCTTTTGAAGGCCGCTTTCTGCAATAAATTCTTTTAAATTTTTGCTTTTTTTACTTTTGAAATTAAAATATAATTATATCACTTTCTCCTTCCCTTCGCTTCTTCCAGCCCCTCCCCAGTCTTTTCTGTTCAACTCCTTTCCACGTCTTGTCTTCCCACCACTCTCAAATCTATAGCTTCTTCTTCCCCAATAATTATTGTTACATGAATATATATTATATATATGTATGTATATATATGTCTCTCTCTCTCTCTCTGTGTGTGTGTGTGTGTGTGTGTGTGTGTGTAGAAATGAATGAATACAACCTACTGAGTCCGTTTTGCTGTTTGTGTGTGTATGATTTGGAGGCTCACTTTGTATTGGATTACCAATTAGGGGCCTTGCCCATAGGCTAATAACTCCTCCTCTCTCAGCAGTCAGCTGTTGTCTGCAGCTCCTTGTCCAGGGGTGTGACCCCATGGGATGCTCCCTTTTTTGTGTTAGCCTGTCGATGTTGCCATGGCTTGTGTGTTGTTTGAGCGGCCATTTCTCTGAGAGACTTTCACAGCAGACTTCCTGGTAACCTGACTCTTAGTAGCTTTCTGTCCCTCTCTTCTGAGATGTCCCCCAGCAGCAGACGCAGGAGTCATGATGTAGATGTATCTATTGGAGCTAGGCTCCCACAATCTGTTCATCTCTGCACTGTGTCCAGCTGTGGTTTTCTGTGATGGTCTCTATTTGTTATGATGGTCTCTTCTTTGATGAGGGGTGGTAGCCGCACTTATCTGTGGGTATAAAGATAAGATTTAGGATGTGGTAAGGGATTATGCTATTCTTTAAGCTTTCTGTATAATAAAAGATTTTAGAAATTCACCCTTCGTTGTCCCGAATTTCACTCTTCGAATTTTCTAGACAAGGCTCTGGAGCCTGCCTCAGTGGAGGCTTCAGTGACCAGCAAACAACTAGAAATCCCAGGCCCTGAGTTATACATGGCTGAGATGAGAATGTCTCTGTTGCTCCAAGGACCTCCGTGTATTTCTGCTTCAGAATTAACAATAACGAACACAGTTGTTACTACCAATATTCATTGAATATTTATTCCACACTAGGATCTGTTTTAGTCATCTGTATATGTTAATGCCTGAATCTTGATAGATCTGTCTCACAAACAAGGAACCAAAGGCTACAGCTTTTCATTTTATTGGAAAATATGGGCTGGAAAGATGGCTTAGTGGGTAAAGCGCTTGCAACACAAGTGTAGGTCAGGGGTCAGAGGTCAGAGGTCAGAAGTCAGGAACCCACATAGTGCATGCTGGGAGGCTATGATGACACATACTTGAAACTGCAGCACTTGGGGAGCAGAGACAGGTGATCCCTGGAGCAAACTGACTAGCCAGACTGGCTGAATCAGTGAGCTGTGGGTTCACGTGAGAGACTGTACCTCAACGTACACTGGGGAGAGCAAGTGAGGAAGGCAGCGATGTCAGCCTCTGGCGGCACCAACCATTAGTTAGTGCGGTTTGTACAGGCACCCCATCCATGCATCCAAGTGTATCAGTATGTGAATTTACACCATGCACACATCTACACAAGAAATATAATGCCACAAAGGATATATCTTTAAATTTAAAAAGATTTACTTTTTTTCTCATTTTTATTTGTGTGTGTGTGTGTGTGTGTGTGTGTGTGTGTGTGTGTGTGTGAGTTTACATGCACCTAACATAGGTGCTAGAAACCTAACCCAGGTCCTCTGCAAGAACAGTAAGTGCTCTTCATTGTTGAGTCATCACTCCCCAAAGCCTTTTTTTTTAATTAGAAAAGAAAATAAGAGAAAAAAAGAAAAGACAGGGGCTGGACAGATGGTCAGTCATTTAAGAATATATTCTGCTCTCAGAGACCCTGAGGTCAGTTCCCAGAACTCTTATGTCTTGCAGTTCACAACAGTTCACTCCAGCTCCAGGGGCTCTGGTGCCCTCTTTTGACCTCCTTGGATACCTGCACACACATCTCACACACAGATACACAGACACACAGACTTACAGACACACAGACACACACACGCACGCAGAAATGGAAATAAGATAAATCTTTGAAAAAGAAAACACAGTTGTCCCAGGTTGTTCTCTAAAAGAGAAATGGCTCTTACCCTGCTTTCTAGTACTTGTTCATAAACAACTTTTTTTTTCAATAACTTTATTATTTACACGAAAATGACACACACTTTTAAATTTTATTTATCTATTTATCTATTAATTAATTAATTAATTTTGACAACACACTTTTTAAAAGTGGAACAAAGAAAAAGGAAACAAGCTCCAAGCCACACATTAGTAAAAAGAGACAAAACATGGCCTTAATGCTTAGTAACAGTAGCTGTTTTCACCATGTGACCTTAGACACCCTAGTGTCTGTTGTCCTCCTGTGATTCACTGAAGTAAAATATCACTTCATGGCTCTGGGTGTTTTTTCTGACTACTGAAGAAAGACAAACCCAATGAGTGTTAAACTACCTGGTATGCCTAAAACTTGGGCTAGTTTTCAGATTGATTTTTTTTTCTAGCGTAATAACTAAATTACAAGACATTGCAAATAAATTCTTGTTGGCCTTTTCTTTCTGCTTATGTCAGAGACTTGAGGTTTCTACTAATAAGGGAAGAATCTTAGACATCTACTACCTGAGCCAGAAGCCCGCAAAGAAAGTCAGGTAAAGGCTGATATTTCTGTGCCCTAGGGCCTTGGACGTGCTAGCTAAGAGCTCTGCCCTGAAGCTCTTTACCAGCCTCAAGTAAAATCTTATGTAGCGTAAAAAGACATAGATATTTATTGGGGGTAAAATTCATTATTCAGATGTCTGTGAAGAGCTTGAACCTGGAGAGGACCTGCTGGACAGACTTGTAATATCAAATAACATCAAAGTCTATATTTTATATTGTTCATATTTGGAGATAAGAAAACAGGGGTTGGGAGGGGGAGGGTGTCAAGGAGATGTGAAAAGTCTCTGGGGACCCAGACCAGAACCCAAATCCTCATTTGAAGTCATCTGGAAAGAGTTGTTGCTGTTTGTGTTTTGGAGGCTGGATAAGAGTTTATATTTTAGAAGGGATGTAGCTCTGATAAAAGCTAGATGACAAGTGACTTCATTACTCCGACAGGTCTAAGGTGCAAGTCATTGGTAGAACATGAGACCCTAGGTTCAGTCTCCAAATAGCAACCTCAGACTCAACCAAACAACAACCTCTAATGTCCTAGAATTCCAGAACTCTTATTGTGGGGGGGGGGTTGTTTAAGACAGGGTTACATGCAACCCAGGGTGCCTTGAATTTGCTCTTTAGCTAAGGATGACTTTGAACTTCTGATCCTTCTGCCTCCCTGGCAAAGGTTATTTAACTTCTGAGGAAACTTCAGCTGGATTAGAGAAGCAGGAGCTTAAGATCAAAGGTCACGCGGTCATATGGTCACAGTTCACAGATACTGAACTGAACTCTCCTCCTAAGGAGAAGGGAAAAGCACTTCCACATTCACCCAGGAAGGCGGTGCTGAAACTGTGCAAACAGAAGGACAGGGTCTGTTATGATTCCTCCCTATTCTTTGTCCAACTTTCCACCAGAGACACAAAGACTATAAGTTTCTGGAGCCAGACTTTGCCAGTGGACAGAAATACTCTGCAGCACTGAGAACCCTCCCACGCCCTGATATGCATTCATAGCTATGGGCACTAACACGTTTTCAGTGGATCTAGGGCCTCTGAGTTCCATACATTTACCCTCAGAAATGATCAGGAAACAGCTGATTACAATCCTAAGAGCCTCTGACATGTTTCCACAGGTATGCTGCAAGACCAAGTCCGAGGAGTAAGCGTAGATGTGTCTCCAAAGATGACTACTACCAATGCATCAAGGGATCAGAGGGCAGCTTCCATTACCAGAATCCCAGGAACTACTTCCCATGCCAGAGCTCGGAGAACAGTGCCCCATGGAGCTTGAAGCTGGCTGTCCTTGGGATTTTCTTCATTGTGTTGTTTGTCTACATAATTGTGGAAAAGAAGCCGCTCTCGGGTTAAACCCTTTAGGAGCAAAACAGTGTCTACAGTGTCCCAACCTTTACCAGGAACCATGGAGCTGTGCAGAAGAGCCATGACTACAACCAGGCAACCTCTCCCCGCCCTATACTGACTCTCCTGGCTATTTCTGGGTTCAGCCAGGTGGAGGAGCAAGGGCAGAACCAGGCAGCATGGTGGTGCATGATGGTCTGTAAGCCAAGTAAGCCATCATTAAAGGTGCTAATACACCTCTTCTGTAAGGGCTCTTCTGTAAGGGAAACTGCCTGGGCCTCCTGCCCTCTGCCTTCCCTCCGGTTTCCTCCCATCTGCTTTTTGCCCCAACCAAAAAGGCTTCACATTCTTGTGACTGAGACTACTTGCATACTACAGAGCATAGGAACAAGGAGAAAATTATGTTCTTAATAAAATATGTCTAAGTGTCCAGGTAGTAGTGACATTTCCAGTTTGGCATCCTGACGACAGTGACCTTGATACAACATAAATCTGTCTCCGCAGCAATAACCCCTCAGACTCAGATGGGTCCTTCCCAAGTCATTGAACCTAACTTTATCTCTGGCTCTGATTTTTCTATTTCCTGGTAGCAGTTGGTGACTTTTCCTGAGAAGATGTACATAAATGTCTCCCCCAGATAGGACACAGAGGACAGACCTTTAACACAAAATCTAGCCAGGCAGTGATGGCGGACGCCCTATACAAAGGTACAAGTCTAATAAACAGGAACATTGCCTCTTAGAGATGAAGGAGTAACTAAAACATTAACACCCAGATTGTCATAGAAAGCACTTAACTGGAGTTTTCTTTAAACTTATGTTATTTTATATATAACAGTGTCTGTGCCCGAATGCATGCATGTGCACCACGTGGTACCTAGTGCCAGAGGGAGTCAGAAGAGGGCATTGGAGCTCTACACTGGTGTCACAGATGATTGTGAGCCACTGTGTGACTGCTGGGAACCAAGTCTGCGTCCTTTACAGAGCAACAAGTGCTCTTAACTCCTAAGCCATCTCTCCAGCCACAACATGCTTTTTTTTTTAAAAATGGTAATCAAAAAGGGCAGACTTGTTGTACTGTATTATCATAATGTCACAATTGGAGAGGAAAAACACAGCATGATTTAAAGATTTCTACAAACACTATGTATTAATTTGCTAATGAGAAATGTATAACTTAAAAACTATACTAACCGTGTGTGTGTGTATGTGTGTGTATGTGTGTGTGTGTGTGTGTGTGTGTGTGTGTGTAGGGAGTGGTGCATGCAGTCTCAGCTACTTGGGAAGCTGAAGCAAGAGATATTAGGAGCCTAGGAGGTCTAGGCTAGCCTGAGCTACATAGTGAAATGCTGCTCCTGTCTTAGTTTGCTTTCTATTGCTGTGATGAAACACTAAACAAAATCATCTTGGTGAGGAAAGGGTTAATTTGGCGCACACTTCTTCCCTTCATGACCCCTTACTGAGGGACGTCAGGGCAGGAGCTGAAGCAGAGACCATGGAGCGCTGCGCTGCTCCTTGGCTTGCTTGCCGAGGCTTGCTCTTTAACCTTTGCTATTTAACCTAAGGTCATTTGCTAGGGGTGACTCCGCCTACACTGTTCTGAGCCCCTCCACATCAGTCATTAACCAAGAAAATGTCCTACAGACCAATCTGATGGAGGCAGGAACTGAGGTTCCTGCTCCACAGGAGATCCTAGTTTGTGTCAAGATGACAAAAGCTAACCAGCACACACCCCACAAAAAAATTATCACATACTGTACTTACTGTGTACATATGTGCAAGGAACACAAACTTCTACTAAGGCTTGCCTACACCAACAGTTTTGCTCTTATCATAGAAAGTCTAGAGCTTAAAATGTGTTATATTATCTAAAACAAGTAAAATAGAGTCGTATTCACGTGAACCAACTGTAGAAATTACGGTTGTCATCTTCCCTTTGCTCTGCTTAGAGAGAGGTCTTGGGTAGATGGGAAGAAAGCTGCTCACATAATGGCGCCTGGACGCTTGTGTCTTCTCCAGCATCAGCTGGTGTGCCAGGCTCAAGTATCAGGTCCCTTCGTTCTGGGACACAGCCCGAGTCATCTCTTCTACATTTTTGTCACCTCTCTCCCTCTCACCCCCTTTCTTTTCTTGGTCACTGTTGAACTTTCGGCTGTCCCTTTAGTTGTCCATGGCCGCCAGCAGGATGGATAACAAAGGGTACTTGCCTTTGTTAGAGCAGCATTTGGGAGCCGGATACCTAGAGGGTGGTCCTTAGCAACTGGGCTTCGGGTGTAGCTAGGATCACTCAGAGGCAGACATCGCCTCCTCCCAGAGGTAAGATGACTTTGAGAGGATGGGCTCTCTGGATCAGCAGGGCATACTGGGTCACATAACCATACTAGCACTGCCAGATGGGTCCTAGGTTTCTGCAGGCAAGCATCTCTTTAGCTGTCAAGTGGTCTTGTCAAGGTCTCCCCCAACCCTTCTTCTACAGTTCAGTGATCATTTCTGGCTCTGAAGCCAGGGCCCAGAGCTTTAGAACCAGGTTCTCCTGGTAAGCAGGTTGTTTCCAAGCCTACTGGCCAGTATCAGAAACAGCTTCTAGCCACTATGGCTGCTTTAAGGCAGCCAGACTTTGTCAGGCTGTCCAACAGCTGTGCCTGGAAGCCTGGAGCTCAGGGGCAGTGCTAGGTGACATTGGCTCACAGCACCGTGCAATGTCCGAGGCCCCTGCCAGATATTCAGCTTTCAAGCCACTGAATGGTGTTTATGATGTCCAGGAGATGAGGCCAGCGAATGCTTTGGAATCAAGCCACTGTCCCAGGGTGGGTGTGGCTGGTACTTCTTAGTGTTACATTGTATCCTCACCACTACTATGCTCTCTTACTGCTTCATGTCCAGTGTGGCTACACTTCTGAAAGTAGGCAGGAAAAGACCACTTGGGATTAGTCTCTGTTTCATCTCTACAGCAATACCAAGTGTTATGTAAGACTTACTCCGGGGACTGATGACAGACCAATGTAACGATGACAAAACCCGACTTGGTGAAGCAATGTGTTTGTTGGGGTTATTTACAGGAACAGGGTGACTCAAAGACAGCTGCACCATTGAAAAGCTCACCCCATTATGAGAGACAACTCATGAACAACTCCAGCGTCTGAAGGACATCACAGCTTGATGGGTCATATCTTCCAGTCAGCTCCTCCTCCTCTTTCTACCTATGATGGTCCTCCTCTTCCTGCTGCTCCTCCTTCTTCTTCCTCCTCCTCCTCTTGTCGTTTTCCTTCTCTTATTCCTCCTCCCTCCTTGCCCCTTCCTTCTCCTCTTTGGTTTTTCAAGGCAGGATTTCTCTGTAGAACCTTGGCTGTCCTGAAACTCTACAAATCAGACTGATCTTGAACTCAAGAGATTCTCCTGCCTCTGCCTCCTAAGTGCTGGGATTAAAGGCATGCACCACCACTGCCTGCCTCAACTTACTGCTTCTATATCTTGAATCTTGTGAGTTATAGTTTTCCCAGACATATATAGTTTTGTGTACTTCTGAGTTTCATAAGAATCTCCTGGCTCCTCCCCAAAGGAAGCTTTCAACTTAGGACTTCCTGAATTTTAAGGAGGCTCTCTCCAGGATGATGTTTTATTTCCAGGAAACTGATATACTAAGAGAGGCAACATAGGAAAATGTCTCCCAGTCAGTGTACTAGGTGAGTTTAATTCACCTGCTTTCACATCCAGAGATGGCTTGCTTAGACCAGTTACCACAGCCTTGGTTCATAGCTTGTGCGGTAGTACCAACCAGTCCTTAAGGCTTTGGTTGGGAACCAATCATGAGTGTCTGTCTCATCAGTTATAGTAGTCCCTCTACTGGATAAGTATGCCCCCATGTGGCCAAGTTAGGAATGGTTCTTTCAGGCTTGTGATTGCACACATCTGACACAAACTGTCCAAACTACGACTCCTCAGCTGCTGTCTTTTGCAGAGTTGTCTCAAGCCATCTATGGAGGGTTCAGGTGGGTAGCTGTTAGAAGGACAGTCCTTTTGCTCAAGGCAGCTTGGCACTAAGAGAGAGTTCAGCTAATCAGTGAGTCCAAAACTACACCCCAAACATCTTTGCTTATCTACATGAAAATAAGCATAATACAAAGCTTTAGAACTTATTAATGATAACATTCATTTTAACAATTTTCCAGCAATCCTTTATCCCCATCCAGTGCCCAGGAGACACATCTCGTTGTCATTAAGAAAATCTGAGGGTCTGGTGGTTAAGAGAACTTAACTGCGCTTCCAGAGATTCAGGGTTCAATCCCCCACACCCAACATGGTGGCTATCAAATATCTGTAACTCCAGTCCTAAGGAGATTCAACACCATCTTATTGTCCTGTGGGCACTGTGTACACATGGCACATAGACATTCATGCAAACAACACACATGAATAAATCTCAAAAGAATCATTTGAAAATAGCAACATTATTGGAAATATTGAGCTGCAGCAGCTATTCTATGACCATGAAGGGAGACTATGAAAGAGGTTCTGAGAAGATGCCTCACTGTCAAGAGCACCGGCTACTCTTCCAGGGGACTCGGGTTTGACTTCCAGCACCCACATGGTGGCTCACAACTGGCTGCAAATCCCAGTTTCAGATATGACATCTTTTTCCGGTCTCCATGGGCATACGGTACCACATGCATATGGTACACAGATATACGTGCGGGCAAAACACCCATACACATAAAAAGAACATTTAAAAAAGAAGTGTAAGCCAGGCATGGTGGTGCATACTTTTAATCCCAGCACTAGAAAGTCAGAGGCAGGAGGATCTCTGAGTTTAAAGCCAGCTTGGTCTATAGAGTGAGTTCCAGGACAGTTAGTGTTACAGAGAGACGCTATCTTGGACAAAGAAGAAGAAGAGGAGGAGGAGGAAGAAGAGGAGAAAGGCTGACCCACAGACATTGGCCTGATACCTTACCATTGCTGCAACAAGTTCTGCTCAGGCTACAAGACCAGAATTTAATTAAGGCAGGGCAACAAGGATTACCTACCTGCTCTGTGTTATTGTTTAATCCAGAGAATCAAGGGAGAAAACTTTGTCTTTAACACTGGGGGGAAAGCTTTTGGCTTTAACAACCTCTATATTACACCAACAAGGGGAAAGAACACTGGACAAGAAATAAAAAGAATCCACATAACACCTATGCATATTCAATGAAGGAAACACCCCTAAGAAGTTGTGTGTGTGCGTGTGCGAGGCATGTGCATGCACAATTGGTACATAAAGGTCAGAATCCTGGAATCAGTTGAGAGGAGGTGCTCACAACTTAGTTTCATGACCCAACACTGTGTCAGTGAGCTGAGCTGTGTCAATGACCAACAGCAGCTTAGACCTCCACCTCAGCCCAACCTGCTCACTGTTTGTTTTGAGATGATATCACACTCTGATGCCCAGCTATCCTGAGGGTTTAAAAAAAAATCAGGTTCAGCCACTTGCCTAAACACAAAATAATTGGTACACATAGCAAGTCGCAAGCCAGCCATGGCCCCAGAGTGAGACCCTTATCTGTATTAAAAAAAAATAAAGTCAAGTAAGAAGTGAAGGGATTTGAATCACATAGAGGGACGAGACAGATACAGGACAAAAGGCATGTATGGCTCCTCAGCCTCAGTCAGAGTGTGGTCTAGCTGATTATTTTCTCAGAATTAGTCAAGTGGGCCTTGTTGAAAGAAGAAAGTGGTAGATTCCACTCCAGTCACAGTTGTTTCTCAGACCTCTTGTTCCTGGAACCTAAGATGACTGCAGAACAGAAATACCCAGAGCAAAGAAGACAGCTGCAAAATGGCGGCAGAGATGCTGTTAGTTTCCCATAGGTCAACTGCAGGCCCAAGTGAGTCAGCAAAAGCAGCCTGCAAGTCCTTGCTTCCCAGCCAGATTGGTCAGAGCACAGGTTGTACCATCAGACGTCTGGCCCTCACCTGTGGGCTCTTTCCCCCTCTTCAGGGAGGTAGTGTCAGATCCGAACTAGGGGATAATCAGCTGGTGTCTGCTGGGGAGTGTGGCATCAGAATTGCTCGGTATGAAAGGAGGAAACTCATTTACCAATTGTCAGAAAGGCATGGTTTGTGACAGTAGAAAAAGACACCTTGGGTTTTCCCATCTTTAATAGTCACTGAAAGGACTTAGGACAGAGGGAGCTCGAGTATGCTGAGACTGCTTCCACAGCGAGAGAACCTGTCTGTGCAGGACACCTAAGAGATACAAATTCAACAACTAATTTGCAGTTCTGTGCTGTTGTGATAAAGTGGCAAACAATACCGACAGCAGACACAGTTCCTGCTCTTAAGGGACGCAGCTGGTGCTGGGATGGAGAAGTCAAGGGACAGTTACAGATGCTGAGTCATGTCCTTTGAAGATGGCACGGGCTGTCTGTCCTGGGGACAGTCATCACAGACACTGGGTGAGGGAACTTCTTGAAAATGATGTCATGGTTAAGGCAAAGGATGAGTAAGAGTCAGTTTGAAGAACAGGGCGGACGTGGGTGAGGTTAGATGAGAACTCGGCCTGGCCGAGTGCAGCATCGCTATAGCCCTACCAGCGACACAATGGCCGCTGAGGGATCAAAGGGAAGGAGTCCTGAGCAATCTGGCTACCAGGGAAGGAAAGATTCTGCTCATGGAGTCTTAAAGCTCCCCCTGTTGCACACCTGGAGTCCAATTGCATGAAAAGATGTCAGTGCCTCTCTCTTCCAGAGAGCCACCAACCCTGCCATCTCACCTTCAGCTCTGCAATGACCCTGAAGAAGCCACGGCACTGAGATCTTGAACTTTGGCCAAATAAAATACCAAGGCAAGGCTTCTCCCTGGCTGTTCCTTAGCGAGAATACTGTTTTCTTAAAACACAGAAAACAACAACAAAAACCCCACAGAAATAGAAATATGCTTTAATTTTAATCCCAGGTGTGGGGATGTGGTCTGCTTTGGACTGTTCACATTATCATTAATGTGAACAGCAGCAGCTGACTAAGATTTGCCTTGTGATTTTGCTAGCTGAAGATAGTTTCTGCAATTGTGTAATGTTTGGAATTCTGGGAGCTTTTCAGAGGGTATATAAATGCTAGCTCCCCTCCCCCCAGCCCTTTCCCCCATCACCCAGAGGTGGTTGGTAGTTGGTGGTTGGTGGTTAGTGGTTGTTGGTTGCTGGTTGGTTGTGGTTTATCAAGAAGTCATGCAAAAAGAAGAAACAAGAAGAAGAAATTAGATATCCTGATGAGGAAGATCAACCTTGCCCCAAGGAACTCAATGCCCCTAATGAGCACGAAGTAGTCTTATGATAACATCGCCCGCCCCCTTTCTCCTCTGTCCTTGTTTCTCTCCTAGCTAGTGTCCAGGAGTTGAAAGGTGGAAAGGGGTGGAGAAGGGTAGAAGAAATAAGAAGCCACAAAGTAGCAAAAGACAGCTACAATGTTCTCAGTAATAGGGAGAAATCAGCATGCCTGGTTTCTTCTCTCCTTGCTCAGCAAACTCCTCGGGATGGAGGGGTTTTATTTTTCCAGTTCTGACTGCCCCACGGTGTCCTTGAAAACCTTTTTCCTCTGGTGGAACACCCAATAATTGTTCATCTCTTTTCAAGCCTAGCTCTGCATTCACTCCAGAAAGTGCCTGTTTCCTTCTGAGCACTTTCCAACCCAAACAGATATTTGAAACCTCATGACTATGACCCAGATCTTACCTCTTATTTGTTCCTTCGAAGAGAAGTCCCTGAATCAAACAAATGGTTTGCAAGACATTTTGGTGGCCTCCACCCTGCAGCCTCAGCCTGAGACAGGCTGTCATCCCCAGGGCCTTGGTTGTGTTCATGTCTGTAAAGGTCACCACTATTGCCTATCTCAGGGCCATAACTGCCACCCAGTTAGAGTGATTTCCATGATTGTTAACAGGTGCAGGGTATACTGGCTGACGCGGTAGACTCCAGTTCATTGCATGTCACACAGGAACCCTGGCCTGTGTTCTCTATGTAGGGCAGGGAGGCTGTTCTGCAGCGTCTGTACTGTTACATCTTTATTCAGCCAGTGTGCATGCGGGATGGCAGATGGAAGAAATTCTTAAAGGCTCTATTTTTGTTGTTTTCTTCTGACATTCACAGAAATGCTGTGCTACCACCTTTTAAAATAATTGGTTAAGAACCTCGATATTTTCGTGGCCAGTCATAAATAGAGAAGTGTCAGACCACATTGTCCAGATCTTTACAGGTTGTTGGTGAGCCTCCAAATCAAGAAGGGTTATTTGTGTTTGCAGCAGCTGTCTTATTTTAATCTTCCTCTTCTTCCAACCCTGCCACCCCCACAGCCCCCTGAGGGGAATTCTTGTTGAGCGGCTGGGGTGAGGTTTGGTGGCAGAGTGTTACTGAGCATGTGCAAGGCCCCAGCTTCCATCCCTGGAACTATAAGAAAAGAAAATACAACTAAAAAAGGAAATTGATTCGAGGAACTGAAGTAAAATTAAACTTTATTCTTTTCTGAAGCCAGAATTTTTTCCCCAAGACTAAAATAGGAAAGTGCTGGAGTGAGGTAAAGTGCTTCCTGTAGAAGCCTGAGGGCCTGAGTTCTTACTCCTAGCATCTACACAAAAAAATCTGGGTGTGGCAGGGCACACCTGAGACTCCAGGACTGGGGACACAAGGACCCAGGAGGATCCCAGTGGCTCACTGCTCAGTCAATCTGGTCAAACAACTCCAGGATCAGTGAGAGACCCTGCCTCAAAAACATAAAATTGAAGCATGATACAGAAATATATCCCAGGCCAACCTCTGGCACCTTCATGCGTGTTTGCACACACACACACACACGTACACACTCAGAAGTGTATAGCCCACACACGCACACACACGAGTGTCTACACATGTTCACACACGCTGTACACCAAACACATGTACACATACACAGAAGTATATACTCCACATACATGTACTCCACACACACCAAGAAAGCCCCTAGCTGACTCAGGGATTAGTTGAAAGGCTCCCCAGAGATACTCAGATGAAAGAAAACCCATCACTTTGTGTGAAGCAACAGTGATCAAATAAGAGATGCACCTGTGAAGAGGGTCATGCGGGGCTTCCTTGCCGCTGGGTACACAGCTCAGGGCTACTTCCTTCTTGGTCCTTTGGGCATAATCAGGAAGTGAAGGCTGGTGCAGAGCTGCTCCCCCTCGGAGAAAGACACAAAGACAGCTCCCAAGATTGTTCCTGCGCAGGGGTCACCTAAATGTAGCCCAGGCTAATGCATTAATGTCTGGAGAGCCACGGGGAAGTATTTTAGGCACTCCACAGGCATAATCTGAGGACGTTGCTCTCCATTGCCTGGCAACAGGGTTAGTGTAACAGCTTCAGTTCCTAGAGAGCGGTCTTTAGAAGTTCTCTGTGGAGTGAAGGGTTACTGAATGCTGTGGGGAGGGGATAGGAGGAATGAGTCTTAGGAATGGTTTATTCATAACCGTTACTGTTCTGACTAGAGAGTAACTCTTTTCCCTTTCACGAGAGGGATGTTGGGCAGCCCCTCCAATGAGGACACAGAAGAGCATGGGCTTCTTTGTAAGCTTGGACGGTCCTGTTGCTGGGAGGAGCACATTGCTCCTACTCACAGTACTGAAGCGCAAAGGCCTATGGGTATGAGGAGGGCAAGGCGGAGCCGCCTGCTCTGGACAGGGAATCTACACATCCAGATTAAAATCTTCACTGCACCCGCTCCTCGTGGGGATGAAGGGCTCCTTCATGTGCAGGACAAGCACCATGTTCTCTGAGGTGACACGGAGCACATGATGAGAGAAATGTGCCAGTCACAAAAGGATCCACACTGTGTGAGTCCATCAGCATGAGACCTGACCTGAGTCGAATTTGTGTGTGTGTGTGTGTGTGTGTGTGTGTGTGTGTGTGTGTGTGTATGGCCTGGGCTAGGGAATTACTGTCGGGCATCTCTTCTGAGCCATCTC
The DNA here is from genome assembly GCA_036184795.1 of Tokudaia tokunoshimensis. NCBI lineage: Eukaryota > Metazoa > Chordata > Mammalia > Rodentia > Muridae > Tokudaia > Tokudaia tokunoshimensis. The sequence goes on along the minus strand of BTHU01000013.1, from coordinate 62,100,853 downwards.
TTCAACCCCCCAACATAATTTTAAAAACAAAAACGCATGGTTGCACACCTGTGCTGTATTTCTCTCATAAGCCTGATACTGCACCTGGGCGAAAGGCCATGGGCAGCACTCTGCAGCAGCCTCCTTGAAAAGGGACATTACTTGAGAAAGCAGGCCACACGGGACAGTGTCGGGAACATGTCTTTAATCATCTATCAGCCAGCAGTAGGCTTTCCCAAACCTGACATCAGAAAGAAGAAACCTATTCTCTCCCCCAGCCTAGGACTCCCACGGTTTAATCATCAGTGACAGTGTGCGACTCCTGCACATAAGAAGCCATCAGAAGGTTCCTTTTAAAGACGTCATGCACTCCCCAAGTGGAGTAACTCAGGTGAACAGATCTGCCTTTTTGGTAACCCCTTTGTCTTAGTGTTCTATTGCAGGGAAGAGACACCATGACCCACGGCAACACTTATAAAGGAAAACACTTAATTGGGGCCGGCTTACAGTTCAGAAGTCCATTATCAGCATGGCAGTATTCAGGCAGACATGGTGCTGGAGGAGGAGCTGAGAGTTCTACATCTTGATCCACCTGCAGCAGGAAGAGAATGTGAAACACTTCTTCTGACAAGACCACACCTACTCCAACCAGGCCACACCTCCTAATAGTGCCCCTCCCTATGAGCCTATGGGGGCCATTTTCATTCAAACCGCCAGACCCCTGCAGTGATGGGAAGGTTGTGGCCTGCTTTCACTCATTCTAACTTACACCTCTGTGATCCAGGGTAGCTATTTACTTGTTGATACCTCATACAGCTGGCAATGTCTTTTCTGAGAGCTACAGTTTGTTGCTTCAGAAGCTGTTGCAATTTTCCTCAATTGCATTCCATCTTGTTGCCACTAATGGGGGACTTGCTGTGTACCCGGCTCTCTCCTAGGAGGCAGGGTACAATGACCAGTCATTGTTTCATCCAGGGGCTTAGGACATGATGGGGTGAAGAGACATAAACATTTGTATTGGTTAGTGTGACCAAATGCATGACAAGAACTACTTACGAGAGGCAGGTTGATTCATGCATGGTTGAGGAGACACAGTCCAACATGGGGGTGGGGGGGGTGGGCAGGTGGCAGGGCTCCTCTCCTTCTCACGTCTCAGGGGTGCAGGAAGCCGGGGTGGGGGTGGGGGTGGGACAAAAGACAGGAAGTGAGACTAAGCTATAAGTCTGAAGGTCCACTCTGCCTACTGATAACTTCCTCCAGAGAGTCTCCAGTTCCTAAAGGTGCTATAACTTCCCAAATGAACACCACCAGCTGAGGACGAACACAGGCGCCTGTGCATGTGCATGCAAGTGGGAGGGGGGGTGAGGGGGAGTGTATTTTGTATCCAAATCATAACAAAAGCTGATTATCCCAAGTGTTTGAATGGATGCTCTTTGGTGATCTACCTGAATCCCCATCCGAGCCAATATCCCTGTCCCTGTTGTGGGGACATTCCCTCCCTCCCCCCCCCATTAGTGAATATCAGTTGCTGGAGCTGCCTCTCCTCATTAGTTGTATTCACCCTGGAAAAAACCAAACTGAACCAAACCAACAAACAAAACTGCAACAACAACAACCCACCAGGCCAGCATCAAGATGAAGGGAGGACCATTCTGCATTAGAGGAGCCAGTGTGCCCACACTGCCATCAGACCAGGCCGAGAGTCCACCTGAAGCCACAGTGCTCCCGGGATCCTTCCTTTCCCTGTTGCAGACCCTGAGAGCCTTTCTGAAGAGCATGCTCATAAAAGTCTCCTTGCCTCAGACCCATTCGAGGGAACTCACCCTACAGCAATGTTAAGGGGCAATATTGAGTCAAAATCATCCTACAGTTTTACCATTTCTTCGCCTTTTTATTTTCATTTTTTATGTGCGTGCGTACTCATGCATACTCCACAGTGAGAGCCTCCTCTCCAACCCTCTTCTTTATCTTTTTAAGCAGAAAAAAAAAAGAATCTCAAATACAATTTTTAGTTGAAAAAGGAGAGAAATTAAGAAGACGCAGAAAGTGTAGAAACCTGGCTGCGAGTTCCACTCAGTGGATAAAATCAGAATTGTCTCCAGAGGCAGCATTTGTCTTCCTAAAGAATCTCCAACAAGGGTGTTAAAAACAGTAAGTTGTGGGCCAGCAAGATGTCTCGGTGAGTAAAGGTCCCATGCATTTTGACCTGAATTCAAACCCTGAAACCTCTGTGGTGGAAGAAAAGAACCAGCTCCTAGAATTTGTCTTCTGATATCCATAATCTGGCATTAACACAAACACACACACACACACACACACACACACACACACACAGAGAGAGAGAGAGAGAGAGAGAGAGAGAGAGAGAGAGAGAGAGAGAGAGAGAGAGAGAAAAGGAGAAAGACTTAAAGGTAAAGACGGCAGTCTTTTCCCTGCCTTTAGTTCCCTTGTGGGCCCACGTGAAGAGTTGATGGTGCGCAGTAAAAGCAGTTCCTGAGTGTGCTTGAATGTTTGTGCTGGGGCTGCACAGGAAGTCTGCTTGTCTGGAGCATCACGTAAAGTATCAGCCTGGAGCATCACATAGAGTACCAGCCTGGAGCATCACATAGAGTACCAGCCTGGATGGAGCATCACACAGAGTACTAGCCTGGAGCATCACATAGAGTACCAGCCTGGAGCATCACATAGAGTACCAGCCTGGAGCATCACATAGAGTACCAGCCTGGAGCATCACATAGAGTACCAGCCTGGATGGAGCATCACACAGAGTACTAGCCTGGAGCATCACATAGAGTACCAGCCTGGAGCATCACATAGAGTACCAGCCTGGAGCATCACATAGAGTACCAGCCTGGAGCATCACATAGAGTACCAGCCTGGAGCATCACATAGAGTACCAGCCTGGATGGAGCATCACACAGAGTACCAGCCTGAATGGAGCATCACATAGAGTACCAGCCTGGAGCATCACACAGAGTACCAGCCTGGAGCATCACATAGAGTACCAGCCTGGAGCATCACATAGAGTACCAGCCTGGAGCATCACACAGAGTACCCAGCCTGGAGCATCACATAGAGTACCAGCCTGGAGCATCACATAGAGTACCAGCCTGGAGCATCACATAGAGTACCAGCCTGGAGCATCACATAGAGTACCAGCCTGGAGCATCACATAGAGTACCAGCCTGGAGCATCACATAGAGTACCAGCCTGGAGCATCACATAGAGTACCAGCCTGGAGCATCACATAGAGTACCAGCCTGGAGCATCACATAGAGTACCAGCCTGGAGCATCACACAGAGTACCAGCCTGGATGGAGCATCACACAGAGTACCCAGCCTGGAGCATCACATAGAGTACCAGCCTGGAGCATCACATAGAGTACCAGCCTGGAGTATCACATAGAGTACCCAGCCTGGAGTATCACATAGAGTACCAGCCTGGAGCATCACATAGAGTACCAGCCTGGAGCATCACATAGAGTACCAGCCTGGAGCATCACATAGAGTACCAGCCTGGAGCATCACATAGAGTACCAGCCTGGAGCATCACATAAGAGTACCCACCATGAATGGAGCATACCCACTATTGCAGTAGTTGCTACTATAGTTAGAGTTTTAGGACAAAAGTCCTGGTTCTGACAGCCCAACAGTTTTAGCTCTGCCAATGTCCCAACACACAAACTAGAAATGAGGAAGAGTGAAAGGTAGAGAAATGAGAAGAGGAACAAATAAAGGAATTCAGGGACTCCCTGAGGTAATGCTAGGTGCTGGAGGCTTAAACACAAAGAACCTGGAGCAAAAGGCAAGGGCATGCAGAAGCAATCAGTCTTGGTCAAGGTGTGGCCCACACATCACTGTCTCCGCTCTGGTCCCATAAGGTGGTCCAATAAATTATTTACCTGTCGGTGCCATCACAGGAGGGGACCAGTCAGCTTCCTATGAGATGATCTGCTTCTGCTGCATCCTTTCTGTTGTAGATAATTGTTTCCATGTAGGGGTGGTCTGTCTTAGCCTCCAGGACTTGTTCCTAGAGTGCGGAGAGGCAGCAGACTCAGGACAGTGACTTATTTCCATGCCTTCAGCCTTGACAGGGAATGTGATTGGCCAGGTAGACAGGCACTCGGAGTGATTATGCCTTTGCTGAACCAAGCAAGAGTCTGACCCAAAGTAAAGGAGACAGATGCCAGACAACATCACAGATGCCAGGGGTTCATCCTGTTTTGAGTTACCATGTGGAACCAAGTAAAGATTCAATGTGTTGAGCAAAGCAACTCCTAGGGGCCTGTATTCCCTGACCAAGCCAGCTCAGTCAGTCAACGGGGTCTCAAGGGAGGGAGTGAGGATTAAAGAAAGAAAAGACAGCCAGGCAGTGGTGGCGCACACCTTTAATCCCAGCACTTGGGAGGCAGAGGCAGGAGGATTTCTGAGTTCGAGGCCAGCCTGGTCTACAAAGTGAGTTCCAGGACAGCCAGGGCTACGCAGAGAAACCCTGTCTCGAAAAACCAAAAAAAAAAAAAAAAAAAAAAAGAAAGAAAGAAAAGACAATTAGGCACCATTATAGCATGACTCTAGCCAGTGCTGAGGCTAAAGCGGGTTTATTTTTTCCCAGTCTGCTTTTTTTTTTAATCATTCTAGATACATACACAGAATATGGTCGGTCCTAAGGCATAAACAGAGAGTAGTTAAGGAACAAACAAAGCATAAACAAAGGTCCCACGATTACTGTATTCAGGGTCTTAACAAGACCCATCAAGATACAAGTAACACATTCCTCAGTTGTATTCATCTTGATCCTACTTCCTTGTCCTAGCCCAATGTCAGTATCTTGTCAAATTCCTACAAGCTTCCCCAAAAGCTCTCCAGAATCCCCACTGTTACAAATGCTTGTTTTCTTATCATATTAGAATAAAGATGCCTGTCAGGGGCTACAGAGAACTAAGACAGTTATCCCACAGTGGACTCCCACACCATTGCACCTTCTGAGTCCATGGCTTACTTGCTTCCTTCCTTTCTGTGCTAAGCAGTGTTTTCCACAATTTGAACTTTCTGACTCTAATCTAGATGTAGGTTGGAGGCAACCATAATTATCAAGACCATTGTTTTTGTTGTTGTTGTTGTTTAAGAATTATTTATTTACTTTACATATATGAGTTCATTGTAGTTGTCTTCAGACACACCAGAAGAGAGCGTTAGATCCCATTACAGATGGTTGTAAGCCACCATGTGGAATTGAAATCAGGACCTCTGAAAGAGTAGTCGATGCTCTTAACCACTGACCCATCTCTCCAGCCCAGAACCACTGGTTTTATTGTGACTGAGTTATTCACTCTTTTTTTATCTAACCAGACTTAACACATGGTGGGTGGGAGGTGTGGAACTGTCAGCTGGGTGACAAGTAAAGAGTATCTTCATCACTTGCCTTGAATGCTTAACACTTGTAATCCCAGCATGCAACAGTTCCAGTCTACTGTGGGGAAGGCCAGGCTGGGCTACAGAGTGAGACACTGTCTAAAAAAAGAAACAGCCCAAATTCCTATATATGAATACTGCTAGGCATGGTGGTTCATTCCTATAATCCTAGCATTTAGGAAATTGAGGCAGGATGATTGAGTGTTTGTGTGTAGACTATGCTGTATAGAAAGTTTCAACCCAACTTTGGGCATATAGTAAGACCTTGTCTCAAAACAAAACATAGTAACATACTGTCAAAGTTGAGGGAAAATTAGAGTTTAGTTTTGATTATTAAAATGGGGACTAAAACAGAATATTAAAATTCTGCTCTCCTGTATCTGTGGAGATGGCTCAGTGGCTAAGAATACTGGCTGTTCTTCTAGAGGATCTGGGTTAGATTCCCAACACTCATATGTGACTCAAACTGTTTGTAATTTCAGTTCTAGGAGATCCAATACCCTCTTTTGGCCTTTGGCCTTTGATGGGCACCAGCTATGCACCTAGTACATAAACATACATGCAGGCAAAACACACATACACATAAAATAAAATAATGTTTTTAAAATTCTGCTTTCTTTCAACATAATCTAATGGGCAAGGTAATTTAACAATATGATGTTTAAGGACAAAACAAACAACACCCCAAGGAAAAGCCACATTGATGTTTGTCTTTGTAGTTCTTATCTGTCACTGTCCTGTGATATTTTTCTCTTTCGCCCTGAGGTCTCAGTTGTCCTTTGCTCTTGAAGGCCAAACAGAAGCCAGATGAGGGCGCTACAATGCTCAATTAGCTGCCTAGTGTTCAATCCACCAGGCAGGGATGAGAGGACCAGCTTTAATCCCTCTGAGTTTAAATTCTAGAAACTGATACACTGGTACATTTTGCTCACAAACAAACTGGCCAAACAACTCTGTGGCCCTGGGCTAAGTGGCTTGGAGTCCAGGTTTGTCCTAGCCCAGAGCCTGGCATGTAAGGGTTCTGCTGACCTACCTCCGGCATCCTGTGGGAGTCCTCCCTGCTGTGATCTCAAGGTCCAGCTCCTGAGAAAATCTGATCTGACCACCGGAGGTAGTCTCTCCTAACAGTCTTTTCTGGCGCTGCTTTGAGTGAATCACAGCCTTGCTGTCTTACAGGGTCATCTGCAGCCCTTTGATGTGCTCTCTGATGCCTAGGCTGGACCCCAGACTGATTGCATCAGCACATCTGGGGAAGGACACGGGCATCAGCTTGCCACCAAGGTCGGCAATGAATTCCACTTTATCAAGGATTAGCGGATTTCAAATGACTGGGCTCAGAGAACAGGAGAGACCATGACCTCGAGGTTCATTTTCCTTGGCATACCAGTCCAAAAATAACTGTGGCCCTGCGATGAGGAAACCTTCTATCTGACTCCAGCTCCGGACTGGTACTGTCATTTTTTCCTTCTGTGATTTTTAGAAAGTTGCTGAGGGCTTCCACTTTCTCATCTATACAATAGGGATTAAAACATCTCCCTACCCTGGGTTTTGTTCATAGAAGATAGTCTATAATGGGTATTCAAATGCTGACATTATTAATAATAAAAAGTAATTATTCTTTAATTTTTGAAAATTATTATTATTATTATGATTATTTTAATGTGTGCAGGTGTTTGTCTAAATGCATGTCTATGTACTACATTCATGCAGTGTCCACAGAAGCCAGAAAAGGGTGTCAAATACCCCAGGACTGGAGTTACAGATGGTTGTGAGCTACCATATGGATGTTGGGGGGAATCGAACCCAGGTCCTCTGGAAGAGCATCCAGGGCTTTAAACTGCTCTTCACCTCTCCAGTCCTGCTGTTATGTAGCTCTGGCTATCCTGGAATGCAGCTCATTACGTAGATCAGTCAGGTCTCAAATTCACAAAGATATGCCTGCCTCTGCCTCCCAGCTCCCTGCTCTGAACATAGGCATCTCCCCTCTCTGAGATTCAGACTCCTTTGCTTGTTTGTCCTCTATGTGTCTTTCCTCATTTAAACGGGTGAACGGATTCAGAGAGCTGGCATAGAGGCACGTGCCATCTACGTGCTAGCACTTGGATGACTGAGGTAGCAGAATCACAAGTTGAGGACAGCCTGAGCTACGTAGTCATACCCCATCTCAAAAAAATAAAAGCTGGGGAGGGGGGCACAGAAGACACACAAAGACACCCAGCCCCCTGCCCCCACCACTCGGTTTGGGGTGGTGGGCACCAGTATGGTGAACAAATGTGTGATGGAGAGGTGGGAAAGAGAAAAAGTGGAGGGGTGTGTGCGCTCTGGAAAGAGGTGGAACTGGAGACATGATGGCGGTGAGAGAGAGAGCTGAGGTTGAGATGCTGCCATTGTCCAGGAGGGGCAGCAGGGTGGTGTGCACTAGCCTGGAGTTTATGTAGACACAGACTCAGGCCCTGAACATGCTGCCCAGCTGCAGGATCACCCTGGTTCTAGGCAACCACAGAGGCTTGAGATGAGGAAGTGTTGGCTTTCTGGATTGGACCTCCTCGAAGGACCATTATGGTCTGTGATGCCACCAGAGGCTATATTGGTGTATGTGGCCCATGCTGCTGCCCCAGGCCCTGATGAAACCTGAGACCCATGTGGATCTATGAGGTCTATGCTGCTGTCTGATGCCTTGGTGATGTCCTCAGGTTTTGCTGCCTCGGGATGCGGGGCATGCTGATGTGAGTGGCATGTGTAGCCCCCTGAGGCCATGTCAATCAATCAGTCAGTCAATCAATCAATAAAAGAAGGGGACTAGCAGAAAAAATGGAAACTGTGAAAGCTGTTACTTAAAATTCCCTCTTCTGCTTTAGCATTTCACATTAATACCCAATCCAAGCAAGTTAGCAAGTCTTTTCACAGGTTCAGAAGGAGCTGCGCTTTCACAGCCTGACCTGTATATGTTAATATAAGTATTGAGCTTCCATGGTCACATTTAAATAGAAGAATTATCAAGGTAGAAGCTATAGAAGTCCTGACATCTCCTGTCTGCTCTGGTCCAGACTGAACATTCCTAAACAGCTTCACGGACTTTTATCAGAAATATAGATACGTTTTTTTGTACATATTCCCCTCCTGAGTGTGCCACAAAGCTCCAACCATGTTAAAGTCTGGCTATCTCCTGGCTGGGGCTTGTGACTTTGAAGTGTGTGTTTGTCCATCTAACAGGTGTATTTCTGGAAATGCTATGTACCTGTGCACGTACAACTCCAGAGGCTATTCTGTGTAACTGAAGATGTGGGAAGTAAGGATGAGCTGTGATTACATGCAAAAGCTGGAGCTTGTCCAACCTCAGTAGCATAAGCAACCTTGATTAAGAGCTGGACAATATACCTGGAGTTATGCTACGTACCTTACATGAATTATTTCATTTACTTCTCTCAGTAATTTTGTGAAATATGCATTATAATAATGCTGATTTTATATGCAAGGAAGTTAGAATTAGAAGGTTGGTTTGTGATCAAGTGAGGATAAAGGCCTCTATCTAGCTGATGCTAAATTGTTGAAAAACAAAACAAAAACTTTATTTATTTACTTATTTATGCTGAGACAGGGCCTCATTATATAGCATTGGCTGGCCAGGAGCTTGCTATGTAGACCAGGCTGGCCTTGAACACACAGAGATTTGCTTGACTCTGTCTTCTAAGTGCTGGGATTAAAGATGTCTGCCACCAAGCCCAGCTATTTTTTTTTTGAGATAGGGTCTTGCTATGTTGCCCAGGCTGGCCCAGTTGTTGTACCTGGCTTGCTTTTCTTTTAAGATAACTTTAATGAGGCTAGCTGATTCATATGCCATACAATTTGACCACTTAACATGTACAATCCTTCACTTTCAGCAGGTAGGCTTGTCACCCACAGAGAAATCCCATCTATCAACTGATGAGTAGATAAACAAAACGGGAATAAACTGAAATGTTATAGGCAATAAAATGAAGTAGTGGAGTGCGTGTAAGTTGAGGATTCAAAGACGAATCATTCTTGTGATATCCCAGCAAAGCTGGAGTACGGAGGTTATGAGACTCAGAAAATGTGCCTTGGAATTCAGATACTCAATGCTTACGTGTATGCACAGATTTCTGCAACAAAGCCTATCTTTAATGTTCTTTAAGAGGGCAGCAATTCGCACAGCATGCTCTTGGCAGAATAAGGGAGCAGTCCCATCTCTAATGAGCTGAGCCAACTTCCGCCTCTAGCTTCCTGGACCAGCTCACTTCCTGTCCAGGTAACATTTTCGTCTTTCACTCTAAATACTTCTTGCCTCATATCCCTAGCGCATGCCCATTGTTTACTATGGCCATAAATCCCTATTGTAATTCTGCGTCACTTGTAAATAGCTGTCATTGCTTTTTACAGAATTCCTCTCTGTTATCTAGGCTGACATAATCAATAATATATCTAAATTTTCCTTTGTGGCTTAGGCTGTGAGTTCATAGCTAAGAAACTATTGCCTAACACGAAATCAAGAAGATGTGAGCCTGTTCCTCTCTAAGAGTTTTATCCTTTTAGTGCTTTCCTTGAAATCTTTGAAGCTTTGTCTCTTAATCATGATGCTTTGCTGTTTTGTCTGTGACTAGATAAAGATACAGATATATTCACAGCCCCTGGTATGGGAAATGGAGCATGAATGTTTGAGTAGCCAGATTTGGGATCTAGCTGACTGTGAATGATCTGTGTTTCTTCCGATCCAACCCTCCTTGTAATTAAGCGTTGGCTCATGGGACTGGAGAGATGGCTCAGTGGTTAAGAGGATCTGGGTTCAATTCCCAGCAACCATGTAACAGCTCACAATTGTCTATAGCTCCAGTTCCAGGAGATCAGACACCCTCCTCTGACCCTGGAGGGCACTGCATACATGTGGTACACAGATATTCAAGCAGGCAAAACAATATACATAGAATAAAAAGAAAAGGAAGGGTCCAGCTTCTGAATTTGGGTGGCCTCCATCATCACAGAAGGAAGACTGGGAGGTGTCCTGATCGCCCGATTCCTGAACATTTTGCAGTCTGTAGTCATACATTAATCCTCCAAATACTGTTTTTTTTCCATCCACTTGCCTGTTCAAGGACCAACAAAGATTTCAAGGCCTTCCCAGAAGCCTGGGGTTTTGTCGTTGTTGTTGTTTGGTTTGGTTTGCTTTAATTATTTTAATTATTACTGGTAGTTGTGAGCAACAGAACGTGGTTTCTGGGAATTGAACTGGGTCCTTCTGAAGAACGAGAAACACTTAACTCAGTGAGCCATCTCTTTGGCTTGAGACCTGAATCCATCCTAACCTGACATTCAAGCAAGGGCTCTTGAGTCCTCAGTCTCCTTCACCTGACTTTGCAGTAGGCATCTGGGAGTTGGTCGGACCTAGGATGGATCTCATTCTGTCACTTGCTTCCTGTTTGACGCTGAGTCATTTACTTAAACCCCAAAATCCCCAGCTTCCTCAACTGTGAAGCAGGTTTGCCTATGCTCACCTTACATTTGCAGACATTTGCAGACAGCACTCTACCAAGGACTTGTCATGTTCAAGCCCTTGGTAGAGTGCAGAGACTGAGACTTGATAATTTTATATACATATATATATATATATAATATATATATATATATTATATATATTATGTTGGATAGATAGATATATATCCAACAGGTTAGTGAAAAATATGGAGCACCCACTTAAATCTGAATTTCAGTCAGTAAATAAATTTTTAGTTGACCCTAACTATTCCAACTTACCTGGGTTTCCTATATTTTACCTGGCAATCCACATTGCACACCAGTCTACAAATGGGAGCCTACTGTCTCTGCCTCTAGTGGCCTCCACTCTCTGAAGATGGATGTCTCATGCCTGTGTGCCCCTGAGTTAGGGCAACTTGCCTTTTTTTCTTTGGTATATCATCCCCCACCCTGGGGTCAGGAGCGCATGGCAATCGCAATCCAATGATTCCACTTTTAAGAGTATTGATCTGAAATCTTCTAACTTAGGAGAAAGGGAGGAAACCATAATCTCTCTCTGGACCAGAAAATAAGAGTTTATTAAGATGAGAAAGTGAAAGGAAGGCTTAGTATTGGGAAGCACTGTACACAGATTAAATAATTATTACTGCCTGTGTCACTCAACCTGGCAACCCAGTGCATTTTCAATCGTTCAAGCAGCTTCACACGGAAAACAGAAGGCAACCTCCAGCACTGTCTGCAGAGGGGCACTCCCTTTGTGTAGTCCAATTATTTCCCAACACCCCCACCCCCACCCCAGCGCTCAAGTGTCTGAAAGCTGCCTGTTTGTCTATCAGTTCAAGCAAAAGGGAGAAATCTCTTCCCAAATAGTCTACCCCCCGAGACAGGATCTGAGAAGGCCATGGGACTGTGTGGACATTTTATGCAGGGTGTCTGGCTTGGGTGCCCTGCCATGGGTGGAGGGCATCTCTCTGCTCACACCCGTCATCTGCACATCTTATGGTAATCCTCCATTGATCTCTGCCTCCTGTCTCACTTTCTCTGTCCCTCCCCTGCTGTGCCCTGGTGCTAATTCAACGGTTTTTAATTGGATCCTCTGCCTGGCTAATGGCTTCTGACCAACTGGAAGGAAGGGCTGTGGCATTTACTTATTTGATTGCCACCCCTCCTCCCTCTGTTCCCTGGCCTCTATGTGAGCAGAGTTTAAATTAGGCTTCGGCTCCAGCCCTTGTCTTTATGTCTGCTCTGGCCTCCTGTGATTTGGGTGGGGAGAGAGGAGCTGAGAACAAGGAATCCTGCACTGAACTAGTCAGTGCTGACCTACAGCAGGGTCCATCTGCTTGCTCATGTGTGTGTGTGTGTGTGTGTGTGTGTGTGTGTGTGTGTGTGTGTGTACCATGTGTATGTGTGTGTGTACCATGTGTGTGTGAATGCTGTGTGTGTACCGTGTGTGTGTGTGTGTGTGTGTGCACCATTTGTGTGTTCTGTGCGTGTATGTATATACCATGTGTGTGTGAATGCTGTGTGTGTACCGTGTGTGTGTGTGTGTGTGTACCATGTGTATATGTGTGTGTGTGTGTACCATGTGTATATGTGTGTACCGTGTGTGTGTGTGTGTATACCATGTGTATGTGTGTGTACCGTGTGTGTGTGTGTGTGTGTGTGTACCATGTGTATGTGTGTGTGTGTGTGTGTGCATGTGTGTGTGCTAGACCTGTATAGATTAGATGCTTAAAGAGGACGGAAGGGAGTCCCAGATTCCTTGGAGCTGGAGTTACCAACTGTTGTGATCTGTCCACCATCTCTTCAGCTCCATGTGACAGTTGTCTTAGGGGCTTGATGTCACAACCTCGGCCCATCCCCTTCTCTTCCCTGTTGGTAGATGGGAGCATCTTTGGAGAGCTGAAGGAAGGAATCTTGAAGGGATGCCACACTGGAAACACCATTACCTTTTTACTGACCTTGCACCCTATCACCCTCCTTTTTTCCTCCAGAGCTGGGGGGGGTCCAGCATAGGGCCTTGTGTGTGACAATTGAGGGCTCTGCCCCTGACCTCCATCCCCAACCCCTCTCATGAAATCTTATAACCCCAAATAAAGCAAAAGAGCTGGCATGATCAGCTATTTTCTTAGGCTGCATAGTCCCAAATTGAGTTTAAAATTATCCTCATACATGGCTTATTAAATTTATGTTTATCACTCCATAAAATGAGAAAAACAGCATACAAGCTTCCCCAGGTTTGGGAGCCACTTGGTAGAAAGAGTCCAACACCTAAGGTCTCCCAGGCAGCTGCTATTCAGGCAAGCTGTTAGCTCCTGGCCAGTCCTTGGGGAGCATTTTTACTTGATTTACTTGATTCGTACACTCTACTCTCCCGCCTCTAGTGCATGAGCACGCATGCACACACCTCACACATGCATGCACACGATTCTCTTTAATTGAGCTGTAGCCCATCTTTGTCAGGCATTTCTAACATGCAGCTCACAGATCATCCTGGAGCTGCTGTGATAGACGATTTCCTTTGTGGACCAACGCTTCATTAAGAGTGACAGCCTGCATCCAATAGTCACCATGCCACTCTGCTTAGGGACCAGAGCATAGCTCAGCAGGAAGGCTGGGAGACAAAGGGATAGTGGTCCTGGATACAAGGTAATGGAGAGTCTTGTGGGACAAGAAGCAACTAGCCTGCAGTCTTGTACTCCATCCCTATGATGTTAGAGCTAGGCTAATATGAGCAATTCAGTTACAGAGCCGTTTCCCCTGCAGCTGACAGGCCAATGTTCAAGCCCCAAGAAACATGGAGGATACCTGAGTCTCCATAGGAGGGCCATTGCTTGTTTAATTAACACAGCTTGTGAAGCATGTCCTCCCTGTGCAGTCCTCTCTGTTCCTAGAATTCCATTCTCTTCTCTCTTTTCTTAGGCAGAAAACCAGGGACTAAGAATGCTCCCTATGCTGCAAGGCTGATTTACTTAGTTACATAAACTCATTTTAAAAATCAGGATGTAGACGCTGGGATGTTTTTGGTGGTAGAGTGCTCACAGGGCTTTGAGTTCCATCTGTAGCCCTGTAAAAATATACTGGGCCATAATGTACATATAATAAATGCACGAATAAATATTGGATGGTTTTGACAAGCATACACATACTCTGGGACCACTACTTCATCAAGTATAATTGCTTAAATGAAGCCTAGAATTCAGTCACTTTGGGAGATCTGTTCAGTTTATAGCTACCGAAATTTAGGGATGGAAGAGTTAAGGGATAACCACAGAGATGGCAAAGGTAAACCTACCTGGTTTGAGAGCTTAGTGATTCATTTACTCATTGGCCACGCCCACTGTCCCCTTGGCCACGCCCACTGTCCCCTTGCATAGAGGAAGACTTCCCATTGTCCCACCGCTCAGTTAGTTGGAGGGGACTGCTGGTGTGCAGGGTTTCTTCTCCCCCAACCCTGTTTTCTCCTCAGAGATACACCTCAGTGAGAAAACCCCCCTGACACAGAACTAAGTCTTCAGTGAAATGTCAGTAAGAAGGAAAAACAGACAAGGGAACAGGTTACCGGAGAGCGCAGGCTTTTATTTGGGGACCACCCACAGAGGAGGCCTTGTAAGAATCCCGGCTGGCCATCCTTGCACAATCTAGGCAGTTAGTTACAGGGTGGGGGGAGGGGAATGGAGGAGAAGGTTGAAAAAAAATCTCCCCTTTGGCCTGGGGGTGATCAGTGAAGTAGTTAAAGAATGTCGAGTGATCCACACATATCTTCCCTGTGTGGTCATTACTTGGGGGTCCACAGGGCAAGACATCAAGAACTAATGTAGTTTTAGAAATCAAATAACTTTAGTTGCTAAAATTGTCACAACTTGACTAAAGTGGAGGAGCTATATCAAACAGTATGGCCCTGGCTCACACTCAGAAGGCACAGTCATATGTTCTACATCCATGTTAGACTGTGTTCATCCAGTCTGACTTCTTTGGTAGAAAAGGTAGGTTTAAGGAGCAACCTGTTGAAGCCGGGCGGTGGTGGTGTGCACCTTTAATCTCAGTACATGGGAGGCAGAGACAGGTGGATCTGAGTTGGAGGTCAGCCTAGTCTACAGAGCGAGTTCCAGGACAGCCAAGGCTACACAGAGGAACCCTGGCACCAAACAAACAAACAAAAAACCCAAAAGCAAACAAACAAGAAAACCCCACGAAACACAAAATCAACAAACAAAAGGAGGAGTACCTTGTTGCTCACCCATTGGCCTTTTCGTCTGAGGCCCTTCCGCCTGAGGCCCTTCCGCCAACCCTCTTCCTGAGTTGCACTGGACCAGTTTGACCTGGTGTGACTGCCACTTTATGAATGAGTCTAGACTTGTCACAGTTCCTCGGGTCTTGCTCACCCTCTCTGAGCCACTGATGACCATATATGCACAGAAAACGAAGATACAAAAAACCCTAGTGTAAAAATGTAACCCTGCACTTCACCCTCAGTCTCACAAGAGGGAACTGGATTAGCGCTGAGACAGAGACATTCGCCCTGGGCTCCCTGACAGCCTTACTGAAGACAGGCCCTTTCTCTCTTCCCTGCGGTCTCTTGTATCTGCTGAGGAGTCCAGTTCCCTGGCCTCTTGGTTGACAGTTTGCATGGCCGTTACTGTCTGTGAGCATGTCCACCTCCTCACCATCTCTGGACAGAGCAGGCCCTGGTAGCTGGGCTCAGAGAGAGACACTCAGTCATTCGAATAGGGCTGAACCTGAAGACTTCCCTCTTGTCCTGAGGGGCAGGTATGGGGCATGCATGGCTCCTTCTTGGGTCAGCAAATGGAAACTGAAGTGATAGATTATTCGTTGGTGGAGAAAACTCTGGAGACCCTGTCCTCACTACAGTAGGAACAAGACTCAGCCAGCCCACACAGGAGACCCTCCAGCCCCCTCCTTTGTCTTCTAGAGTGGTCTCTGGATGTCCTTTGTCCCTCAGTCAGGTAGTTTCCTCTTCATCCATTTGTGCACAGGTATACCCTGGCATGCTGAGAGCCTGCTGCTGGTAAAGTGGGTGATGGTGTTAGTGAGCGGGGTGGGGGTGGGGGTGTGGGGGTGGGGAACCCAGGCCAGGCACCTGGCACAGGGCAGGAAGGAGTAAGAACCTTTCGGGATCCTGTAAAAGTGTCATTTCTGTCCCACTGTGCATCTGTCTAGCTTTGAAGTGGACTGTTCCAGGCTGGCTTTAACCCGGCTAACTGCATTCAAAGATAACTGTTCAGGCTCACCACCGTACAGCCAACACCCAGCCTGGCTTTTGGATAACGTACTCTATATGAGAGCTGTCCTACGCTTGAAAGGAGTGTGCTTAATAAGAATGACAGACATACCACATGGTTCCTGCCGAAAATGTGTCACAGCTGGTCATCCAAATAGATCAGCACACTGACTCTGGGGCCAGACAAACTGAATTTCACACACCATTTTAACTCTGTGACCTTGGGGCAAGTTGTTTGCCTTCTGGAAGACTCAGTTTTTCCATCTGTAGAATGGTAGTAATGACAGTGCCAATGTTACAGGCTAAATTACTCGCAGGGCTGGGAGTCAGTTCTTTCCATACAATATGTAGTATATACTTATTTAACTATCACCATAATCTAGGGTTCTTACAAGTGTGAAATTATATAACAAAAATTTCTCATGGTGCCCTGAATATCTACTGTGAGAGGCTGTTATCATACATGTTTTCCAGTCATAGGGCACATCCCATGGAAACACAGGAAAGATTATTCTTGTCTGTAAGGGGTCACACCAGCCCAGAGTCAGTGGTATTCGGGCTGAGCGCTAACGGGTGCAAGAGGTTTGAACAAGCGGGGATGAGCACATACGGCCCAGCACACAGCCACAAAATGGAAAGGTCTTGGCCATCAGCAGTAAGACTGGCGGGGAGCTCAGCGGCCTTTGGGGACAAGGGGGAGTGTGACAATCAAGAGAGACCCAGAGTTGGACCCTGGACACAAGGCTCATCTTCATCTCTCCCCTCTCTGTCTTCCATTCTTCCTTCTGAATGGGGAGTAATAAAACCTGACTCACCTCCCAGCTGTACTACAATTATCAAATGCAACACATAGACGTGAAATTTTTAAGTCAGCTTGTTAAATGCAAAGTACTATTCTTCAAGACCAAGAAGTGTCAGTGTGGCATCTCAAAAAGCTCAGGGGAAAACACAGAGGCAAAGGGCATTTAAAAGGAAGACTCAGATAAACCATTGGGAATGGCGCTTGAATGCTACCAGAAGTGGGCCAGCAACCTCCCTCATAACTTATTAATTGACTCTATTCATTCATGCAGCAAATATTCCTTGTGTGCCCACTAAATGCCAGGCTTGGGGCTCCGTATTAGGCAAGTGGTGAAAGAGATGGATGGAAACTCTGCGTTATCTTTAAGCAATTTGAAAAATCAGCAACCTGAAGGCTTCTACACCACTGGCCACCTTCCAGTTTTTCTCCAGGATTGTTCGTTCTGAGTTGAGCCAGGTTACCAAGACCTCATCCCAGCATACACGAACACCCACCCCTCTGCCCTCTGCTGATGGGCAGCTGAATGTGCTCTAACATCAGCTGCTCCAAAGGCCTCGCTCAGACATCCCACGCATCCCTGGAACCTTCCCTGACCCGGAGATGCCTTAATATTTAAAGAGGAATGAATTTTCTAATTAGCACCCAAGCACTAGAGGCTGGCCCTTCCTGACCTTTCCTATTTAAATGCAAATTAATCTTCCCAGAGGAAAGCTGATAAGTGAAGGGAACCTCAAAGGGTAAAGAAGCCAGCAGGAGGCCTGGCACTGATCAGAATTGTCACTTTTGTCCCTGCTACTGACTTTGCTGCCTGCCACCTACACTTCTCTCACCTCAACATCAGGCTCTGAGGCTGAGGGAATTTGAGGCAAGACCTGAGTCCTTGTCCCCAACATCCAATCTCCTATTCCCATATCTGTTCAGGATGACCTACCTGCAGGAGGCCATCTTAGATTTGTGATCTAGGGAGGACATAGGCATTAGAGTCAGGTACACCTGGCTTAGAATTTAGGGTTCTCTGTCTCCCCCTTCAACATGCACACCCCCCCTACACACACACACACACACACACACACACACACACACACACACACACACGCATGAACGCACATTAATCCTTGCAAATATGTGGAGATCATAAGGCAACTTTCAGGAGTTATTCACTCTCTGCCTGTGACGAGGTCAGCTCAGGAACTTAGAAAATTCCACCGGACCCCTCCCCTCCTGGAAGAGAAAGGTCATAAAGAACATAGGCACCCCTCCCCTCCAAAAGGGAGGGGCTAAATTACATTCCTTAGACCACCAGCCACCTACCTCATTCCCTAGAGACCGATCAGTTTAAAAGTCACACTGTTCTGCCAATCACATTGTGCCTAATGGCTGCTGCCCTGAGAACTGTATAAAGGCCCGCCGGATGAGCTGCAAGTTGTCGTTCTCTCCTTCCATGTGCAGGGCGACCCCAACATGTTGGAACAATAAATTCTTCTTGCTTTTTGCATCGATTTCCAACTCCTCGTTGTTCACTCAGGAGTTCCCTGTTCACTCAGGAGTTCCCCGGTAAGCTAAGACTCGCCAGGGTCTCACACTCGCACTGTGTGGGTCCCAGGGACAGGAATCTGGTCATCAGGGCTGCCAGGCAAGCACTGTTATCTGCTGAGCCATCTCAGCATAGCCCAGGATGCTCTTTTCAAAATGGTTTTGGTCCTCAAGGCCTTGCACAGGCTATCCCAGTTAGCCACATCTCCAGCCATAACTCACACTTCTAAGGGTCTGAGAGTGAGAGTGAGTTCCTGCCATGTCACCGTGACTTCCTTGTGGAAATGGGATGGTTAGTATTTGTTTCTCTCATGTCTGTTGTGAGAATCATATGGCAATGAGAAAAGGTGCCCATAGACAGTAAATGACCAACAATGGGAGTGGCCTTCTGTGGCCCCTTGTAAGAGTCAGCTTGCCATAAGGTAAGTGTCAGAAAAAGGTAGCATCCTTCTTGTCCCCCTAAAATAGTTGAGGGTGAGGAGAAGATTTATAAAGGGCCAGAGAGGGGATTATTTTATGCCTGTGGCCCCTCATGCCACCTAGACTACGTCGCACTGTTGTAGCTGGAAGGCTGTGCCAGACAACATGTGGGGCCGTGCTCCGACATAATTTACAACTCTATTTATAGAAATGTGAATATCATCTCATCCTCACAAATCCTGGATCATATTTTCCTTTTTTTCTTTCTCCTTAGTAGTTAAAAACCATAAAGACTGCTGTAAGGTCACAGGCCAGCGCAGACCAAGTCCTTGTTCTCTGACTACTGAGGCACTGTGACCCCCATGGTCTGGGGAAAATTGTGCTAAGGAGCCTCCAAGAATGTTGGGCTCCATGGGGGAGGAATGTCATGCAAGGAAAAAAAATGGTGGGATCCAGAACTTTAGAGGAACAAAGGGCACACAGGATCTGTGATGGTAGCTTCTAGAGCACCAGCCACGCATAGGGGTCACTCTGACCCTCACTTAGTGACACCCAGGATAAGGACTGAGGATTCTCAGGTTCTGATCGGGGAACCCCATTTGTCTAGTGACAGGCTCTGCGCTTTGTTTTCTCTCCATCTGAGAAGCAATGCGATTCCCTTGGGGTTCCTCAAATCCCTCAGCTGCACACCTGCCTGGCCTGGGAGTGCCCCCGCTAATGAAGAGAGGCAGACCTTTTGATCCACCCACACCTCAGCCTGCTGCTCACCTTTCTGGATGCCCATCTATTTTTAGGCCCCCGCAGCCCACGTACAGCCTGCCCATGATGCATCGCCCCCCTCCCCCGCCTCTGTGTGTCTCATGGAGGAGACATGGGTCAGCGTAGCAGATGGCAGCCTTGCTGCTGCAGCAGATTATGTTTCCCATGGGGTTGAGTTAAAGTGGGGTGTTGGATGAGGCCTGCTCTCCAGCCCCACCCCTCCCGCTCTCCAGTCCAGCGCCACCCCTACTCCTCCAGCTGTGCTTCTCTGATGTATTTTCTTCCCTTCTGGGAAGGGAAAGGAGCATGAGGAGTGTGTGTATGTGTGTGTATGTGCATGCCTGTGACTATGTGTGTACGTATGTGTGTGTGCATGCATGCATGCATGTGACTATGTGTATGAGTGTATGTATGTGTGGGTCTGCGTGTGTGTGTGTGTGTGTGTGTGTGTGTGTGTGTGTGTGTGTGTGATGAAGGGACAAGGTAAGAATAGACAAAAGACCCTCTGTGCAGGCCCATGCCTGAACAGTCCTTGCTTGCCGTTCCTGCCTTGCCGGTAGCATGAAGGATGCCGGGACCTTGGAAAGGAGCAGAGGCACACAGTAGGGAACAAGACCCCCCAAGGCCCCTGGTATGGAGACAGTGACCACTTTCATTCTCAGGCTCTTTAGTTCAAATTGTGGCCTTTGTCGTTCGATTCCAAGCCCATCAAATCTAGGGCCTCCACAAGCTAAAAAGTGGGTGAAAGGGAATTAAGTCAGGAAGTCATCTTTTCTCTTCTTTCTCTCTTCTCTCTTCTCTCTCCCTCTCCGTCACCCCTCTCTGTCTCTGTCTCTGTCTCTCCCTCCCTCCCTACCCCTCCCTCCCTTTCTCTCACCCTCTCTTCCTTTCCCCTCTCTCTTCCTGTCCTTTCTCTTTTTGAGACACGGTCTCCTGCAGCTCAGAGCAGTCTCAAACTCACCCAGTAGCTGAGAATACCTTTGAACTTCTGATGCTCTTGCCTCCACCAGTGAAATGCTGGGATGACTGGCGGTGTGCTGGGGATGGAACACAGGGCTTCATGCAAATTAGGCAAGCACCCTACCAGCTGAGGCACAGTCCCAGCTCCAGGCCCCAGAAACCTCTTCTTACAGTTTTAAAAAGAAGTCCGTGGGAATGGCAGGCTGGGAATGAGCTTGACCTCCAGGTACTAGGCCTTTCTCTTCTGCACGGAGACAACAACCTTTGGACCTGAACTTTTGTCCTTTGAACAAGATGGTTCTGTTGGCATGAGGAAGCCCTAGTGGAAATGGGCGGCTTTGCCTGAGGCCCAACTTCTAGTATCTTCTCCTCTGACCTCACCAAGCTGAACTCTCTAGGTCTGTGGGATAAATCTGTGGCCCTGCTCATTTTGCACCTGCCAGTAGGAAAGTCATCCCGCTGCCCCTGCACACATACACGAGTGTACACATATGCACACTTTCACACATGTGCACTCACTAGCTAGACAGGCGGGCGGGCCCATCTGTCAATCAATCTTCCTTGCCGATTTCCCGGCTGGCAGCAGTGGAGCTGGTGTGTAAATCATTCAGAGCCCCTCTGGCTCTGCCAGGACATGGAGCTCCTTTTAATTAAGAAGAATGGAGGATGCTGCTGGCTCTGGAAGTGGCATTAACTTACTAATGAGTCTTTAAAGAGACGTGTCTGAGTAACCTGTGCTACCCATCCTTGCACAACCTCTGATGCTCTGTAGAGCAGACTGGACCCTGGGGAAGTCTGTGTGGGGTCTGGGGTCGGGGAGAGGGGCTCTGCATTGGAGGTGGAGAGGAGAGAACCCCTCTTAGCTCCAAAGCTAACGCAGTCCAACCTAGTGAGCGGGAACTGACTGGTACAGTTTCCTCGCTAAAGAAAGGGCCAGATTGTGTTGTGAGTTGAACCCTTAAGTCCTGCCAGATAGTTGTGGGACCCAAGAGGCACCCTGGAAAGGTCAGAACACAGAGGGAAGCCTGATTAGACTCCCAGACAGGTGCTCAAACACCACAGGGAGCAGATTATCATTAACCAGATGGGCAGTAGCAGCCACAGGTCAGAGCAAGGCTCCCCTCGGAGAACTGACACCTTGAAGATGAATCAAGGGAACTAGATCTCTGTGTATATGCAATTATTGGAAGAACATGAAATGCCCACTCCAGAATCTTCCCCCTTTTTTACCATGACCACGTGAATATTTTTCTAGGGCTGGGGCCCTAGGCAATGTCCCTGAAAACAAAGAAGGCTAAAGCCGGGAGACTCCTCCAGTTGCGCTCAGCCCCGTTGTCCTAGGAAGACAGCCACCTCAGAGAGAGCATGCTATGCTCGTGGTTGCACAGCCCGGGTAGGTATGATAGACGCCAGTCCTGTGTCACTCCTGCTTCTCGTGTCTCCCAGAGGCAGCAGTGGAAGCTGTAGCAAGTGGCCTCTCACCCCACTGCATGCTGCTGTTCTCCGGTTCTTGCACCACTAGCTAGAAAATTCCTCTCGCTTCATAACCAACGCCCAGACTTTATTACAAGCCCCATTTCCTCTTCAATGGCCGCAATCAACACAGGAAACTAGCTCAGGTCCTTTAGAGCCTTTGAGCTGTCACTCTCATTGCGTGCACTCAACAAGAGAGGAATTCGAGGCTCCCACCCCTGCTTCTCGATTTCAAGGAGTCTGAAAACCAGGATGTTCCTGTCCCTACCCTGTGGGCAGAGACATTCCTTAACTGATACCCATTAACTCCCTAGGTTCGGGAATCATGCTATGCACTGGGGTAGGGGGCAGAGAAGAAATTGGAGCACGTCAACATTCTCCCTCAGGTGGTGGGGCCACAAGATACAGGTCATGGCTCTGATTACCACCTCTGCCCTGAAGACTCCCATGCAGTTTGATTGAGCCCTAATCCTTCATTAGGCTGGCTTCCAGAGTGACAGGGTGGGGCCTGGGGGCTCACCGAGCTTGTCTTGCTGGTGATTAGAGAGTCATCCTCACCCCTACATACAGGCCAGGTTTCTGATCCAGAACGCCAGCCACCTGGCGATCACCCAGCAAGGGTGGTCCTACAGATTGGCTGTAACTTTAGCCTTACTGGGACAACCTCAGTTAGCTGAGAAGGATATCCCCTGTAAAATAACCCCAACGTGATGGGATGCAGGAAGGGGTGGATCCAGTTTGATTGAGCCTAATCCTACATTGGGTTGACTTCCAGACTGACAGGGTGGGGTTGGAGAGGCTACGCAGACCGTGGAGCTGAGCCCAGCAACTGGGCCCACTGGTCCGAACATAGCAAGCCAGAGGTAGGGACACTTACCGCCTCCGAAAGAAGGAAGAAATGTTCCTTCTTTGCGCAGTACCTACAATGTGCTCAGCAACTCCGCCCCAGCAGGATGGTAATGTGTATTGCTGGAGAAGGAGGTTAGGGTGTCTCTTCAAAATGTAACCTACACTTGGAACCCATCAGTCCCACCACAAAACCCACATTAGTGGGTTACCGCTCTGAAAAACTGCTTGGTATTCTAAACTGCCTCTCCATCTGCAGCTTCCTCTGAACAGGTCTGAGTTCAGGAAAGCTGGATTCCACAGGACACTGAGCAGGCGCTTGGTAGGTGCTCAGTCAGCCGCACCTGCTACTTACTGTATCCTGGCTGACCGTGACAAAAGGGAGGACTTTTCCACAAGGTGACTGCCTGGCTATCTGGGACTGAGCACCAAGTTTGACTAAGACTTCAGTATCACAATAAAACAAGTCCACACTACCTATGTGGTATGTGCAATGTGTGTGGTGTGGTGTGGAGTATATGTATAGATGTGTGTAATGTATGTATGTTGTGTCTATGTGTATTGTGGTGTGTGTGTGTGGTGTGTGCATGTCTGTGTGTGTAGTGTGTGATGTGAGCGTGTGTGTGAGTATAGTATATGATTACATGTGTGGTGTGGTGTGTATTTTTATGTAGTGTGATGTGTTTGTGTGGTTTGTGGTGTTATGTTCTTGTGGTGTGTGTGTGTGTGTATAATGTGTTTGTGTGTGTATATGGTATATGTGGGGTGTGTGTGTGTGTGTGTGGTATGTTTGTATGTGTATATGGTGTGAGTGTGTGTAGCATGGTGTGCATGTAGGAAACCTGTGAGAGATAGTTCTCTCCTTCCATCATGTGGGTTTCTGAGATTGAACTCAAGTTATCAGGTAAGTAAGTGCCTTTACTCACTGAGCCATCTTATCTCCCAGCCCCCATAAATACTCTTAAAGAGAGAACAGAAATCCATGCTGGGTGCTATGCAAGATCTTAGAGCAAGAATGATTGGGGTCTGACACGAGGAAGAACGTCTGAATGGGAGAGTGACTCCACACTAGAATAGGGCCAAGAGGAATCAAAGGACACAGCAACGGACTCCCTCTGGGCCTGGCAGTCCTCGAGGCCCAGACCTGGTGCAGTCAGCCCAGGCGTGAGAACTGCAGGTGACTCAGGGAATCTTAAGTGGTGGTTGCTAGGTTACAAGCTGCTTTAATGTGCCTCAATGTAAAGACTAAAGGAAGTTACCTGGCTGGGAGGAGAGAGCAGTGGGGGGAAGGAGAGAGGAAAGAAAGAAGCCAAACTTCCAGAATTAGCCACTGGGCGTAACCTGGAAGCAAACTGGCTTTTTCTACTTTCCCAAGGCTGAGTCTCTCAACCCCTGTGGTCTGCGGAGCAAAGCCTTTGGTTGTGAGCACTGAGCAGGACCTGTGCAGGACTGAGCTCTGGGTGAGACACTCAGCAATTGCTGGGATCCCTTTGGGCTCTGGGCACCTTCACTCGCTGCAGTTGGACAATAGGCCAGAGGCCACAAGAGGACAGAAACACCCAGCCTCCTTACTAACACAAAATTTGTTCATTTGTCATTGGGAATCTTCAACCCAGAGTCCTCTGAATGAGTTGCCAGTTCTAAGTGAAGCACTCCCCAGTGTCAGACTCCTCTGCGAGACACAGATGCTCACAGATGCCTGGCAATGTCCCCACGGTGGAAGATTATGAGAGACTGGAGCTGCAAGGGCTGAGCTCTGGGAACTCTGCCCACCCGCTGGGCGGGGTGTGAGAAGTTACTTGGCTTTGCTGCTTCTGTGAAGGCTCCTAGCAAGAGAGGCTGAAGACAGATCCCAACAAACCCATTTGCAAAGACCATGGCTTCCATTCATCTTGGTCACCACTAGCTAGAGCCGAGAAATAGAGTCAGTTCCAGGTAAGGAGTGTTCCTTCGGGAAGGATAGTGTTCCCTAAGAAGGTTGTGAGGTATCAGCCAGAGAAGACTACTTAGACATGGCTTTGAGCTAATAGAATTTCTTTACTAGCCAGCAGGCAAGTACACTGGGTGTTCAGGACCTGAGTGTAGTCTGAGCCTTTTTCAGGGTGAATTTATAAGCACAAAAAACACATCCTGAGTTGCTGCACCTCATGTAGCAAGAACAGTTAGCTGGAAGTGGAACTACAGAAGGCAAAACCCGAGGTTAGTACATTTAGGGACTTCCCCATAACTATGGACTTTGAGGGATTAGAACTTTGTTCCTGTTTTGGCAAGTGTGCTGTCTACCTGCTGGGTTCCGAGGCCTGAATGGTACTTCCATCATGGCCTCAGTTGAGCTAAGGTCTGGGGCCTGTTACAAGAACAGGAATGGTTAGTATTGTTTGTGAAACTTCATTAGTTTAGACTACACTCTTAGAATTTGTGAGTTCTTACTGAACAGGAAGAACAGAACACAGCCTTCTGTGGATGATCTAGGTGCTGATTTTGCAAATACAAGAATCTAAACTTTAAAAATAAGTAGAATTGTTAGGTCAAGTGCTCAAGATATTAAGATAGGCCTGTTTTAAGTTAGGACTTCTATTTCTCCCAGAATTCATAGTCTCAGTATGAGTGTTGGTAGGAATGTACTAGGCCCGGGTTCTGTGTTAGAAGGTAAGGTGATAAGTATCATACTTGATGAATGGTACCTACATTACCTCACTTAACCTTCACAAAACTTGTAAGGATACATCCAAACTACAGAAAGCTAAAAAGAAATAAAGGGGAAAAAAATCTGATGAAGAGTCACACACTTTTAATCCCAGCACTTAGGAGGCAAAGGCAGGCGGATTTCTGTGAGAGACTCTTTCTCAATAAAAGGGGGAGCGGGGAGGAATTGGAGGCTAAAGCAGGAAAATTGTGAGTTCCAGGCATACTGAGAACTGGCATGCTTCAGGAAACAGAGAGGGGGGTGAGGGGAGGGAGAGAGGGAGAAAAGGAGGGAGGAAGAAAAGAGAAAGGAAGGGTGGGAGGGAATGAAAGAAAAGAGAAAGAGGGAGAATTATTGATTCTTTCAACAACATGTATGATGATACTCCAGGAGTGAGTTTGGGTGGATGGGGGACTCTACAAGTTTACATACTGCATGACTTTATCCATCTAACATTCTTTTCTCTTTTGAGGCAGGGCCCAAGTAGCCCAGGGCAGCCTGGAACATACTATATGGCAAGGATGACCTTGAACTTCCCAAGTGCTGTGCTTATGGTATGGACCACCGGGTGCTAAGTCACTCTGTGCTGAGGATGGAATCCAGGCTTCTGTGCTTGTTAGGTAAACACTCCGTCAAGTGAGCTACAGTCTCAGCTCCTTGTACAACATGGCTGAAGTAACAAGGCTTCAGAAATGGACTGTCAGGGGCTGGGGAGGGAGTTATAGAGTCCTCCTACCAGATCTCAAAAGGTGACATGGGGCCTTTGTAATGAAAATGTACTCTGTGACATTGTACTCTAGCTTGGTAAGATATTAATACTGGGAGAAACTGGATAAAGAATACGTCTTTCTTACAACTACGTGTGAATCTATAGTTTATCACAAGTTAAAGTTTAGTGCCTAGCACATGCATTTTCCTGAGATCCAACCCCAACAGTGAGAGGAAATACATACTAACACACACACACACACACACACACACACAACACACACACACTAAAAACTCACATTAGAAACTGAAGCTAAGTTTCCCAGAGCAAACATTTCAACAGCAGTCTGTCAGGTTCCCAAGCTTTAGCATTTCTGAGTGGAAGAAAGCCAGAGAGGAGGACTCCTCTGGGCTTGGAGAGACACACCACTAGGTGGTCTGGTATATCATGGACACTTGAATTACTGGCTACTACAGTTCTGAAGGGACTGTTGCTGTGTGGTTTGAGAGATCATCCATCCAGTCCTGTGACTGCTGCCAAGGGCCAGGATTTGTTAATCAGGTTTGCCCACTACAGATGCACAAGTGTTTGGAAGGCGCGGTCCTCCCAGCTGTCTATTGGTGTGTTCAGTTGTGGTTTCCCTGTCTGTGACTTTATTTGAGGTTTTGTGGGGACGTCTCCACTTAGGAGGGAAAGAAGATTCTGTGTGAATTACATGCACACGTGTGAGGATTGTTAGATCAGCAGATCCCTGCCACATCTATGTCTTCTAACTGGCTTCTGAGGTTAGACCATGTGAGCATACCTCCCCCCAAACAAAGCAGCCTGTCACGAACTGGGTCTGTGTACTGTAGACAAACTGGGTAATTGGCCTCTCCGCCTCCTCACCCAAAACAAACACTCGCAAACGCCCGCCCCCACGCTGGCAGGATCTGCCTGTCATCTGGGCACCCGGTTCCTGCTCCGGCTGCCTCCGACCCAGTAGACACGGCAGGCCCTGCCCTCGCTCGCCCTGGTCGCCCGGGCTGACGCAGAGGCCACAGCCTCCGCCTCGGGGCGCGTGGGCTTCTGTCCAGGTGTGGAAGCTGTGGGGAGGCGGTGCGGGGAGCAGGCGTCCTCCGGCCGGAGCTCGGCTTCTGGCGACCGCTCGCCTGCGCGGGTGACGGCGGCGTCCGGGCTGGGAAGGGCAGGGAGCGCTGTCCTCTGCTCCGCGGCTGCCGGGCGGGCGGTGAAAGCCTCTAGCGGCTGTGGGCGCCGCCCGGGAGCTAGTGCCGGGCGAGCGCGGCGCCCACGCGCGGTGGGGTGGGCTCCGAGCTCCCGGGGACCGGGCGGGGCGGGGCGCATCCTGCAAAGTTGACCCAGGGCGAGCTACCGCCGGCGCCCTGCTGCCCTAGATTCGCCCGGTTCTTCCCGCGGAGCCAGGCGTGGACGTCGCTGCCCCGCTGACACCCAAGGGACCCGGAGAAGCCAGCGGGCGTCGGCGGGAGCCCGCGCAGCGCGAGATGGAGGCTGCGGGAGGGGACGCGCGGGCCGGCGCCGTGTAGTCCGCGGGCCCCGGGGCTGGACTTTGCCGGGACGCTGTGGGGGCGCGCGAGCAGGGCCCTCCCCCGGGCTGCCATGGAGGTGCCCAATGTCAAGGACTTTCAGTGGAAGCGCCTTGCTCCACTGCCTAGTCGCCGGGTCTACTGCTCACTGCTGGAGACTGGGGGGCAGGTCTATGCCATCGGGGGATGTGATGACAATGGCGTCCCTATGGACTGTTTCGAGGTCTACTCCCCCGAGGCCGACCAGTGGACCTCCCTGCCCTCCTTGCCCACAGCCCGGGCCGGGGTAGCGATCACTGCCCTAGGAAAACGGATTATGGTGATCGGGGGTGTGGGCACCAATCAACTGCCCGTGAAGGTCGTGGAAATGTACAATATCGATGAGGGCAAGTGGAAGAAGAGGAGCGTCCTGCGCGAGGCTGCCATGGGCATTTCTGTCACAGCCAAAGGCAAGTGGGGCCAGGGTTGAGGGTGGGCATTTAGGAAGAAAGTAAAGGGTCCTGGGGGACACGGGTGTAAGGCACCATGATTTGGGGGTGGGTGGGTCAATACACATTCCCCATAACATTCGAGCCTTCCGTTAAGCACTAAAACTAGAGACCTTACTTTACAGATTGGAAAGGGACACCGAGCAGGTGAAATGTCTAGGAATTCCGTCTGATGCCAGGAGTCAGCTCCAACAAGCCGGGCAGGCCACTGCAGAGGGAGAGCCAAGGTGTGAGCCACGGGGTTATCTGCAATGACTCTGCAGACCCTGGCACTCAGCCGAATGACCACATTTGCCATTGGCCGCCTGCCCCTCCCCCAAACCTACCTATGCAGGTCCTGAGGATGCTCACCGCATCCTTCTACCATTACCGGGCCCTGCCAAAGAGGGTTTGAGACCCCATCCCAGGACCTTCATTTACTTCTGCTGCAGTTTCAGACTTACTGAGTGGAGGTCAGAATGTTCCCAAAGGTTGTGTCATGTTGCATATTTTCCAGGTTCACCAAGTCCTCTTGCTTGCGCGTGGTTTTAAAATTATCACTTTCTCAAGCCTTCATTTTACTTTTCTTGGGCTTAATACAGCCCGTGATGTAGAGGGGGTTCAACTGCAGTTTTGCTAAACGCACAGAGTTTTGTGAGAATGGGACTTAAGAGACCCCAAGTTCATATACAGTTGCCTCTACGCTATAGGCTTACTGGGGTGACCTTCCTATTTTCCTTCGTCCCTGTCTCTCTTGCTACTATAACCCAGCTGACTGGCCAGCATATGGCCAGCTCAGAAAACAGCTTTTCCTAAGCACCTGCTTTGTCCCTGGAACAGTCTTAAGCCCTGGGGAGGAAGGAAAAGGGTAGAAAATTTGGGTCCTGAACATGATTGTTGAGAAGCTGGGGCCCAGAAGCCCCTCGGGCAGGGTAGTCAATAGGGTTTTCATGACCTGCCAGTTAGGAGGGTGAAAGGCCAGGCATGGTGCTGGATGCTTGTGATCCTAGCTACTTTGGAGGCTGAGGCAGAAGAGTGACAAGTTCAAGACTTCCCTGGCCATAGGGCCTAGTGATGCACACCTTTAATCCCAGCCCTTGGGAGGCAGAAGCCGGTGACTCTCAGAGGCTAGCCTGGACTACAAAGTTCTAGCGTAGCCAAGACTACACAGAGAAACTGCCTTGAAACAACAACAACAACAACAAACAAACAAACCAAAAACCAAAAACTTGCCTCTGCTAAGGCAGAAGGTTTATGAGATCAAGCTACATAGTAAGACTCTACATAGTAAGAGCTTGCTTATTTATTTATTTATTATTTATTTATTTTGGTTTTTCGAGACAGGGTTTCTCTGTGTAGCTCTGGCTGTCCTGGAACTCACTCTGTAGACCAGGTTGGTCTCAAACTCAGAAATCCGCCTGCCTCTGCCTCCCAAGACCTTATTTAAAAAAAAAGGTAAGGCCCAGAAGGAACACTGAGAATAACGAGTATAGATCACACCCCATCTTTAGTTTCAATAAATTATGCTGAAAGTTAAAAGTTAAAAATTAAGGTTTCCCATTGGTGCTTTCTCCCTTTGGACTGACTTTCAATACGTCCAACGAGATAAGTGCTATTTTCATTCTGATTTTAGAAGCAGCAGCATGAAGCCCAGAAAGGTTAATTCACCAAGGTTAAATAGATAGTAAGTAATGACTGTGCCTGTGCTCCAAACCATAAAGCCAAATGGGCTCAGCGGTTAGGCTGGTTGACGTTTAATGCCGGCTGCTAGTGCTGGGTTCATAGATGATCAGATCCTCAGTCTGCAGTGTATTGGGAGAAACATATCGGACTGGTATCAGTGACATGTGACTAGAGAGCAGTGGTGACACCATCTCTTGGGAGACACCCAGCCAAACCCTCTGGGCCCCGCTTGGCAGCTCAGAGAACCCAGATGAAGGAGGATGGATGGGTCGGAACTGAGCCCAGAGCTGAATGCTTGCGGAGTGGTTAGAGTCTTTCCAGGAGGGGCGCGATTCCAGAAGAGAAGGTGGAATTTGTGCTAATCAGGTGCTTATATCATCAAGTCCTGCCCCAGCTTAGGGCTAAGATTCCCCTCTCAGGATGGCTGGAGCCAATGGGAAATCAGGCTCACTTCCTACAGTGGTAACCTCAAAGAGTCAAGGCACCATTGTGAGGAAGGCTGTGAGAGGCTGCTGGGAGCAAAAACTCCATGCAGGAACTGAAGATCCCTGAGAACAGGACCCATTCGGACAAGGTCTAGGGAAGCACAGATGTTAGTCCGTGCTCTTGGGGACAGCGTGCTGAGTCCCTGAAAAGCTACCCACTGCCAAGAGCAGAAGAGAAAGGTAGAGACTCCCTGCTCTCAGGAAAAGGTTCCTTTCTCTCTCTCTCTCTCTCTCTCTCTCTCTCTTTCTTTCTTCCTTTTTTAAAGATTTATTTATTATATGTAAGTATACAGTAGCTGTCTTCAGACACACAAGAAGAGGGCATCAGGTCTCATTACGGATGGTTGTGAGCCACCATATGGTTGCTGGGATTTGAACTCAGGATATTTGGAAGAGCAGTCAGTGCTCTTAACTGCTGAGCCATCTCTCCAGTCCAGGGCAAGGTTTCTGAAGGGTCAGTTCCCCAAAGCCTCCTTCTCCTCCCTCATTCAGATCTGGCCTCTTCCCATTCAGCACAGGTGCCTTCTGGATCCTGCAGGCTTCTATACCGGTAAAGGAATTCTCCGCCATTTCCCCACCAGAGTAGCAGACAGAACCACTGGCAACTCAGTGTGTAGAAGGCCATTCTATAGGCCTTCACCAGCTGGAGAATTATCTGAGAATTGCTAGGAGACAGGTCACTAGTGTAGGTCATTACAAAAGCCTCTTCCCTGGGCTTCCATTCTGACCGCCTAGAAAGGAGGACAGTGGAGGGACAAACCTGCAAAGGGTTATCTAGGCCTAGGCCTTGCTGCCATCTGTCTCTGCACAGGGCTTAGTGTACCAGACTCTGCCAAGGGCTTGACATAAGCCGAGGCACACAGTCCATCCACAGTTTCAGGAAGATTAAGCAGAACAGAGACTTTGAACGGTGCTACCCACATTACCAAAGCAGCTGTGGTTCACTAGCGGAGCAAAGGCTGGGACTTGTCATGGCCTGTGAAAGATGGAGGGTGCTGTTGGGCCCGTCTCTGAGTGCCTGGGAGCCAAACCAGGCCTCTGTGTGTTTTATTTCCTTAGATTATCGAGTGTATGCCGCAGGAGGGATGGGCCTGGACCTACGTCCACACAACTACTTGCAACACTATGACATGCTAAAGGACATGTGGGTGTCACTAGCTCCCATGCCCACCCCAAGATATGCTGCCACCTCCTTCCTCCGGGGCTCCAAGATCTATGTGCTGGGTAAGGACAAGCTACTTGTTCATTTCCTCTCCTTGCTCCCTTGGGGGAGTTCCCTGGAAAGGGAAGCCATCATCACGCTGCCCTAGCCCTTGAGGAGTCTTTCAAATCACTGAATAACAGAAGAGCAAACCCAGTCCTCTCTGTTCTCAGGAAGTGCTTTGTTGTATGTTTTTTTTTTTAAATCCACCCTCTACTCTGTACCCTGTCCCACCTCCCCACCTCCAGGGGGACGACAATCTAAGTATGCTGTCAATGCCTTCGAGGTCTTTGATATAGAGTCTCGATCCTGGACCAAGTTCCCCAACATTCCCTGTAAACGGGCCTTCTCCAGCTTTGTGACCCTGGACAACCACTTGTACAGCCTGGGAGGCCTGCGGCAGGGCCGTCTGTACCGGCAGCCCAAGTTCCTCCGGACAATGGATGTGTTCGACATGGAACAGGGTGAGCTGGGTTCCCCATTCCCTTGACTCCTTGCTCTCTTCTGACTGATCCCCACTTTCCCCATCATGGCAACCTCCCTGAGGTTGCTTACACATCCAGGCAGCCCTCTCTGAAGTCAGCGCGCTCTTCCTAACTCATGGATGTACTTGGAGTCAGATTCTCTCCAAGGCTCCTTTGGCCTGTTTGTCTGTTTTCATTATGGCCTTTCTTCTCCATCTCTAGTATCTGTGCAGGACCAGGTTAGGGAGGGTTTCTTCCTTTGCTGATGGAGAATCAGGAATCCTGATTAATCCTCTCATTGTCTTTAATCAGATTCCTCTCCCATTTAGAGCTGTGGAAAATCTAAATAGAATAGGGGGCTCGTGTGAATTCTGTACCTTGGACTGGGACAAGCACCGGAGAAGGCCCAAGTGGTAGAGGGTATCATTTCAATCAACAGGGCATGCTCTCTGCACCCTGGATGCAAGGGTAAATGGAAAGGGAGTGATCGCCAGGAGAGAGTCATATGGGATTCATCTGTGTTTATTGGAGAACATCAGCACCTAATCCTCTTTCTCTGTCCTGTCATTATGCGTGGCTTGCAGGGGGATGGCTGAAGATGGAACGCTCATTCTTCCTCAAGAAGCGCCGAGCAGACTTTGTGGCTGGTGGTCTGAATGGACGGGTCATAGTGGCTGGGGGCCTTGGTAAGGATGGAACATCTCAACTGTGCTGTGTTGTGGTCCTGGGACTTGGAAGGTCCTTGGCTCTGCACTGGAGCCACAGATGGCACTGACTCCATGCATACCTCCCACTGAGTTACTCCAAAGAATCCAGTGTGGTCTGGACTTGACCTTTCCACATGGGCCCCACATATGTTCTTTCCATTTGGAAATAGGAAAGTGGAGATCTAGAAATAATAGGGGACATATGAACTCCCGTGCTGAACCCAGGTCTCTGAGTCAGTTTCTGGGGAAAGCTGGAGACAAGGTAAAGTCTTCATCTTTCCTTGACCCAATGCCATTGTGGGCATCAGTTCTCTTAGGATAGCAACGCATGTGATCAAATAAATGCCCCTAATTCTGGATTCAATCCCTCTCAAAGACTGCTGCAATTTTGAAGGACAGACTGGGGCTTAGAGGCACACCAAAGTCTTTAGGACACAGTGATAAAGGCAGTGTGTGTGTGTGTGTGTGTGTGTGTGTGTGTGTGTGTGTGTAACAACCAGAGCTTACTCAGTGTAGACATACTCATTCACAAACAACCATATGGGCTAGATTATGAGGGAAGCTGTGTGTGTGTGTGTGTGTATGTGTAAAGTCAGGAGGGACGCAGTGGTATTCTAAAAACTTCTGATAACTAAGACAGGAAAAACCAATTCTATTCTTAAGATGAAAAGAAGGGACAAGGGACCAAGTTCCTGGCCCAGGATGGTAAAGAGAGAGCAGTCCTGTAGCCATAGACAAATGAAGTCATTTTGGCTTTTGCTTCTGGATTGGGAGATGGTCACCGTGAGGCATGGCTTACTGGCTGGGCTCCTTGGTCTAAGGTCTGATTCCCCTGTTGCTTTCAGGAAATCAGCCCACTGTCCTGGAGACAGCAGAAGCATTCCACCCTGAGAAGAACAAGTGGGAGGCCCTCCCCCCCATGCCCACGCCTCGCTGTGCCAGCTCCAGCATTGTCTTCAAGAACTGCCTCCTGGCTGTGGGGGGTGTCAGCCAGGGACTGAGCGACGCGGTAGAGGCGCTGTTTGTCTCTGACTCCTAGCTGGCCCGAGCAGCGCCTTTGCCTGGACAGCATCACTCCACTCCTGACATGAGGAATGGTCTCATCAAAGCAGTTTGGACTACTTGTTAAGAGAGACAGCGAGAGGTCAAGCCCTGGGGCTCTCAGTGACCTCTCTCTAAGCCTGCATTCTCAGAAAGCATAGCTGACGCCACCAGTCAGTCAGTGCTGGGGTGTGGACTGGGGAGAAGCCTCACTCAGTGCGCAGACACAGCAGGGGAAAGTTCTCTCCTCTCGCCTACCTCCTGGGGTAGAGGGCAGTTGCCACCCAGAGGGAGATCCTTGTTGTCCCTCCCCATCTCTGAGGTAGTTTGGGTGTCATGAGAGATAACCTAATGAAGAATAGGGCATCCCCAACCCCTTGTTTCTCTTTGGTTGACATCCATTCCCCATGTAGAAGTCAGTTGTGGGCCTGCCCCAGATCTCACCTACTTATCAGGAATTGGACTTGAAACTAGGGCAGTTGTGTAGGAAGGAAGTTGGGGGTTCACACAGCAGGCCAACAGCTTTGGCAGAAAGGACCCTTCCTCTCAGGTTCCTGGTGGGCTTGTGATGATGGAGCGTCAATATCTTCTGTATTCTGCCTTCTGCCACCTTCTCCTGACCCGAGGCCTGGCCACTCTGTGCCCAACAGCTCTCAGTGTTTCTGCGTGAAACCATCTCATTTACATACACTGTGGCTTCCAAATCCACAAAGGGTGGATTAATTGCACTCTGGTTAATAACAGCAGCACAATTGGCATCTTTATCCTTGTCTTCTTTGGACCCTGGAGACAAGGCAGGGATGTCCTGGTTTGTAGATAGAAAACCCCATGAGATCATCACCCACTAAATAGGGACCTATTGGCCACCTGCTTTTCATGGTTCCCATTGAAGAGTTCTACCTTCCCTTGGCCACAGCTGTCCCACTGTCAAAGAGCCAACCGGTTTTTCTTCTCTTGGTACACACATGTATATTTGGCCAAGGTTGTGACCGTTCAATCTTTGCTAGGTTATAACCATGTCTAACCTCGGTCAATTCAGCCAAAGCTCACTTTAGGCATATTCAAAGGATGAAAGAACGGGTCATTGACTTAAAAATGATTGGGGGGCCATATGGGGATCAGAAGGATGGATGTGCCTTCCCTCTAGCCTACAGAGCAGGTCTTTGTGCTACTTCCCAGTCATTCATATTGGATTAGGACCTAGCTTGGGGAAGAGCACTTATCCAGCATGCTCAGGGACCTGAGTCCCATCCCCAGCACAGAAAGCAAACGGAACTAGCTCTGAGTTAGCCCTGAGGACACAAAGAATAGCCCCCTCTACTGAGGCCGTGGAGGAGGCAGGGAGCCAGGCTCACTCTTCACAGGGCTCAGCTGATTAATTACCTCCCAAGGAGCCTGAGCTGGAAGATGGCCCATCATGGTCCGAGGGGTCAGAAGGACCTCTTTCTGGTGTGGTGGTAGGGGTCATACTTCCAGCTGAATCTTCAAGGACCGAGTGAAACCTGGGTCTTTAAGGGATGGTGGGCTAGTGGCTTTACCTTTGGGTGCCAGGAGGACACTGCCACCTGCTGGCAGTGTCTTCTCACTGAGGTGAAAAGGAAGATTGTGGCCTCTGTGGAAGAGATCACAAAGAAACCTCCACTGCTATGGATCCAATACCGTTAACTAGCCATTAGAAAAAAAAAGGTGGGAGCTACAGAGGACAGGGGCTTCTCGGAGCAAGCTGCTTCACACTCGACTCCCTCTACCTATCCAACCTCTATTCTGTCCTGCCCACATCATTCCCAACCCAAGAGGAGCCAAGTCATACAGGGGCTCTCTTCAGGTATAATGGCCTGAGGATATCTGAGGATAGAACTGGATCCTTTAAGATAGCTGAAACCTTAGGGGCCCAGCAGGGTCTATGAGGTTGATTTAGACATTGACATTATCAGAGCAATTCAAAGTTGGAGCTGGTATCTGCTAGGGTCACCCCTGCCCGAGGTCGATTGTGGGAAGGCTAGGGATATCTCAGTGAGGGGTGAGGGAAGCCCGTGATGTCTGTGTTAAAGTGTGTGGTTCTATATGCCTCACATCTCAGAGGGGAGCACAGCCAATGGCCTGCCTCAGGCCTCACACATCCAATTGCCACAGGCCTCCCTATACCACACACTTCAGAAGGTCCCTTACCCTCCTGAGTCCCCCAGTCTGTCTCACAAGGTGGTACAGCACCTGCTTCAGTTCCCTGGTCAGCTCTGAGGCACAGAGCTGAGCACAGGAGGGGTGGATGCCCAGCTGGGCAACATAACGAGACTCTGACTTTCAGAATCGGAAACTGGACACGACGCATACCTTTAGTTCCAACACTCAGAAGCGTGGGGATTTCTGTGAGTTTGAGGCCAGCCTGGTCTACATAGTGAATTCCAGGACAGTCAGAGCTACATGGAGAGACCTTGTCTCACCCCCTCCCATCAAAATCAGGACCACTGAAAGGGTTCGGATATTGGGGAGAGCA
This sequence comes from Tokudaia tokunoshimensis, assembly GCA_036184795.1. Taxonomy (NCBI): domain Eukaryota; kingdom Metazoa; phylum Chordata; class Mammalia; order Rodentia; family Muridae; genus Tokudaia; species Tokudaia tokunoshimensis. The sequence continues at coordinate 62,064,459 of BTHU01000013.1, read as the reverse complement.
TGGGAAAGAATGCAGAGGCATTTCTGGGGACATGAGACTGTCATGCAGGCCAGCAGATTCAGAAAAGACCTCCTCATGCCTAGCAGAAGAGTCTAGGCTTCACTTCATGCATGCAGGAAATTAAGAGCAAATGAAGGTCACCACCATACCAAGTACGATGAGCAGGGCAGGGAAAATGAGCAGTCCCTGAATCCTGAACTCCTGCATCAGCACCGTTAGAGCCTAAAAGTGCACATTTCCTGCACTCGCTGGAAGAGGTCAAGGCAAGGCAGGGTCTGAGCTGACTCTGAGGGTTCTGGTGGTGTCTCTGGTCTTGTTCCTTCCTCGCCACAGTGCCAGTGGATGGAGGCGTGGTCCTCAGGGAAGGGAGGAGAGCCAGCTGGCGGCCAGAGCCAGATGCCCTGAGCGTCCTCCACCGAAGCCAAGGAGAGTTGTGTTCTCCCTGCACTATGACCCTCTTTGTTTCAATAGCTTGCTTCTCAAACACTAAGTCACTTGGGCTCCACAGGCAGCTGTGTGCCTGCCTTTCAGAAGCCCCAGGGCCCTTGTGTGCTCTATGGAACAAAATGCTTGGTCCAGCTTCCCCAGTCCAGGAGGTGGGACTCTTGAGGATGAACAATGCAGACACACAGACTGCTACCTGCCTTGACAGCCTTAAACCAGCTCCTGGCACTGCCTCCAGCACCCGGGGCCCTGCACCCTCACATCTATACTGCCCCTACCCGACTCTCCTCTCGCTCACACGTCCACCCCCCTCTGCTTACACACGTACTCACCATCCACCCTCTCATTCAGACACGTCTCCCTGTGCACACTCTTCATGCAAATGGCCACCCACACTCACGCACGTCTTTACAAACACATTATACACGCCCCCTTATGGACATCTGTCATGCACCTAGCTTTGATCTCACACTCATATGTACATGCTCTCAATTGTCGGTGGTGGCTAGACTTAGAATCCCCTCCCCCACCCCGTTTTTTGTTTGTTTGATTTGAGACATGGTCTTACTGTGTAGCCCCCACTGTCCTGGAACTTGCTATGTAGACCAGACTAGCTTTGAACTCATAGAGATCTACTTGGTTCTGCCTTCTGAGTGCTGGGATTAAAGGTATAGGCTGGCCACCATGCCTAGCACAGAGTCTTGTCATTTGAAAGATGGCCGGTCACAATGCTCTGCACTTCCTGCCAAGGCAGGGTCATCTGCTTCCCTGCCCTGCCCCCTCTGAGTCACCCCTCCCCCTAACAATTCCACACCACAGTTTGCCACTGGGGTTAGAGGAACTTTTTGAACCACACTTAGGTTGTGATCCTTCTGTTTTACCAGTGAGGAGACAGGCCTAAAGGTATTCTGTATTCTAACTCCTGAGAAAGCTGCTGTGCTCCACCAAGAAGGAACTACCTGGCCTTCCTCATTGGCCCTCTCTGCCGAGTACCTGGCTGGTACCTGGCACGGTGCCAGCACAGGCTGCAACAGAGTACTGATAAGTGAACAACAGATTGTTCCTTCAGATGGCTTTCCCTGGGGAGGATCCAGGAAGACCCAGTGCCTAAGCCCCGCCCTACCCCTCAATTTGACCAGACCTCTTCTCTTGCACAAACAGCTCTTTTTTTTTTTTTTTTTAAATCTTGGGAGCCACCTCCATTCTTCCAAGAGTAAATAATTCACAGATGACTGAGAGGGGGCTTTACGGGAATGGATGATGATCGAGAAGTGTCTGGAAGTTTGGTTCATGCTGGGCCTGAGGGTTGTAGGAAGTTAAAATTTGCCTTCTCATTTGCCTGTGCCACGAGGAACAGCCAGGTGGGACTCCAGGCTGGTAGCTAGTGGTTTTGGAGTTTGTTAGGGCTTCCTGGGCTCCTGAAGCTTTTCTCCTGGATAGCCTCAGAATGTGTGTCTGTGCCAGAAGGGCTGGGTCGCTGTTTGGGAGTGGTCCACCCTGCTCTCTCACCTGGACAAGATAAGGCCTCCGATTCATCATACCTACCATTCAACAGGAAATAGGTATTTGGTCCTTTTGTCAGTCTCAAAAGCAAACATATGTAAGAAAACAATGATATATAACTCACGTTCCCAGAATCCCCTGTTCCACATCCTCACTTGTAGAAGGGGAATGACTGGGGGCTTCCCTTCTACGTTGTTCCTGTTCAACTTGGGATGTGAGCTTCTAGAGCCTTAGGGAAGCAGGTTCTACCCTAGACAGTCCCTCTCGCTCACACAGTGACTGGTTTCCATGGACCCTCAACACCACACGAAACATTTAGTACCCTTTCTACCCAGGCTTGGACCCTTATCACCATCTCTGCCCAGGTTTTTCCTGGACTCCCTCCACCCTTCCGGAGATCTTGGCTATAAATCTGACTGCATGTTATGGAACTCAACTTCCCTTCATCCTCCCAGCCCTCATAGAATCCCCAGCCTCAGTTCCTCATGAAGGCTATCCTTCCAGCCTGCCCCCTCCCACTCAGTATTCCAGTCTCCCTCTCTCCTTAGCCCCTCCCCACCCACCTGTCCCATCCGCCCCAACACCCCTCTGTGTGTGGCAAATGTAAGCCACTCCCTTCCTAGTCTTCTCATCATAGTTTCTGAGGTCTCCTCAGGCTGTGATGGAATCACTAACCCATGTGACCCAGGACATCCCAGAGAGCCTGTCAGGTAGGATCTAAAGGTATAGCACAGTACAATTGAAGTCAGAAATTAGGAGCACTGACTGCTTTCTTTCAATTCTTCCCCACAGAAGACAGACATAGAACTAGGTTAGAAACTAAGCAAACCTTCAAATCCCTTTGCTTATGGATGGGTTCCCTCAACTATTGTAGGCTCTTGTAGGAGTTCTAGGTCAGCATTTTATGATCTCTGGTGACGGTGGCTCCTTAATCCACCTTGCAATAGCAACCCCCAAATTCCAGACTGTACCGGTGTTATTCAGGGCCACGAGGAATGCTGGCTCCCACCTTCCAGCGAGGAGCTGCTGACCCGGCTAAAGAATGTGCTTTGCTTGGGGTTAACATTCCAGAATCAGCTTGGGAGACCAAGGACTTATGTTGGCAGCAGAAGCCAATTGGGCACAAAGCAGAGAGGGGGTACTAGACATCCCCCCTAAAATATGGGCACGGATCCCTTCTATGTATTTCCTAGTCACTCCTGAGTCTCCCCTAAATGGAGGCAGGACTGGCAGGAAGAATGTATCCTCTCATTTATATGAAGCGAAGCTACCAGGCCCTGAGCCACGGTGCCCTTTGCTATAAGCCCCACCTGCTGGGGAGCCTAGAACTCTCCCTAAAACCACCTCCAAGTTCAGGGTTTCATTAGGCCAATTAGGCTCAGGGAGACTCAGTCACATCGCCCAGCCCTGTCTCTGACTCCCACTCAGGCTGTTGCGCTTCCTGCCTCATTTGCATCAATTACCTGGTGCGGTGCACCCGATGCAGCCGACACCTAACCCAAGGCTCAGTGAAGAGGCATGAAGGTTCCGTGCACTGGAGTGTTGACAGCTAGAAAGACAGGAGTTATTTTTACTGACTCCATCTCGGGTGTCAACAGTTCCGGGTGACTTACTGCAGTAGAACCACACAAGGAGCCCATGGAAAGTACTCGGAATCTCAGGGACCCACTAGAGGAATCCTGTAACTTTTAACACCTGCCTAAAGTACAGACACCCCAGTTTTGTAATACTACAGAAGAGGAGTTATAGAACCTCGGAGGTCAGAAAAAGGACATGGGTCAAAGGGCAGAGAATAAGGAAGATCTCTGTGTTCTATCGTTAACAGAAAGGTGGGGAGCCCTTTGCAAAGCACTGACTGGAACCACTAGAAAGAATTTAAGATAAAATAGAAAATAAAAATAAAAATAGATGCCCACCCTTGAGCTTAAAATTTAGCATGTGGGGTGGTTAGGAGCACCTTCCTTTCCTCTTTCCACAGGCTTCTCCTGTGTCCCCCAGTTCCTCCTGTGTCCCCCAACTCCTCCTGTGTCCCCCAGTTCCTCCTGTGTCCTCCAGCTCCTCCTGTGTCCCCCAGCTTCTCCTGTGTGTTCCCCAGCTCCTCCTGCGTCCCCCAGCTCCTCCTGTGTCCCCCAGCTTCTCCTGTGTGTTTCCTAGTTTCTCCTGTGTGTTCCCCAGCTCCCCCTCTGTCCCCTAGCTTCTCCTCTGTCCCCCAGTGTTCCCCAGCTCCTCCTCTGTCCCCCACTTTCTCCTTCGTGTCCCCCAGCTCCTCCTGTGTCCCCCAGCTTCTCCTGTGTGTTTCCCAGTTTCTCCTGTGTGTTCCCCAGCTCCTCCTCTGTCCCCTAGCTTCTCCTCTGTCCCCCAGTGTTCCCCAACTCCTCCTCTGTCCCCCAGCTTCTCCTGCATGTTCCCCAGCTCCTCCTCTGTCCCCAGCTTCTCCTGCATGTTCCCCAGCTCCTCCTCTGTCCCCAGCTTCTCCTTTGTGTTCCCCAGCTCCTCCTGTGTCCCTCAGCTTCTCCTGTGTGTTTCCCAGCTTCTCCTTTGTGTTCCCCAGCTCCTCCTGTGTCCCCCAGCTCCTCCTCTGTCCCCTAGCTCCTCCTTTGTCCCCCACCAGAGCTCCCAAGCCTCAGGCAGTTTTAACAGTCACTCACTAACTCTGAGCGTATTTTCACTCTGGCCTGGGTCAGATCAAACAGAGCTCAAGTGTCTGTTAAGTTCTTGTTGTACAGCCTCCCCAAAACACACTTGAATTTCTGCCAGGACTGGCCGGAAGATGGAAGGCTAGCCAAAATCCAAGATAGGAGGACACCATTCCACCTGGTAACTTCATATCTTATTTGGTCCCAAAGCAAGCTTATGAAAGAGACACGTGACATGCTTCATACATGAGTACAGAGCATCAAGAGCCTGGGTGAACCAGAATTCTTACCCAGCCATAAGCCGGTCATATCTGGTGCCATCTATGTGACCCTATAGGAACAGGAGCTCTGTCTCTCAGTGACTCAGCTTACTCATTTGCACAGTGGACGTAATCATATGCTAGTCCCTAGTGAGGCATGAGTTCATCCAGACAGGCCAGCTAAGGCCAGCAGGGCTGCCATTCCTCGTAGGACTTGCTAGAATTTTAGATTGTAGCTCACTAGCTCCATCTTGTATGAATTCATTTGGGCCGCACAGGTGATATATGATCTGAGTGATCCATGACCCTGAGATGATCATATTTATTTACCTCCAGCTATGCTACTTTCTAACTGGTGACACTATATCTAGGATGCTTAGAACTCAGGTCAGTTCAATAAATAGTAGATAGACATTCCACGGATAGTCACTGCTTCAGTTGCAACACTAGCCCTGCTATACTCAAATATGCCAGAAGAGGGCAGCTTTGAGCCAGACGAGCTTTCTGGAGTCATACCTCCTTGGTTTGGAGAACCAGTTCTAACAGGTTGGTTCTTGTTCACACAATTCCACCAGCCCTGTGTCATAGCACATTCAGACCATGGAGTGCAGGAGTTCAGGAATGGATACTTATTCCCAGTAACTACACAGAAGGCACATTTTCTACAAGAGTCCTTAAACCCTCAGTTCTCAACCTGTGGGTTGTGACCCCTTTAGAATTGCAGGACCTTTTCACAGAGGTCACATATCAGAGGGCCCCCATATCAGATATTTACATTACAATCTATAACAGTAGCAAAATTGCAGTTATGAAGTAGCAACAAAGACAATTTTATGGTTGGGAGGTCACCACAATACAAGGAACTGCATTAAAGGGTCACAGGATTAGGAAGGCTGAGAATCATTGGGCTAAGTAGTTGGTGATTGGGTGCAAGGGTTAGAAGTGCCTCCTCCTAGGATGAGAGCGTGAGCAGACAGGACTGACTCAGGTGACTGACAGGGTGACTCAGCTCAGCTTAGACGTCCTAACAAATCCTCCAAAGATCTAAGCCCAATATTTAAGTCACTGAGCCACATCCCAGGTCCTCACTACACAGAATGAAAGTTGAGTTCCAGCACTTGGTTGTTCTAATCAGTAGTTCTGTAAACAATTGTTGTTAATTTATTTTATATGTATGGCATTTTGCCAGTATGCATCTCTGTTCAGAACATACATGCCTGATGTCCTTGGAGGTCAGAAGAGGGCACCAGAACCCCTGGAACTGGAATTATGGCTGGTTGTGGGTCATCTTGTGGGTGCCGGGGATCAAACCCTGGTCCTCTGGAAGAGCAGTCAGTGCTCTTACCTGCTGAGCCATCTCTCAGTTCTCTCGGTGGTTTTGATGGCTCACGCCTCTGCAGCCAGTTCTGTTTATTTGCCTCCATTGTCCATCCATTCATCTGGTCTGTATGAGTCCACCGCGCACCTTTATCTGCTCAGCAGTGCACCGCTATTGGGGGTGTTTAGGAACAGTGATAAATGTCTAGACTGAGTCTTAAAGGGAACTTTGGGCTCCTCTGAATAAGTTATCATATGAGGAAATGTTGATGCAGCTAGCTAATGGCCATGGGTCTTCTAGTAAGCTTTAAAGGCCCTATCTTTAGAAAGCACCCATAAACTATCCTCCTTTCATCTGGACTAGGGGCTCTCTCCTGTTCTCATGTCGGTCAGGACTAGAACCCAGGTCTCCCAGGTCTCCCAGGTTGGAGCCTGCTCCTCTGATACTTGCTTTTCATTGTCCTACTCTGCCTGGACAGAGCCAGGAACTGACCGGACAGGAGCACAGAGAGCAGACTGGTTGAGCCTTTTCTATTGTCACAGGCTACTCAGAATGGAGAGGCAAGCTGGCAGAAGATAGGATGCCAAACTAGCTAAACCGTTTTCATGGACCGTCCAGACTTAGAGAAGGCTGATTCCTGGGGGATCCACTCTGGATACAGAAGAGCTCCAAGACAAGGAGATATTGGATATTTCCTCCGGAAAGATTCAAAAGGCGAACAGAAGTAGGAAAATGGGCAGATATTAGATATTTTTTTTAAAAAAAATTTGATAATTGAGGATGTAGTCCTCTTTGATTCTCTGACAAATCCTAAAGATACAGCTAGAGATGAGGTCCTGCAGAGCAGGGAGGGCTGCCTGCCCAGAATAGCTGGACTTGGGGAAGTCCTTTTGTCCTATAATCTGTCCCTATAGGCTAGTGTCTGAATTCCAGGTCTGTGGCTTTCTTGCCAGCTGTGTGGCCTTTGGCAGAAGTAAACTCACTTTCTACATCATAAAAGGGAGGTATGAACATAGCCTTCCAGGCCCCTCAAATGCAGCCAAATCTCATGCCCAACCTCCGGTTCTTTTGACTCACAATCCCTCGGAAGAAACCCTGGTAACAAGAAGCTCCTTACAGATTTAGGGACACATGGATGTAAGTTCTTGGAATATGTTGTGCTTTTTCCACAATTTATGAAAAGGCCACAGCACATCTTGAGGGAATCCACTCAACCCTATAAAGTAAGGATTTCCCCGGCCTGTTGGATTCCAGAATGCAACTAAGGTTGGTGGAACCCAAGCAGAGTGAAGGCAGAACAGCTCTCTACCAGTGCTTAGATGGAGTCAGTTTCCAACCCATTCCATCTCCGTAGTCACTCTCTCCTTTATGGACCTCAAGAAGTTATCAAAAGGCTTTTCAGGTTTTTGAGCTTGGGAGAAACAATTTACTGCGTGTGACAAAATACTTCGGGGCTTTCTAGTGCCCTTAGATGGTCCCTTGCCAACCGAGAACACAGCACAATAGCACAAGGTTGGCGTCATTCAGAGACTAAAGCAATTCAGAGAGCCTTCAAACCTAAGGACTGGTACTTCGGTACTAATTCGGCTCTGTCTCCTTTCTCCCTTTCTCGCATTCCTGGGCCTCGGGTCCAGGTAGGCGGGGCTCCATTCACACCTTTCCGCGCCTAGCCAAGGGGAGGAGCGGGGCAGGAGCGGTTGAACCAATGCGAGAGGCCTTGGTCACGAGCCGCCGGCAAGCCGGCCAATGGGACTCAGGGGCGTGGTCGGGACATTCCCCTCGAAACGTTTTATAGCAATTCGGAACCCGGGGCTTTCTAGCGTGCTCGGGTGCGGCTGTGACCTCAGAGCCCGCGCTCTCTGCGCGTTGCAGCTGCCCGACCCCCTCCGCCTCGCCGTCCCCGCACCATGGAGTCGGTGGCCTTACCTTGGCGCGCGAGCCAGGCTCCTTCGGCCTCCGCCCTGGCCACGGAGAGCGCCCGGTCGCTGGCGGACGGACTTATCAAGTCGCCCAAACCTCTGATGAAGAAGCAGGCGGTGAAGCGGCACCATCACAAACACAACCTGCGGCACCGCTACGAGTTCCTGGAGACCCTGGGCAAGGGCACCTACGGGAAGGTGAAGAAGGCGCGAGAGAGCTCCGGACGCCTGGTGAGTGTCCCTCGCGGCTCCTAACCTCGGGAGCTCACAGCGCGTCCCTTGCGGTGTTCTCGGCTGAGTTGCCAGGCGCGCGCATTTTAGATATGTCTGTCTGTCCGTGGTTTTCAGGACAGTGTTCATGGACCTGAGAACCTTAGCTTCGCTAGATGGCTGTGGTTTGAGAAGATAGGACTTAACTTGAATTTTGACTGGAACAAACGTCAACAGAGTAGAATGGAAGGAGGAAGTTGAAAGCACCAGATCTCAGTAGATGGATGAGGTGTGGAGATCTTTAACTCTGACTTGACACTTTGGGGCCTTTCCAGCAGGAGATGAAGCAAAGTTTCGTTGTGATGGGCCTTTATTCTGGGAAATGTAAAACCAGGCCTGAGTGCCAGTTCCACTATATCTCCCAGCACTCCAGCCACGTCTTTGGGTGTGAGGCCTTTGGGGAACTTGCCCTTTTAATTTACGCGTGTGTAATTGTAATAGTAACCCCTTCTGCAAAAATAGAGAGAACAAAGCCTGTTTCACAAGCTGCTTGGAAAAGTAAGATATAAATGTGAATGCACTCTTATGATGAGCTCTGATCATAGATCCTGTGTTGAGAATGAATACTTAAATCTGGAAACGTCCCCTTGGAAGGATAGCAAATTTACCAAAAGTTACACAACAATGTTTCTTCCACTCCAGTTCAGTGGGCCTGGGTATTAGCTGGGTACTTGTTTAAAATGCTCAGTCTCTCATTTCCCACCAAGGGAAGTATTTTATAAAAGGTCTATAATTCACATTTTAGCAAGCCTCAGAGCAGGTGGTTTAGAGATAACATTTGGCAGGTCCAGTGGATGCTAGTTGTGAGGGGGGTGTGTATGTGTGGCCATCATTTGCCCTATTGACTGTGGGAATGGTCCCCTCCCCTAATTGTTTGCGGTTGCAGCCAGTAGCTGGTTTGAAATTCAAGAAGTCATTTCATTGGTGAAGGAGAGTGGATGTTGGAGAAAGGAGTGGATTATAACCCCATCAATAGGAACAAGTATGTTTTTCCTCCTTAGGCCTGGCACAGTCCCCAGTTGCCTGCTGCCAGGTTACAGTTATTGGGCAATCGTGTACTTCCGGGCTTTCTTTTCTTTCTCTTTCTATAAAGTGCCAGGGCCCAGAGGCTCCAGGCTTGAGACTTCAGGACCCAGGCTTTGTCTGGGGGCTTAGCTAGAAAATAGTTGCTAATAGTGGGTTGCGTCCCCGTGTCTGCTTGTTATGGGAAGAGTAGGTTGAGGGAGCTAGAGTGTCTGAGAAACTGAGATCAAAGTTCAGAGTTCCCATCAGCTCTTGACTGAGGTCACTGCCTTACACACACACACACACACACACACACACACACACACAGAGAGAGAGAGAGAGAGAGAGAGAGAGAGAGAGAGAGAGAGAGAGAGAGAGATCGACACACACACACAGAGAGAGAGAGAGAGAGAGAGAGAGATCGAAGTGAACTAAATCAATGACTCTTACATCAAAACAGAGAGAATCAGAAGGAACTCCCAGGTTCATGTGTCTTGCTACATGCAGGGAGCCAAGATCAGCAAATGTGGAGAGTCTGCTCTGCAACTCCCCAACTAGACCACCCAGGATTGCTGTTGAGAGTTTTCTCAGGGTCCCCCCTCTTTCTTGGAAAGCAGCTCTCCCCTGTGCTAATGATTTCTCAATCCTGGAGCAGTGCTCTCACCCCCACCCACCCACCCCTACATCTTAACTGCTCTCCCTAAAGAGCCGATGCTTGATGCTTCCAATACTTCAGTGGGGGAGAGGGACATGGTACTGCTTAGGTCTTGCTCCGCAGAGCTGGAACTGTTGGTGGGAACTCGGTTCCCAGGAAAGCCTCCTGCCATCTGGAATTTCTCACCACATTTGCAGCTCGCTTCCCACTCTCATCTTGCAGAGATGGTTAAGCAGGGTCCCGTGGGATTATCTTCAGGGAGGGACAGGTAGTGGGGACTAATGGCGGCTCCAGGAGAGCATCAGAGGAAAAACAAATATTTGCTCTGGATCTCAGACACATTCCTGGTATCCAAATGACATTTCCTCCTGTGAGTCTCCAGTTCCCCTGACCAACCCTCTCCCTAAAGAGAAAAACACATGCGGGGGCGGGGTCTCCCCGAAGCCTTTGGTCTGATTTGAGTGGATGTCTCAGTCACCCCTAAGAGGTCCCAGCACTGGGCAGGAAGGGAGCCCATGAGTAGTTCTGTCGGGTCACATTGCTTCTGCTCCTTTTACATTTTCAATTGCTCAGCGCGCTACAAAACATTGGGAAACGATGGAGACAAGTTGCTTCCTCCACTGGCAGATGAGGGGTCTGAGGCCCAGAGAGGGGAAGTGACTTGTCTTCTGGCTGGGCAATGACAGGCCTGCAGCAAAACCCCCAGACTTGTCCACCAAAAGCCTCGGATGACCAAGTGCTGAGTCTTGGTCTAGAAGTGAGTTTTGAGATGAGCCTGGACTTGCCTCCAAGTGCTTTGTCATCCCATTGGCTAGTTCCAGCTGCCCTTCCAGCACTGCAGGCAGTGTTTAGAGTGGGAGACAGCACTGGGAACCCCCATTCTGTGCTGAAGGATACTGGGTGAAGGAATGATACTATATTCTTGCAGTGTCCAATCGTGCTTACCGTTGCTTACCGGATGCGTTATCTCTGGCATCCTCGTCTGTAAGATGCAGATTATAATGGGTTTCTCCTAGGATTAAGTAAAGTAATATCTGTAAAATTCTAGCAGTGTCTTAATGTCCTAGCTTAATGTCCCAATAAGGGTGGCTTTGACCTAGGGAACTCTCTTATCCTGGTCCTCTCCTGCCTCAATAAGAAGCCTGGATCGGGCTCAGCCTTCTTGAGTTGAATCACTGTGGTCTCTGCTTTGTTCAAAGCCCTCGTCTCTCATTCAGCCAACTTCAGAGAAGGACTCCTGTTGGCCAGCTGCCAAAGGCTTGTTGGGCGAGATGCTGCCCTCCCAGCACCTGCCTGCTCAGCCGCAGGGAGGGAGGCTGCAGGCGACTCTTGTCCTTGGGCTCCAGCCAAACCACACAAAAGGGCTGGGCAAAGAAGCTCCTTGCTCAGGAACCTGGCAGAGTGGGCTAGAAGGAGGCAGGGAGGAGGTGGCATTAGATGGGACTGGGGGAGATGGCTCAGGTTACCCGCATAGCTTCCTCCTGATTCCCGGGCTAGCTCTTGGTAGGGTGGTACATCCCCGCTGCTCAGCCAGGCCTGCCTAACCTAACCTCTCCGGCACTATCTAAGTGGGTCATCATCCAGCTCCTTGCCTGCTTCCCACGAAAGGGCAGAAAGGAGTCAAGGATCTTGGCTATGACCAGAGATGCCCAACTTGGACCATCTCTCCCAGCACCCAGAACCAGCATCCCTCCCCCCCCTTCTTTTTTTCTCTAAAGCTTTTTGATCACCTGAATACAGATCATTCCTAATCCAAGCTCTGGGAGAGAGAAGGTATTTACCCGTGGAGCCTCGGCACCAACTCCTCAGGGTGTTGGCAAAGAGTGGGCATGTCTTAAGTGGAAGGAGTGGCACACACAACATGGCCCATGGCAAGATAAGGGCAGTCCCTTCTCCAGGGATGGGGAGGGGCAGGATTGGACACCTCCAAGGAACGTTTGTCTTCTGAGATACTAGCTTCTCTTCCACCGTGGTTCTGTCCTGTGCACGAAGGAACTTCAGCGAAGTGAGTTTATCTTTCTGAAGTGTTCACTGATGGCTGGGGAATTAGCTTTGTTGCCTCTATGAACTCGCAGAGCTTCAAGGACGAGAAAATTCGCTGGGATGGTTTCAGCAGGTATTATGCTCTGGCAGTTAGCATGGCCGAGCATGGGGCCTGGCAACAGTCCTCAGATGGCTCCTTCCTCACATTGCCGTGACCCATTTCTGAAGAAGCCGGACGCAGAATGCTGAAGCCCAGAAGGGAACTTAGAGACCTACCCTGATCTGCCTGGCATGCTCTGATCCCCCTGGCATCCTCCGAGCCCATGGTCTTAGCTGAAAACCTCACCCATCCTTCCATATCTGAAACAGTTTTCTCCTGGGCTGGCTCCCCATGCTCTTCCAAGTAAAGAAAGCCACTCCCAATGCTCCCCAAGACCTTCCACAAGCCAGGACTTTAAAACTAGACAGCCCAAGAATGCAGCGATAGCTGAGCAGTTAAGAACACTGGCTGCTCTTGCAGAAGACCTGGGTTTGGTTCCCAGCACCCATGTGGCTCAGAACCATCTGTAACTCCAGTTTCAGAGGATCCAAAGCCCTCTTCTGACCTCCATGGGCATTGTATGTCTGTGGCACACATGCATGGCACACAGGCAAAACGCCCATATGTATAGAGTAAAAATAAATAAGTCTTATCAAACAAACAAACTAGACAGGCCCAGTTAGCCAGATTCTCCTGGTTTTCTGTGCCTTGTGTTACATGGCTTGAGACAGACAAATGCGAATCAGGTGCCTGGGTTCACAGGGCCCACACAGCAGGCCACATGTTCATATAAATCATCCTTGATCTGGTGTTCCTTCTGCCGCAGAGTGTGATGGCCATATAATAAATTGATTAAACGTGGGTAATATGCAGGGTAAAGAGGGTGGTGTTAATAATTGTGTCAGGGAACTGACATGACTGTCAGTGGTTAACAGTACTTGCTATTCTTCCAGACCACCCAGTTTTCATTCCCAGTACCCATGCCACCACAACCATCCCTAACTCCACTTCCAGGGGATCTGACACCCTCTTTAGACCTCCCTGGGCACCAGGCACATACCTGGTGCATATACTTATACATGTAACATACATAAATAAATAAATAAATAAATTTACAAAAATTTAAAAAAAAAACTGTGTCAAAACAAAGACCTTGGCCTGTGACCATCTTCCCTTTGGGTTGGGTACCTGTCTGCAGTCGGAACCTTCTTCCTAGGCTTTAGTCAGCTTGTTTTCATCCTTAGGCGCAGTTACCAATAACCCTGCAGGTGAGAACAAAGGTCTCTAGAAATTAGTTCTTGTAACTGAGAGAGACTCTACCCATGCCCGGGAGGGAGGGGAGCGGGAAACCTTATCTGGTCACTGGTTCCTTCAGGCAAAGATCATCCAGGGACTTAATAGATATTTGTAATGAGTGTTCACTAGTGTGCAGCTGTTACGGGCCTTCTGCACGCAGGGCTCTTTCTAGCCTTCAGTGGTAGTAGATTGAACTTACTTTATATACTAGGGCTGGTAGAGTTTGGGAACAGTGGTCTAGCCCCACCATGCCAGTGATAAACCAGTCCTACGTGTCTGTCACCCTTTTGGGGACTGACGGCGGACCAAAAACATGCCTTGTTTCCTTCCTCAGCTGTGCTAGACAGGATCTCCTAAGACCTACTGTAGATAACTGGGGGTTCATCAACCTGCTCCTAACCCCTCTGATGTCTTATAGGAGAATGAAACGGGGTGAAATTAGAATTTCAGGTCTTCTAAGGTTAGAAGAAGTGGATCTTGATACCTGTGTGCCCACTAGTCATACCAAATAATTCCTAGCACCCTCAAAATCGGTTTTGGAAATTCATTTCTTTTGGCCCCTATACCCTTAGAGCTCTGTCCCTAAGCCTATGACGTCATCTCAGTATTCTACACACTTGTGCGTACACAACTGTGCATCTGACATCTGCCTAGTGTTCACCTGGCTGCATTTTAAGCACTCAGGTATTTTTAGTTGTCTAAATGGTGGTGTGTGTTTACATATGACTGTTTTTACTACCCACTAATAGATCTTTTATAGATCTTTGTCTCTAAAGAGTTCACAGCCCTTTACTCATTGTCTGGTTTCATGAACAAAGACTTACAGAGAAGAGAGCAGGCCATGCAATCTCCCCTTCAGGGTGAGAAAAGCAACGTGGAGAAGCAGTGCGTGGGAGTGTTGCTCTGTGTTGAATGGAGAAGAGAGAGGGATCTCTTAGTTGAAGGAATAGTCAGGGCCTTTGCCCTGCTCCCCTGTTCTAAGCCCAGGGGTTTTCTGCCTAGCTCTTTAGGGAGTGGGGTTAGAGCAGAATGTGGAAGCAGACAGACCCTCCCATCTGCGCCATCCCCCTGCATTGGGCCTCTCAGGGTGAGGCTTCATGGTGACCATCTGCCCTTGCCCTCCCTGCCCTGTTCTGGGGAGAGCTGAGAATGGGGCCTGCCCCCCTTCAGCAATGCAGCTTTAGGGCCTGACGGGGTGGAGGGCACGCCACCCCTGGCCCGTTGCCGGGGTGACCGGGCTATGGGCATTGTGAGCAACTCCTCTGACAGGATTAGGGCTATTCCGCATTCTTGTCAGATGGGGAGCATAAACCGAAAGAGCCTGCTGTCCAGAGAGCTGAAGCTATTGTCTACCTCCGGAGCCTGTGAAAGGGTGGATTAGAGGCCCCGCCCCTTGAGCTGGAGTTTCCTTTCTGTCTCCTTTTGAATCCAGAGGGGAGGCCAACCCTCCTGGGAAATTGAATGAGGAGCTGTTTACCTCAGACTGGGCCTTCATATTTCTCATTACTTGTGTGAAGGGGAAGTCCTGTGTTTACCATTCTGTTGGCGTCCTTGGCCAGAACTTGCCAGGAACTGACTGACCTGGGACACCCAACCCTCACCCAGCTTTAGGGTCACTGGCTTTTTATACAGTTCGCTTCACAGACCAGAGCAGGAAAGCGCCCCGCCCCCCCCACTACTTAGTTCAATCTGTTTATTTCATAAAAAGGCAACTGAGGCGCTGAGAAGGGTAGGACTTGCCCACAGTCACTAGGATAGAACCGGAGAACCAGGTGTATTGGATCCGGGCTCTGTGGTTTCCACTCTTAGGTGTTGATCTGTAGCTCCTCTGTTTCCTCTGAACCCACCCTTCCTGAGCCCACCACACACCAGGTGGAAATCTTAATCCTCTTCCACCTTTAAGACCCTTTAAGACAGTAAGCCCCAGAGGATTGTCTGTCTACTTGTTTGCTTGTTGTTGCTCATTTCTTACCTAGACTTCAAAGACTGCTCACTGGAGGATGGTTTTTGGTTTTTTGTTTGTTTGTTTTGTTTTGATGATCATTTTTATTATGGCAAATAGCTTGCTAGCATATTAAACATATCCACAATGTTGTAAATAATCACAATACAAAATATAATGCTTTTATTTAACGTGTATGGCTGTGTTCTCTGGATGTATGTTTGTACATCTGTAGAGGGCATCTGGTCCCTTGGAACTAGAGTTACAGACAGTTGTGAGCTACCATGTGGGTGCTGGGACCCAAACTCAGGTCCTTTGGAAGAACAGCTAGTGCTCTTAACTGCTGACATCTCTTTGTCAGCCCTCTAAAACAGTTTTGTCATCCCAAATAGAAGTGCTGTGCCCATTACATAATAACATCCCCGTGCCATCTTTTGCCCTATACCCTGGTAACTTCTGGTCTATTTTCTGTCTCTAGAGTTATTTATTTTAGTTCCTCATAAAAGGGGATGCCATGACATCTGTCACTCTGTCACTAGATTATTTCACTAAGTATATTTTCAAGGTTTAGCCATGTTATAGTAGGTATCATAATTCCATTCCTTTTCTGACAGATTGATACCAAATTTGTCTATCCATTCACCTGTAGGTAGGCATTTGGGTTGCTTTAATGTTTGACTAGTGAGTGGTTGTTTATAGCGAACTGGCATTCAGGACAGAAGAAGAACTAAACTCAATCAGTTTGCCAGCTGTGCTAGTCAGTGACTACGGCTTTAAGGAAAGCATCTAGCCTGTTGGGTTTCCAGTTTCTTCACTAGTGGCTGAGGGTGAGGATGCTGTCTACATCTGCTTTCTAGAGCTCTTGTGAGGTCCAGTATATTTACTAATGCAGTAAATTGCTATTCACTGGCTAATGTGTGCCAGGCGAGCAAATCATCCTAAGCAAGTCATCCCAGGTCCTTGTCCTTGGGGTGCACACTGTCCTTGGGTTGCACTGTGCATATTTGATTTGTAAATCCTGAAGCATCAAGCCTCACACAAGTGCAGGCTGTTACGTTTCTTGTTCACCTGTAGACTTTAAAAATGGGGTCATTAGTCAGTGCTGTTTTGACTGCACTGGACTCAGGTGACAACCTTTTCTTGACAAGGTGATCTTCAAGTTCCTGTCACCTGCCCTGGTGAAGGTGGGTGACTTCTCTTGGTACTTGCTGTGCATTGCAGCTACAGGCAGAGCACCAGGGTCAGGGCTCGTGGAACATCCTCAAAGATGCCTCTGCCTTGCTAGACCTTTCTCCTTAATCTCCTACATCCTCTATTCCCAGGTGGCCATCAAGTCAATCAGGAAAGACAAAATCAAAGATGAACAGGATCTGTTGCACATAAGGAGGGAGATCGAGATCATGTCTTCGCTCAACCACCCCCACATCATTGCCATCCATGAAGGTACAGTCGTGGAGCTGGGAGCCAGGAATCCGGGAGTGGGGAGAGGTGCCCAGAAGTCAGTTCTGCCAACACAAAGAGGTAGCATGTGCCCAATGGTGATGCCTGCAACCCCAGCCCTAGGAGGCCTGAGATAAGAGGAATATAAATTTGAGGTCATCCAAAGGTGCATAACTGGACCCTGCCTTTAAATAAACCTTAAATAAAGTTCTCTTAAAAAAGGAAGTAAGAACGTTGAAGGCTTTGGAGTTGCAAATGCTGGATTCGTAACCCTGCCATGTGATACAGGACTTCTCCCTTACAAAATGGCATAATCCATCTATATCACAGGGCAGTTGCAAAAATCTAACTGGATACTGTCACCGAGTACTTTCTAAGCAGAAAAGCCATAGTTAGTTTGTGTGTTTGAAGCATGGCTAGGAGCCTACCTAGAATCCCACGCCTGCTAGGTAAATGCTGTAAATTGAGCTGCATCCTCACTCCAGACTGCAAGCCTTTTGTCGTTGTTGAGTTTTCCCCTAGTAGCACTGCCTCCCAACCCCATGAGATCCTTAGCAACTCAGGAGAGGCTGAAAGGCCAGAGACCGCACCTGTCTCAGGTGTGTGGGAGCTGTTCAATGCTCCTCTGTCACCAGGCCTCCTAAAGTCGCCTTGTGCCCCTGAATCACTCCTGCCTGGTTTTATTCTTGCCTCTCTTCTGACATCAGTTCTGGCTTGATCACTCTGGCTGCCCTCTTCCCTGCGGCCCAGACAACAAAGTGAGCAGGAGGGAGTGACGAGGGAAGAAGGGAGAATGCCCTCCCGCGTACACCTGTCTGCTCCAAGTCTTTATGTAACTTCAGTAACTGGGATCACAGGGACAGCAGGAGGAGGGAGAGGAGGGAGGAGCCAGTGGACTTGTCTGGAGTGGTTTTCTTTTGTCTGAAGATTCCTGGTAGGTTGAATAGAAATGTCTCTACTCTCGGGTTCATAGGAAGATAAAGGGCAAAGCTACTGTTATGACCCTGTGGCTTGAGTCTGTCCCATGAGGAGCCCAGACAAGTGGCTGAGAAGGCTAATGGTATTTCTCTTTTCTTCCCTCCGGGAACAGTGGTCAGATCACTCTTAGTGACTGGCAGTGTGTATGTGCGCCCCCACACACATGCGAATGAATTGGTGTCTATATGAATTCTCTCCATACCCAGTTCCCACTTGGGTCGAAGAACTGAACTGAACTGATGCTTAGGGTTTTGTTTTGTTGTGTTTTCATTGTTGTTGCTTTTTTGTTTTGTTCTGTTGGTGTGTGTGTGTGTGTGTGTGTGTGTGTGTGTGTGTGTGAGAGAGAGAGAGAGAGAGAGAGAGAGTACTTGTGAACACACACACACTCAGGTATGTTGATGGTACAGGCACAGGGCATCACTGTTACTGGTGTCTAAAGGATTCCTCCAGATTCATTTTCATCTTGCTATAGACTCTAGATGTTTTGGCCTACGGAAATGCTGGGACTGACTTCTAATGTTCCTCAAAATGCACCATGCCAGTTCTTTATCTTTAGTTCCTAGCGTATAAACTGAGAACCACATGGGAGGAGTCTCAGTCAGGTACTCCTAAGAGTCTAGGTCACCATGTTCACCTGGAAAACAACACCACAAGCCTTTTTCTGGCCTTGAAGCTGAGGATTCACCCTTTAGCTCCTTCTCAGTGGCTCTGGGGCTGGTTCAGCAAGCCAAACTCATAGGACCCGTTTAACACAAAGATGCGATGTCATAGACTAGCGTGTTCTGACAGACACACCAGCTGAAGGGCCAGTTTGATGAGCCAGTTATTTTCTACATTTTTAGAGGACTGGAGCCAGGACTCGGCCTGGGGTGGTAAGATGGCCCCTCCTACACATGGAGATGGGCTAACCGGGGTGGGCTGACTGCCAAGAAGCCAGCCAGCCAGCCAATTAATTACCACGTTTATTGATTGCCTCTGTGATCGAGGCCATATGCACTCTGGCCCTAGCTTGCGTACTCTGAATGGTGGCAGGACTGAGGACTGTCTCCGCTCTCACAGTCACAGGGCAGGTTTTAGAATTATTCACAAGAAGAGTTTACAGTAATGGGTCCTGTTTTCGAGCACTTTCTCGTGTATCAAATACTGTACGAGACCAAGAGCTGCCTGTCACTGGTTTTTTGCCTGTTTCTCGCCTGAGACCTGGGAAGTTGCTGTTGTCTGATCTTGAGGGAGGAAACTAAGGCACAATGGTTTGATTATGTATCCAAGTCCATCCAACAACTCTGTGTGCTCACTGATAGATCCAGTAGTGACTTGACCAAGGTCTTTTACTCCTACAGTGATATCTCTGCCTTCCTGGGAGATTGCAGAGTCCTCAAAGGTCTAAACTTAGCCACTGACCTCATGTCTTTATTTGCTGCTCCAAAAAGACCTGAAGTCTTCTTCATAGGCTCTTCTGCCCTTATTCGCTGCCCTGTGACCCTGTCCCCTGTAGCAGACATTCCACGGGGAGGTCCTATCTGGGGTGAGGCTATGAAGGAGACTATGGTCTGAGGTGGGAGCAGTGTTCTCCGGGAGGCCTGACATTCTCGCTTGCCCTCTCCAGTGTTTGAGAACAGCAGCAAGATTGTGATTGTCATGGAGTATGCCAGCCGAGGCGACCTGTATGATTACATCAGTGAGCGGCCACGGCTGAGTGAGCGGGACGCCAGGCATTTCTTCCGACAGATCGTGTCTGCCCTGTACTACTGCCACCAGGTGAACGCCCACCCACCAGGCTAGTCGTGTTCTTTTGGGGGGAGGGTGTCTCTGGGGCACTGAGGCTGGGACTCCGAGAAAGGCTTCTGGACTCTCAGATCAAGGAATGCTGGTAACTCTGGCTTTGTTCTCTTGACCACGGAAAGGCCTTGAACCCTGTCGGTGAATTTGTATCCCAGCGTGCCTGTACTCAACTCTGATAGTTATGTTTTCTGGACGAGGTCCCTTGTCTCCACTCCCGTCCCTGGTGACATTCCCTCACTCAGTTCCCTTCCTCTTTTAGAACGGGATCGTTCACCGGGATCTCAAGCTGGAGAACATCCTTCTAGATGCCAATGGAAATATCAAGGTGAGCCCCCCTTCTGGTTTCTCAAAGCTCTAAGTGCTTAGTGGGTCGTGGGACCTTGGCCATCTTCCATCCCAACACTTCCTTTATAGATGAGGCGCTGAGCCCTCAAGAGGAAGATCACCCCACTAGTGAATGGCAGAGGTTAGGCTAGAACAGAAATGAAGACTCTGCCTCTCAGGCCAATTACATCACAAGTGTGGCAAGGGTCCAGTCTAGGGTCATTCCCCTTGCTCTGAGTGCTTGCACACGAACCCACATACACAGTCTAATCTGCTACAGTCAAGAAGTCCTGCGGCCTTTCCTTATTGCTATCACTTTCTGTTTCCCAAAAACACCGGGTTCTCATTCTCATGCTGAAGCAGCTAGATTTATGTCAATCACAAGTTCATGCCAAGGAAATAAACAAAAATCTCAGGGCTGGAAGGGCAAGAGGACAAGAGCTGGCTGAGGTGACAGGCTAGCCTGACAAACAACTGGGTGGGTGACAGTCTGGTGGGTGACAGTCTGGCCCTTCTCAGATCTACCCGACATAGGACAAGGGTCACTCTGTGGCTACTGACCTGCGTGTCCTGAGGTATCCTGGTACTGAGTCGGTAGCCCTTATCCAGGCCATTCCTGAAGGAGGTGGGGTTCCTTTGATGCTGACAGGAAAGGAAGGCCAGGGCCAGTAAACTCACACAAGCCAGAAGGGCATAGACTCTGTTAGTACCAATCATCGACATCATTACCAGTTCACCTGACAGCTGCTTGATAAGACGCCAATAAAGCTATAAACAAAGGAGCCAGGGTTTCATAAATAGCCCTCCCCACCCTGCACACATGACCCTTTGATGGAGTGAAAGGTTAGGTAGCCCCAGGGTCTTGACCTCCACCTCTAGCAGATGGGGAAGAGGAGGATGATCTTAGAACCTCTCTGGCCCCTAAAATCCAGCAGCTCGGGGAGTCCTTTGGGAGAAGATTCCATTTCCTGGGCTGTGAACAGCTCTGACTTTTGTCCTCTCCTCTGCCCCTTACCCATGCAGGTCCACCCTGACTTTCTGCCTAGCTGTGGGCAGAGATGAACCCATGGCTGGAAAGGGCAGCTCGGGCTTCACATAGTTACTGGGTCAGGGGCCTTGCTTGCCTATCGAGGGCCTTAAGGCACTGCCTTTCAGGACCTGAGCTATGAGACGTGTGTTGGGTGTCTCTTTCCTTCCACCAGGGCCTGGCTTTTCCCAGGATCCTGTGTTTCCGGGGGTTTGAGGGGAGACCAGAAAATGATAATAATAAGGTAAGGAGCTGAAGAGCTTCTTGACTGCAGCAGATTAAACTGTGTATTCCCTGGAGAAAGGATAGCCAAGAGCTGCGGGACAACCCGACCTTTGTCATGACCGGTGTTTATCCCGACCCTATAGATTGCTGACTTTGGCCTCTCCAACCTGTACCACAAAGGCAAGTTCCTCCAGACGTTCTGTGGGAGTCCTCTCTATGCCTCACCTGAGATTGTCAATGGGAAGCCCTATGTGGGCCCAGAGGTAAGCATCCTTCTCCTACTGCATCCCTGAATCCAGGTCATGCAGGATAGATAAGGTAGCTTGCTAGTTGCTTCCTTCTTTGGAGCACAGAAATCAGGCGCCTGCAAAGCAGTGACTTGCCAAGGCTTGAGGGGGAGATAGCAAATCGGTCATAGAACAGAACAGAGGTCTCCTGGTATTGTGGCTCATTCTTGTCCCCTCCTGGCACTCAGTCCGGCCTCCCCACCTTGACCCAGAAGGGTTCCCATGCTTGTGACTGTCCTTTCTAGGGGGAAGTGACCAGCAACATCTTTTCCTTTGAACTCCTGACCCCTCTGTCGCACCCCCTACTTCACCTCTAGTGTTACAAGAGAGGGTAAGAGGAAGCCTTCAGATGAGACCTTCACGTCTTCCTTTGTGCTGGAGACACGGACGGCAGCTCTCCGGGCTGTAGCACATGCTGTGTCTTTGCTGAGCAGTCCTACCCCCTCTCTCTCAGGTGGACAGCTGGTCTCTGGGCGTTCTCCTGTACATCCTGGTGCATGGCACCATGCCCTTCGACGGGCAGGATCATAAAACACTAGTGAAGCAAATCAGTAGCGGGGCTTACCGCGAGCCGCCCAGGCCGTCTGGTGAGTGGGAGCTGTGGCCGGGCTGGGGGAGTGGGGTGCGCTGTCACTGCCAATGAGTCCCAACACAGTGGCTAGACAGTGGCAATAAAAAAGGTAGCAGTCCTTAGTAACTCGGGGAGATTAGGATGCGCCCCACTGTTCTCCAGTCTGAGGGAGGGGGCAGCATGCTTTAGAAGCGCTCCCTGAGGTCCAGCCTAATCCTCTTTGCTATAGCTGTATTGTTTCTTATTGACTTTCTCCTCATCCCTACAAAGCTGACCCTTTATATAAGATATAGACAGTGGGAAGACGTATATGAGAGCTTTCCTTTGTCATTGAGCATAATCCCAGAGAACTGAGTTTCAGCCGAGAAGGAAAACACAGATGTAGAAACAAGGGCTGGGAGGGAAAGCTTGTGGGACGAAAGCAGTTGCCTGTGTCTGTCCGGGAAAGTTGGCCTGGGGAGTGGGGCCTGAACCTGTATGGAGCCTGAGGAAGGAATACACTAGTCTCACCCAGCAGCGTGAGCATTGTCTGCCTTCAGGCAAGGCAGGCCTGAGGGAGAAGCCACTGGATGCTGCTTCTTACAGCTAATCAAGCCCTTGTCTTTGTTTTACAGATGCCTGTGGTCTGATCCGGTGGCTGTTAATGGTGAATCCCACCCTTCGGGCCACACTGGAGGATGTAGCCAGCCATTGGTGGGTCAACTGGGGCTACAGCACCCGAGTTGGGGAACCGGAAGCTCTGCGTGAGGGTGGGTACCCTAGTGGTGACTCCGGCCGGGCCTCCATGGCAGACTGGTTACGCCGCTCCTCCCGCCCCCTCCTGGAAAATGGAGCCAAGGTGTGCAGCTTCTTCAAGCAGCATGTGCCGGGAGCTGGAAGCGCAGCACCTGGGCTGGAGCGGCAGCATTCTCTCAAGAAGTCCCGTAAGGAGAACGACATGGCTCAGACTCTGCAGGGTGACCCAGCGGAGGATACCTCCTCTCGCCCTGGCAAGAGCAACCTCAAGCTTCCGAAAGGCATTCTCAAGAAAAAGACCTCTACCTCATCAGGGGAGGTACAGGAGGACCCTCAGGAACTCAGACCAGTGCCTGATACCCCAGGGCAGCCTGTCCCTGCTGTATCCCTGCTCCCAAGGAAGGGCATCCTTAAGAAGTCTCGGCAGCGTGAATCTGGTTACTACTCCTCTCCGGAGCCCAGTGAGTCTGGGGAACTCTTAGATGCCGGTGATGTGTTTGTGAGTGGGGACCCCGTGGAACAGAAGTCTCCTCAAGCTTCAGGGCTCCTCCTCCACCGCAAGGGCATTCTCAAACTCAACGGCAAGTTCTCCCGCACAGCCTTAGAAGGCACTACCCCTAGCACCTTTGGCTCCCTGGACCAACTGGCCTCCCCTCATCCTTCAGCCCGAGCCAGCCGCCCTTCAGGGGCTGTGAGTGAGGACAGCATCCTGTCCTCCGAGTCCTTTGACCAACTGGACTTGCCCGAGCGGCTCCCCGAAAGCCCACTGAGGGGCTGTGTGTCTGTGGACAACCTGAGGAGGCTTGAGCAGCCTCCCTCAGAAGGCCTGAAGCGATGGTGGCAGGAATCCTTGGGGGATAGCTGCTTTTCTCTGACTGACTGCCAAGAGGCGAGAGCAGCTTACAGACAAGCCCTAGGGATCTGCTCGAAGCTCAGCTGAGGAGGAGAGGCAGCGCCCCAGTATGGGGCAGGCTCGGAGAGGGTTTGCAGATGAACCCCGGGTGGAATTCCCGGGAAATAGATACGTCAAGGGCTCTCTGTCTTCAGCCTGACTGAACCTGGAAGATGAGAGAAATCGCACAGATGTAGAAAGGAACGGGAAGAACCTACGGAGAGCCCTGGCTGCCGGAATGTTAGAGTGGGGCCACAGAGACCTGAAAGTGCCTACCTCCTTTACGCCATAAGCATCACCCCTGACGTTTCCCACCCTGTTCTCTGCCAGTGTGGGGGTGCACCTTCACAGAAGTTCCTGTTCTCATCGACCACCAGGGTTAGAGCCCTGACATCCGTGGAGGTAATGTGGAGTAACCTCCCTTATTTAAAGACGAAACAGCCTCTGGTTTCCATCTCTGCTGCTGTGCATCTCAAAGACCTGGAAAGACTCTGGACTGCTGTTTGACTTCATCTCAAGGGGACCGGATGCCTCTGGACCCCACCTTAGACCTCAGAGACTTGAGCCTTGAAGCTGTTCCTGATATCCAGACTTTGGATGGATGTGTCTGTTTCTCAGGCCAACAGGACCTAGAATGTGCTGACTTATTTATTTTTGTGATTCTCACTTTTGGTTTTTGTTTTGTTTTTTATTTTTATTTTTTAAGTGCATTTTGCTGCTTTTGGTAATGTGAATTCTGTGTTCTGGGGAAAGCCACTGTGCCATTGACGTTTATGTACAGAGAAGTATTTGGCAATGATGTCCCTCTAATCAAGGGGCTGGCTTTTTCAAATGTATGTCTTAAACTCTGTTTGGATTGAATCTCCAGTCCCTTCACACCCGAGGCTGTCCACCCTCCCTCATCTGTGGCCAAAGCCACTTCATTAAAACCAGCAATGGTAACTGGAAAAGCCGTCTCTTGTCCTCTGTGGGGACTTGGGTTCACAGCTTTGAGCCTTTTGATACTTTGTGACCACAGATGGGACTCAGCTTCTGTTTAATCAACATAGGGCAAGGGGGTTGGGAGGTGCAGCTGGGTGGCCAGAATGCTATTTAATGCGTACTCTCAATCTCCAGCACTGTAAAAGAATCAAATCAATCAATCAAACAAGCCCTTCCAAAACACCCAGTCCACCTGCCGTTAAGCCTGACCTGTTAAGCATTCTGAATTCTTCTTTCCTTCCCTAGCACTCAAGGAAGAAATGGATCGGGTGGATTTCTCCGGTTGATTCCCTTCCCCAGCTGTCCCCTCCCTCCTGGCTCCCCTCCCCCACTGGCCTGTGCCCTGCCCCCTGGTGCCTGAAGACTCTCCCACAGCCTTTATTCCCTGTGAAGAAATTCCCTTTCCTTCCGTACTGGACAGCTTCTCCCTGAGCCCTAGCTCCGGATTCTGGGAGGAAGTCAAGAATGCTTGGAATGTCCACCCTCCCTGGCCTGCCCCTCAGCCCCCTGCAGAGCTGTCCCTGCAGCCTGTTCCATTGAGAAACTGCTGGACTCTGGGACTGGATAGAGGGAGGGACAGAGGACAAAGTGCAGGCAAGCAGCTAGTTACCTTTGGTTCCGAGGAGCAGGCCCTCTCCCCACCCCCACTCCTGACCTACTCTGGTATTCACTCCCTAATTGCCTAGTTCTGGCTGGCTTCAGTTTCCCAGCTACACACCCCACCTGTCCTCCCAGTGTGGGGCATTGCTGAATGGGCCTCCCTCATTATACCTAGAGACTTAGAAAGGTCACAGTCTGGGGACTGGGGAAGGCTGGTCTGCTAGGGGGTTAAGACAGCACAGTTCACAAAGAAATTGCTTGAGTGACAGCAGATGTGCCTGAAGTCCCAGGACCGGGCTAGGCTTGCATAAACACTAGAAAATCACAGGCTGGGCCTTCATCCCGCAGCCGAGTGTGCAAAGCTGGTTGTTTCCTTCCCTTTGGGCCTGCAGCAAGCCCTTGGTGTGCTGAACTCTGGCAGACAGCTTGAGTTGTGGTCAGACTGGGGCAGGCAGCACACGGGAACACGGAAGAATTTTAAACTTAGTGAAAATTGTCCAGGAAGCATTGATGGGAAGTTCAGATGAAGGAAAGATCATCCTGGGAGATAATAGAGGCTATCATTTATTCTTATTTATTTATTTTTGATGTTTGAGATCAAACTTGGAGCCCTGCTAGGCAAACATTATATCACTGAGCTGCAAACTCCAGTTCTTGTTGAGTGGAGATAAGGTCTCAGCATACCTCTTTCCTGTGTCAGCACCAGCACCCCAGGCTTGTGGCACCCTCCTGCATCAGCAACTTCAGGCAGACTGCTTGACTCCCTGCTCTCAACAGCTTCGTTACATCCTTGTGAGTTTGTTATTTACTCTCATTTTTGCAAAGAAACAGAAATTCGAAACATCACTTTACATTGTGGGAACACAAACTTGAAACCCAGATCTGTGAAGAAAGTCGCACGGGGTGGGGGAGGGTGGTGGGGAGCAAGAAGATTCACTGGAGCTGGAGTGGCTGAGAAAACAGAAGCAAACAGGTATACCTACCCGGGAATACCTGGTTATATGCTAAGCTCTTGGTCAGGCACAAGATCTGGAGAAATGTCCTCTCCTGGCCACACTTCCCCTGGCCTCCACAAGGCCCAAGAAAGGAAATGGAGAAGAATAGGGGGTAGCAGGAAAGGGGGAGACCAAGGAGAAGGCTGAGCCTGTCAGACATCTGAGACTAGGGTCAGAAGGGACACAGTACCTCACTCTCTGAGCAGGAGCTGAGTCTTATGGGCTTCTGGGTTGGTGAAGTTCTTGTGGTCTGTTTAATACCCTGGGAGTTAAGTCATGGATGGGAGGAAGGGGTGAATGTGGGGAGGTGGGGAGGAGCCCCAAAAACCTAGCCTTGGACTGTAGCCTTGGACTTCATCTGCCCAGACCTCCTCACCTGCCAGGACACTTCATACCAAAGGCATTCCAAAAGCAGGCTCAGCGATGACGCTGGAGGCCCCGAGGGACAAGGCTGGAGCTGCAGGAATCTTTAGTGCCACATCAGTGCTTCCGGAATGTGAACAACCTAGACAGAGATGGGGGAGGCAGCTCGAGGAGATCAGAAAGGCTTCTTGAATGCTCCCTGTTCCTGGCCCTTTCCTGAGGCACAGGCGGGATCATGATGTTCTTGAATGGATACCCCCTTGTGGGGTAGGGCCGTGGGAGGGAAACTCCCATGACAAATTGGCCTGGCTCCCTGGTTCAAGATCCGATGACCCTTCCGTCTCCCTCTGTCCCATCCTGAAGGGGGAGAGTAAGAGGAAAAGAACAGAGTAGAAATGTGGGGAGCAGCGGACCCCACTCCCCCAGAAGAACATATGCAGACTTCGGGAATGGGAATCCGCACTCTGACTGCTGGCTACATTGTGTCTTTAAGGAACAGGATGGATCAAGGACAACGATTTGGTTGAGTGACATGAGCATTTTTAATACAGACCAAGCAAAGTGTTGGGAATCTCCTAATAGACAGCAGGCCGCTTTTTCTGGAAGATGATGGATGTATAGGCTAGGATGGGGAGCCAGCCGGGGCAAGGCCAAAGCCAATGGCTGGACCTCCAAATGTAAGCTATAGCTTAATAATCTCTTACATACTGTGTCCCAGTCACTTACTTGGCCAATTGATTGCCATTTACTGGATTATCAGTTATTGGAACTGGGGCTGTAGATCAGTCAGACAGCACTTGCCTGGCACGAGCAAGGCCTGAGTCCCATCTTCAGGACTTCAACAAAAAGGTTTTTCTTTTTTCTTTCTTTCTTTTTTTTTTTCTTACTTTACTGAGTGCCTTCTGGTACATTTGTGTTTTGGTTTGGTCTTGATTTTGTTTCTGAGGCAGGCTCTCACTCCGTAGTTCCAGTTCTGGGGAGGCTGGCCGTGCGAGCCGAAGACAAGGGCGGTGTCGGCATTGTCCTGATAAACCTTGAAAAGCTCTCTCTCAGCCTGGTATAAAGGGCAATCCTCCACCATGCCCAGCCTTGGGGATACATTTATGAACAAAACTGGCAGCAATCTATGCCCTCATGGACGTTTGAATCGCCAGTGAAGCTGGAGCACAGTGCATGAAAGATTAGCAGGAAGAGGGGCCGAGAGAAGCCACCTTGCGGGCCTTTCCAAAGCCGTGGCCTTTATTCTGGGGGAAACAGAGTCATTGGGAGAGGCTAAGCTAAAGACTGAAATGACCTAACAGACTTTTAAAGAAAGTCTTTCCAGCAGGCAAGAAGGCTTAGCAAGTAAAAGTGCTTACCACTGAGACTGACCCCCTGAGAAGGATCCCCGGGGTCCACATGGTAGAAAGGAAAGAAATGTCTCTCTCGAGTTGTCCTTTGATGTCCACATGTGAGCTGTGACACACACACACACACACACACACACACACACACACACACCCATACAAATAGCTCAAAGATTCTAGCTGATTAATGAGGAAAGCAGTGGCTGACTTGATGGGGACCTAGCAGAAGACCACTTTTGAAAGAAAATGGTGGGGCTTGGACCAGAGTTGCAGCAGCACAGAAATGGGAGCAATCAGATCTGGGGGTGTAGTCTGAAGGAGGAACCATCAGTTTTTCAGGCGGATGGAGGAGGAGTGGGGTAAACCTGGGCTGGGGTGGAGGCCTGTAGACCTCTCAGTCCAGGAAGTAAGAGAGTAGACTATGGTTGTCTGATGCCACTTCCCACTCTAAGATTTTGGGATTGTATTAAACTGGAAGGCAGATCTTTCCAAAGCTGATAGGCTGCCTCCTAAGCTTGCCTGTACTGTTCTGTCCTGGGGAGGCCCCGGCAGTACTGCGTGCCCTGAAGACAAGGGCAGACCCAGCATTGTCCTGGTAAACCGTGAAAGGCTCTCTCTGAAGGATGAGAGGAGAAAGTTGGGGAGTGTATGATCCTTTGTGTAGCTTAACTTTCCTGAGACTTGGCTTCTTTATCTACACAATGAGGGCTATACTAATAATTTCTTCTCTCACACCTGAAAACCCACATTTTCAAAGGCTTTTAGATTCCCTAAGAACTTAAGAAATGTCTCCAGGCTCTGCCTCTAGCCTTGGTCCTTACAGTAGGAACAGGTGCCGCAGGGGCTGAGACTGAATAATTTTGGAATTCTCTGTTTTAGTTGTCTGGGGAGGCTGCTCACAGACTGCTGTTCAAAAAAGACCGAAAGTCTGCATGTTTATAAGGGCTGTGACTCTGGTCCCACAGACAAGTACTCCGCTGAGGACCTCTGGAGGAGCTGGAACTACAGTTTTCTTGGAGACACAAACTTTCTCTAGCTCCCTTTGCATCTGATACATCTCCTCAATCTTCTTTCTCCAGCATCCTGCTCCCTTCCTAGGCTAATCTCATCCCCAAATTCCTTCCCCCCCCATCCTGTCTGGGGCATTTAGGACAAGATGGGGGAATGGGGGAGGGCGCTTCTAGTCCATAAATGGATACTAACTCTTTAGGTTTTAGTCTTCAAAAAAGGCAGCTTCAGCCTTCTGCTCTCTCCCTGCCAGGGAGTTCCTGGGAAGAGGAAGGAATCAGCTTTGACGGTATGAGATTCTAGAAATAGCTGAACGTTTGAAAAGATAGACCAGTCTGACTCAGCTTCCCTTGTAAACACAGGGTTTTCCCAGCTCCACATGCTAAGCCCCCATTTCCTGATGGAAGTGCTCAACAGTGTGTCTGTAGAGATTGAGATCCAAGGAACAGAATCTCCCTCCTCCCCCCTCCTCCCCCCTCCTCCTCCCCCTCCTCCTCCCCCCTCCTCCTCCCCCTCCTCCCCCCTCCTCCTCCCCCTCCTCCTCCCCCCTCCTCCTCCCCCTCCTCCCCCCTCCTCCCCCTCCTCCTCCCCCCCTCCCCCCTCCTCCCCCTCCTCCTCCCCCCTCCTCCTCCCCCCTCCTCCTCCCCCCTCCTCCTCCCCACTCCTCTGTCTCTCAGCTTCACTGCCTGGACTCTGGACTGTGGGCGCTCAGCTCCCACAGCAGAGCTGACCCAGCAGGCCAGGCCAAGGGGGCTGTCATCCTTCAAAGCTCTGGGGCTGGAGTCTGAACTTGCTTAACACAGCTCACCTTGGGACTTCTGGCTGCAATTGTTCACTACTATCTCTGCTTGGTGTAGCCTCATGCTCTAAAGCAGTCCATCCTCTGTCGGGAGCCCCTCCTTGCAAAGGGGCTCCCAGCTTGCCAGCTTCCCACCCTGGTGACCAGTCCACTGTGGATTTGGCAAAGCTATGGATGATTCAAGGCAGGGTCTGCACTCACCTTGAGATTTTGCTAATCAACAACCAGGCTTGCCAATAGGCCTTGGAGATAGACTTGGGCCTACTCATAAAAAAAACTTCAGGTCATGAGCAGGTACGCCAAGAAGCCAATCCACTGATTTAGTGTGAACAACATAACAGCAGCCAAAACCAACCTGATACGTGAAGCTACTGTTAACCACGTCCATTGCTAGGGACATTCATTCAGAGACAACTCAAATGCAATGGAACAGTGTCACCTGGACAGCAGGAAGCTGGGTGACAAGAGCTGCCCTGGGTGATGATGCCAGCCCCTATCCCGGGGGGGGGTCACTCAAAGCACCAGCACAGCAATTAGGTTTACCCCATGCTGTTAAATGCCAGCACAGCAACTTCTTTGTTGGCACATCCTTTCTTCTACAAAGCATGTCACAGTGACTCAGAGTCACTTTCTGAGTCCCCTTCACACCCATCGTGTTGTTGCAAGGATTAAGGGAGGTAGCACGTGAGAGTGCTCTGTAAGCAAGACATCATCACGGTCAGCCTAAGGAG
Organism: Tokudaia tokunoshimensis; assembly: GCA_036184795.1. Lineage (NCBI taxonomy): Eukaryota > Metazoa > Chordata > Mammalia > Rodentia > Muridae > Tokudaia > Tokudaia tokunoshimensis. The sequence goes on along the minus strand of BTHU01000013.1, from coordinate 62,034,104 downwards.
TGAGAACAGGTACTCAGTAAGCCAGTGGCGAAGGCCTCCTCCACCAGCCAGCCCGGCCCCTTATAAAAGGGAATCTGAGAGTGAAACAACAGGCAACTCATAACCTAATAAATCCATCAACATTTACTGAAACCAGACTATTGTTCTTGGTGCCATAGAAAACACAGGAGTGGCCCCCTCCCTCCATGAATTTATGTAGAAGAGAATTGAAGCTATAAACCAACACCTACAGGCTGATGGTTAACAATACAGAGATGGGGATGCTAAGGGTGGGGACCAGGGATAGAGCATGTGGCACGATGTTCAGATCTGTTGTTTGAAAGGGGACCACTGTGTAGATGAAGTGCTGGATAGATCAGTTGAGGAATGAGCTGGATGCTAGACTCCATAGCCTAGCAGATGACAAGTGACGCTTCAAAGTCCTGTACCCTTCCTCACAACCAGTGTCACCTTGCTCTCCCTCGACTACCGCCATTGGAGGACATGCCCATGTCAGATATGGGTGGGTAGAGCAGGCTAATTCCTTCCTTGACAGACATTTGAGGTGGGCAGCAAGAAGATAGCTTGGCTGGTGTGTTTCTCTTTTGTTCTTGCTGCCCAGAGGACCTGACTATCTTTAGTGCCTCTTGTATCTGTCACGAAGCATGCTGTGACACCTTAAAGTCACTTCTACAGTCCCCTCACATCCACGTGTTGCGGCAAGAATTAAAGGTCATGGCTCATAAAGATGCTTGGCAGCCAATACATCTTCACTGCAGACCCCTCTCCTCCGCCTCAGCTGAGTCAAATTGGGCCACCTTCCCATCTGTGTCCCATGACCAGGCCCCTTGAAATAGTCTGTCTCCCTAGATCAGTTTCTCCCTCCCCACTGTGGCTCTAAGCAAGATCCAGCCTCAGTCTTCCTATGTCCTCAATAGCTACCTCAGAAATGTGACCCCTTTTTACTCATGTTAAATTGTGTGTGTGGAATCATGCCATTCCCATTTCAGATTAGCTTAAGGAAAAAAAATGCAAGGAAGTCACTGGTTTTATGTTACTATTGCTTTCCAAGTGTGGCTTTGGGAATCATTTCAGTGTACACAGTCCAAGCTTCTTTCCCTATGATATAAAAAAATTCACTAGGTGGTGGTGGTGCAAACCAGAACTCAGGAGGCAGAAGCAGGTGGATCTCTGTATGTTCAAATCCAGCCTGGTTTGCGGAGCAAGTTCTAGGACAGTCAGGGCCACTCCAAGAAACCCTGTTTCAAAAAAAAAAAACCAGAAGCCTGACATGACAGTGCATGCTTGTATTCCTAGCATTTGAGAGGAACAGACAGGAAAATCTCAAGTTTGAGGCTAACTTGGCCTACAGAGTGAGAACCTGCTCACAAAAAGAGACTATTCACGTGATGATGCGGAGGATGGGACTGGAGAGACGCTGCAGCCATTAAGAGCGCTTGTTCTTACATCAGACCCAGTTTCAGTTCCTAGCACCTATGAGGTGGCTCACAACTGTCTATAACTCCAGGCCTCCAAGGGCACCAGGCACTCACATGGTGCATACACACACACCACACACACACATGAGAGAGAGAGAGAGAGAGAGAGAGAGAGAGAGAAAGAGAGAGAGAGAGAATGCATGGCGTGGGTATTCACGTGGGTGGGTGGATGTCCATGTCCATGTTTAAGTATGTGGAGACCCGAGGAACATATTGGTGTTTCGATGATTGCTCTCTTCCCTATTCCCTTAAGACAGGGTTCTTCTCACTGAACCTGAAATTAGGCTGGCAGCCAGCAAGCCCCAATGATTGTCTATCTGCCTCCCACAGGCCTGGTGTTACAGGGTCACAAAGGCACACCCAGCTTTTTACATGCGTGCTTGGCATTTGAACTCAAACCCTCCTGCTTGAAAAGTGGTACTCCTACTGTCTGATCCATTTCCCCAGACCCCAAATCTATGCTAAGCACGTGCACTTCCACCAAGCTACACTTTTAAGTCCAAATGACTTTTGTTCTGTTTAACTAGAATTTTTACCCAGTGTCTCCCTCAAACTCAAAACTGAGTAAGTATCCTGTATTTTTGTTTTCCCAACCTGGAAATCCTAACAGCAGGAAGATTGAGGTTAGACAACAGGAAGATCTTGGACTACACATTGGGCTACTGAGGTACAGGAGGAGAGAATCTCCCATTCTGGACAGCTTTAAAAAGGTGAATGTGGCAAACTGGAAGATGGTGGCACACACCTTTGATGCCAGCACTCACGAGGCAGAGGCAGGTGGATCTCTGTGAGTCAGAGGCCAGACTGATCTACAGAGCAAGTTCCAGGACAGACAGGCCACACAGAGAAACCCTGTCTTGAAACACAAAACAAAACAACAACAAGCCAAACAAAACCAAAACTGAGTGTGCCTAGGAACTGGTGGTTAGCCTTTAGACATTTAGGGCTATCTTTACAGTCAAGAGATTCATCTTCTGTAGCTGAGCTCGGGAAGATTCACTTAAAACTCAGGAAGTGGTGGAAAGTGAACGAGATTATCAGTTGAGTTCCTGCCAAAATGAGGAAGTGACCCTGGGTGGAGGCAGGGGACGCCTGAAGTCCCCAGGGAGGATGTCAGACCAGGAGGTGCTGAGATCATCTGGCTACCCCCCCCCCACACACACACACTTTGGGCCAAGCAGGAGGGGAGGGTTGAGGAGCTGTGAGTTGAATCTGGAGGGTTGGGTGAGCCTCCGCAAGTATAGCCAGGGCAGCGGGAGTTCAGGCCTTGGGAGAAAAATCTTAAGATGTGTATTTGGGGGTGGAAATGACCCCCAAAGAGAAGGAAAGGTGGCCTCAGGAGAAGCACCAGAGGAGGACCTGATGTGGGTCTCTAGTGTTACGATAGCGAGCTCTGGGGCACTCGGTCTGGTAAGAGAGACAGGTGTGCCCTAGAAACCAGGTTGCCAGGAAGGTTGTCAAACTCTGTTTTCTTCCTCCTTTAGTGCACACTGGGTGTGGTGCTGAACCCTGAGAGCCCTGAACTAAATAGAATATGCTCACTGTCTTTCAAAGCCTGGAAGTCCAGGGGAGGAGAGCAAGTCCTTGTGTATTTGTAATTTATAAGTCTCTTTTTCTTTCTTTCTTTTTGTAGATAGGCTTATAGCTTGTGCTGGTTTTGACCCTGACCTTATTCTGCAACTGAGAATGACCTTGAATTCTTGATCCTCTCCAGCTCCCTCAAAGGCAGGCATTCACCAATCATGCCAGGTTTATACAGTGCTAAGGACCAAATCCAGACCTTTGTCTGCATAGGTAAACACTCTCACAACTGGATAACACCCCCAGCCCGTGCTGGACTTGAATTTGCCACTGTCCCCTCACCTCTGCCTCCAGAGTGCTGTGCCAATAGCCTAGGCCAGCCTGCACAGGAATCAAAGGTCACCACCTGACCCCAAAACACCTCTCCAGCTGCTGCCTCTGTCCAGACCCACTCTGCTCGCTTTCTCTGTGGAGTAAAGTAAAATTAACTGGTTTAAGCTGGGCATGGTAGAGCTCACCTTCAATCCCAGTACTTGGGAGGCAGAGGCAAGCAGATCTCTATGAATTCAAGGCTACCCTGGTCTACAGATTGAGTTCTAGGACAACCAAGGCTATACAAAGAAACTGTGTCTCAAAAAATAAACAAAACAAATTAGTTGATTTGGAGAATGACTTAAAATAATAGCTTTCTTATCGTTGTTGGGTTGGTTTTTTTTTGTAGCCCTGACTGGGCTGGAATTCACTCTGTAGATCAGTCTAGCCTTGAACTCACAGAGATCCACCTGCTTCTACCTCCCGAGTGTTGGCATTAAAGGTATGTGCTACCATACCCAGACTAGTTTCTATATTTTATCCCCTCCCTTACTTACCACGAGCTGGGAGAAGCTGTTGGGTGCTGGCCAGGCTAACCTGGAACTCTGGACCCTCCTGAACAGGGTTTACAGGTGTTCCCTACCATACCAGGCTCCTCAGGTTATCCCTAGGAGCCAACACTGGGAATGGTGGTGGTAGTGGGGCGCGGGTGTACTAGGAGTTAAATGAATTCTCTGATAGACAGACAGACAGACAGACAGACAGACAGACAGACAGACAGAAAGGTGGGCCCAAAATAAAGATAAAGATGGCAAACTTTGGCTTCTTCCTTCTGACCAGAGACAAAGGCCTAAAGACCGGGTGAGCAGAGACCAGGATGTGTTTTTTCCATAATCCTGGACCTGTGAGCTTCCCTGTCTGTTCAAACTGATCTCCTTAGGAGTGGACGACCTCTCAAAGACCCTTAAAAACTCCCAGCCATCAAGGAGAGACCCAGTTTCACTTCCCAGTCCCTCCTTAGCTAAGCAGAGGGTCTCTGTGTGCCTCCCTCCGTGTGTGTGTGTGTGTGTGTGTGTGTGTGTGTGTCCCCTCATCCCTAATAAAAGCCTTTTTTTACTGGTTGGCTCTGTCTCGCTGTGTCTGAGATTTCCCTGACCTTTTATATTCAAGATTTTCCCTGCCTATTCTTCTTCTTTTTTTTTTTTTACTTTTCATTTTATTTATTTAGTTATAAATGTGACGACTACCCCAATTTCCTAGGAAGTTTCCTCTCGATACTGCTGCAATATCGTGATACAGGGGCTTCAAGTGTCATCAGACATCAGGACCACTGCAAACCACCAAGGAGAAAACATTCGGTACAGATATTCAGATGAAAGATACCACAAATGTCACTGCCAATTAATTCTTTAACTGGCAGAGAAAATGGACCCTATTAAGACCCTTAGACGGTAACAGGAATGTTGGATTCCCTCTGGCCACAGAGGTTTGAGATGGTGGACATCGTGAAACCACAGAACACAATTGGAGGAGAGCACAGCTCATGGTTTCTGGTGTGTGGACCAGAAGGAAGCCTTCCTAAGGAAGGCTGGGTAAGTGGTTAGGTTGAGTTCACAGCTCAGCCAGAGACTCGTACAATCACATGGGTCCACCGAGAAGCTTACAGCACTCAGGAGGGTCTAAACCTGGAGGTTCGTGGAGGGACGTTGCAGGAATGACATCTGAACTCTCACCTAGGAAGGGAGTCAGTGACCCAAAACAAGTCTCGAGGGTTTTAGAGAGCAGGAATTCCTTGGAAACCTTAAAATGGACAGGTCTGAGCCCATGTGTAATGCTCACACTGACAGATGGCCTCTACAAGCAGGTGCCCTCCACCCCAGACAACATGCTGGCCTCGGGGCGTGTGCTCTTGCCAAGTATGGAGTCGGCATCCTTTGGACAGGCCATGGCCAGAAGCCAGCTTCTTTTCTCTGAGATTCTGGGGTTCAGGCTCCACACTTAGGCCTTCTGGGGGCCCTAAAGGGGTAAGAAATCGATGTAACTGCCCAGACTAGCTTCTGTGACCCTGGGGAAGTCACTGCCCTTTTCTGGGCCTTGGCCTAGTGCTTATTTGACAACAATCTCCGCTCCAGGTTCTGTCCCAGACGAGGATGTGAATGAGGTAGACATGAGCCTTACAACTGTTGTGAACTGCTCCCATTTGAGCAGGAAGGTGGTCTGGCTTGTTTTCCTAACAGCCTGTGACTCTTGGACTGTTGTCCAAGATAGGATGCTGGTGTCACACAGGATGACGGAAGAGTTTCAGAGGAGAGAGTGGATGCAGGTTCCACAGACCCTCAAGTCCCGCTAAGGGAGGCCTTACCCTCAGGCTAGTGACCTGAGCGTGTCTCTTCAAGAGGGACTTCACCTTACCTCATGTTCAGGTGATAAGACGACCAAACCTTCAGGGTGAGGTCTGAGTGTCATCTTCCAGTTGGCCTGGCTTCCACAGGAGCGATGGGTTCCCTTCTAGACACCAGGCGTAAGAACAAAGAGATGGGAACGTTTCCAGAAGTCACCGTCCAGGGCTATTGTTTTTTTAATGTGTGAACTCCTGGGGATAAGCCCAGTGCCCTGCCCATAGCACACTCTGCCACTGAACCACTCCCCCAGCCTGTCTAAAGCCTTGCTGGGTGAAGAGAACCTAGGGTTGGTGGGCACTGGGAGTGGACATTAAATCCTTGAAGTGCTGCCTCGGGGATTCTACAGGAAGGAATTGAGAACTGAGCAGAACTAAGTCCTGACCTGTATGGAGTGGAATGGGATTGGCCATTGCCTCACATAATGTTTGCAGGAGTGAAGAAGGCAGGATTCAAACTCTCCAAGGAGGGGATGACAGAAAGCAGAGTGCCAGCAGGGCAGTGGTGACACACGGTTTAATCCCAGCACTTGGGAGGCAGAGGCAGGTGGATTTCTGAGTTTGTGTCCAGCCTGGTCCTCAGAGCGAGTTCCAGGACAGTCAGAGCTACACAGAGAAACCCTGTCTCGGAAAAAAAAAAAGAAGAAGAAGAAAAAAATAGAAAAAAAGAAAGCACAGTGCCATTTCCCTGGGACTGGGAGAGAGCTCTGGTCTCCTGCGGCCATCTGCCTTCAGGAAGGGCACTGCTCGCTCCCCAGCCCCACTCCATAAAGATAGGGTCGTGACCTATCATGGAGCAGGCAGACCAGAGCAGGGTTTGGGAAAGGAAGCTGAGACCCTTCCCTCCCACGCAGTGAAAGACTGGTCATTAGCCCATAGTATAGAAGTTGGACTGGGTTGGGCCAGGCCTGGGGGCGGGATGGGAGGATGGGTTCCTGGATGAGTCACCAGGCCACTGTCTGCCCCTTCTTCCTTGGGGGAAGGGAAGCTGGGGAGACAAGCTGTAGCCGGCTGGGTTCATGAAGGCAGTTTGGCCACCGGATCCTTCCAGTTCTGTGGACAACTGGGAACTGGCTTCTTTGTACTCCTTGTCCACCACCCAGGACACAGAGCTGGCGAGCTACCTGATCAGGGTGAAAGACTCCAGTCAAAGCCTAGTTGCCTACTCGCACGGCTAAGGTGGCCATGCAGAGGCCTTTGGAGACACTGCTGGGTCCTGACTGGTACTCTGCGGAAGCTGCTTGCATGCTTCCTGTGTGATCACAGCTGAGCCCTAGAGGCCCACCCTCCTTCACATCCTTCCTGAGCCTCCTTCCAAATCTGTTCTCACCCAGCAGGCCTGGCCACACCACACCCTCTCTCAGACTCTCAGGAAAGCCTGGGGACAGTAGGAGTAACTTTGGGTTGAGGCCCAACCTGCCCCAGTCAGCCTGATGCTGTAGCCCAGATGTCTTCTGGAGTAGGGAATCACAGAAGCACAAGGTTATTATACATCTGGGAAACTGAGTCCTTATATGACATATGTAACAGGAGAGCTAGTTTGCAGGAGAGGGACAACATAGTAGGGGTATGTTGCCAAACCCTGGCAGGCCTCCTCTTTGGGGACAGTTTGGGACCACCTTACAGCTCTTCTAGAGTGGCCTCTCTTGCCTCTTTCTGATTGGGATGAATATATGCATGCAGAGGGTGGACAGTTGCCCTGGGCAGGCAGCAGTTTGGCTTGGGAGCCAAGACAGATGAGAATTAGAACTCCAGAAGCTTCAGGTCCTGCCAGCAAGAGCTGGAGATGTGTCTAGGTCTCCTTGAGCCTCAGTTTCCCCATCTGAAAGATGACAGTAGTAAGTATTTTCTAAAGTAAGGCATATTATCTAATTTAATTGAGGGGCAGCAGAACCAGGCAGCCCTAAATATGCCACTTTGGCCGCCGTGGGTTTTATGGAACAAAAGGTACTTACTTCCTGCAGATACGGAAGGACCTCTGAGGTCATCTTTTCTCCTTATATGGAAGAGAAGAAACATTCCTGTTACAAGAAACAGGCTTGAGGCTGGAAAATATCTCTACAAACCAACCTTGTTATGACAACTTCCTTCATCCAGCTATGGGTATACATGTCTGTATTTCTAACACTTTGGAGAAAGAGGCAGGAGGATCCCAAATTGAAGTCAATCTGGTTTCTATGGTGACTTTTAGGTCAGCTTGGGTTCTATAAAACTCTTTATATATATTAAAGACACCCCAATCCCCTGCCTCTGGGTACATTTTAATTATCAATGCATTTTACTACCATGTGAAGATTTGGAGTGGGTCATTTAGGTTCTTAATTTTCTTGGGGGTTTTCCATGCACATGTAAAATAAAATCTGTCTGTTTGTCCTGCTGGTCTGATATAGTTGATTTCTCACATCCAGCTGAAGTCTATACTAAGGCAGGGCAGAGTGTTCCTCCCTACCACTCATAGCAGTACTTGGAGGCAGAGCATACTAAGCCCTTCTTAATGGAGAAACAGAGGCAAAGTTGTTGAATTTTTTCCCTCTTCAAGACAGGGTTTTGCTGTCTTAGAAGTAGCTCTGTAGTAGACCAGGCTGGCCTCGAACTCCGGGATCTACTTCCTCTGCCTCCCAGGTGCTGGGGTTATAGGTATGTGCCACCATGTCAGGCCAGAGATGAAGTTGTGAACAGGCTGTCATTGGGAACTGATCCCAGGAACCGCTCTTGCGGAGACTGCTGCTGTCAAGGGGCAGGGAACACAGAGATGAAAGGGTCATGGCGCCTGTTGTGGTTTGAAAGGCTCACATGCTGAAGGTGGGGCCTCATTAGGCGAAATCAGTCTTTGAGGTGTATCTGTGGCAGCTGTAGCTTGTTAGGATGACGCCCCGCCCTCTCTGAGCTCTCTGCAGCCTCCTCCACCACATATGCAGGACACTACACTGCTGTTCTACTTCACCATCTCACCAGCCAACCTGGGGGAGTCAGCCCGTCACTGACCCAAGTCCCCAAAACCACGAAGTGAAAAAGCCTTCCTTCCTTTCAATGTCCACTGTCTGTCACAATGACAAAGGTAATGCAGTGCCCTTCCCTGGACCACGATGCCCGGTGTTGGAGAGAGCACGGGTGGGTGGAGCCGGGGGGTCCAAGGAGAGGTGGCTGGGGGCTTACACCAAGGAACCAGCCTAAGGACTTGCAGCAATGCTTGCTGGGACATCAGATGAGGGGAAAGTTTTGAGCAACAAGTATTGACACTTAGGAGTAAAAAAATTCAGTGGTTAAGGCGCCTCACATGGAGGTGGGAGGAGGGGGCAGCAGGGACATAGCCTGGATGTGTGGCAAGCTGCGGCTGTGTGTTCTCGGGGGCTGGTGTTGAGTCTATTTCACACTTCTCTCACTCCTGTGATGTTTACATTTTTACCAGTGAGTGGCCAGGTGTGGTGCCACCCGCCTTTAGCCCCAATGCTTAGGAAGCAGACAGACACAGGTGGATCTCTGTGAGTTCAAGGCCAGCCAAGGCTACAGAGTGAGACGCTGTTTCAAAAGCAAAACAAAACATATTTTTACCAACACTATGCCTGAATCAAACTTTCTTTTCTCTTTCTCCCTCTTTCTCTCTTTGCTTTTTTTTGAGACAGGGTCCTACTATGCAGCTCTGGCTGCCTTGAACTTCTAACAGTCCTCCTGACTCAGCCTTCTGTGAGGTGTGATTACATGGAAAACTTGTAATTCTTTTAAGGAAAAACTGGAAACCAGGGACCTGTGCCAGTGCCAGCAGTGTGTTCAGTGCCATCTGTGACTTGAGTTCCCTTGCTTAACTTTCTATAGCAAAGTATTTGGAAACTCAAGAAAAAAAGTATATATATATATGTGTGTAAATATATGTATATTTGCAAATTTATACATACCCATAAATTTATACCTATTTATATACATATATACATATAAAATAATATTTTAGTATTTAATATAAATAATACATATAATTTATTTTAAGTTTTCTTTAAAAATATTTTAGAGATAAATACATAATAATAAATTAAAATCTACACAAATATAAAACAAGTAAATAAATTATAGTTATATAATTTGAATATAGATGTTTTGCCTTCACGTATGTCTGAGCACCAAATGCATGCCTTAGCCTAAGAGGGTGGTGACTGCTCTGGAAACAGAATCAGTACAGTTCTGAGCCACTGTGTGGGTTCTGGGAGCCAAGCCTATGACCTCTGGAAGAGCAGCCAGTGCTCTGAGCCACTGAGCCATCCTTCCAGCCCCTGAGAGTTGTCTTTAAGTGAGATTATCTGTGTAAAGGGTCTGTCTGAATGGATTCTTCTGTTATGATGGAATGCTACCAGCCACAGCAGCCGCTGAGTACCTGACAGGCTGCTAGTGCACACATAATTTATTTCATTTTGACTACTTTCAATTTCGATAGCCCTGCCTTGAGAAGGACCAAGAGACGGAGGTAATGAAGCTGGGTTGGAGGCCGAGCTTCCCTCAGACACTATCTGCTCATCTGCCTTCCTGCCTGGTCCCCATGTCTTCCTGCATATGCAGACAAGGTTCCCAGTCAGATGACTCTATGTGTGCCGTGGTGGGAATACTGCTAGATGAGAGGGTCCAGGCAAGCAGATTTTCTTGTGGCAAACTTGGTGACAGTTCCCTTTCTGAGTCAGTTTCCTTATCTGTACAGTGTAGACATGGACCAGAAGCTATAGAGAATCTCCATGTTCTTCAGGCATAGGCAGGGTAATTGGGTACAGCCAGGTGTATTTTGGTACCTGAACTAAGAGGACAAGTGGAGTGACTAAGAGGACTTCCCAGGTGGAAGGCCTGGCATGGGTGCATGTGGAAGTATTCATGGAGGTGAGATGCGACTTCGGCCGCCCATCGGCACTCTGCCCCGCCCATCGGCACTCTGCCCCGCCCATCGGCACTCTGCCACGCCCATCGGCGGTTGGTAAGGTGCAAGCTCTTTGGCCTCTTTCTGTTTCTGTCTTCAGGATTTCTGTGTTTGCCATCTCTTACTCAAATGTTTACATCACTTTGATGAACAGATGGACAAACGGTTCCCTTGGACGCTTAGCTTTGACCTCTGGTAAGGGACACAAGTTTAGTGGCTTAAGGAGCCAGCCTTGGGAGGAAATAGTCAGTGAATCCCACAGATGTCTGTCTTCACTTTTTGACTCTTTAATTTTTCTGATTTTCGTTTACTTGCTTGCTTATTTAAGAGCTAAAGATGGTTCATATGTTAAGAACATTTGATGCTCTTACATAAATCACAGGTTCAGTACCCAGCACCCACCAAGTGGCTCACATTCACCTGTAATTCCAGTTCTGGGAGGATCTGGCGCCCCTTCTGGCCTCCTCAGGAACTGCACACAGGTGGTGCATGTACATACATGGGCCGGGAAAATACTCATACTGATAAAATAAAAACAATTCTTTTAAAAAAGTGTTTTTAAATCATTATTATTAAGAAACTATCAGCAGAGCAGACAGACAGCCCACAGAATGGGAGATCATCTTTATTAGCCATACTTCAGACAGGGACTGACATTAGAATGTATGAAGAACTGCAGAAATTAAATACCAAGGAAATTAAACTGCCAATCAACAAATAGGCTAATTAAATGAGCAGACAGTTTTCAAGAGAAGAAACACAAAAAGCCAATAAGTGTTTTTAAATGTGTTCAATTATCTTATTATCAGTGAAATGCAAATTAAAACTACTTTGAGATTGATCCTCTGTCCCAGTCAGAATGCTGTCATCGAGAAATTTGATGAGCATGTGAGAGGATGTGAGGAAAAAGGAGCACTGACTCAAATCCAGCCTCCAGAACTATTCCCATCCTGGGCTTTCCAGCAGTGAGGACCTGCCTGATGGTCCCAGACAACCCCTCCCCACAGCATCCCAAATAAGCAGCATCCTGGCCTCCCTCCTCTCTGTGCGATAGGATTCTTCCTTGAGTAGGTTTCACACAGTACTTTATCCTATCTTGTCAGAGTCTCCAGCGCCTGGTAACTCATTAACTGTATCTGTCTCTCCCTCTCAAGTTTCCAATTAAGATGGGAACTTAGAATCCCAGAGAATCGATGTAATAATGTGTGTGTGTGGACACTGGGATATGTGTTTGTATAAGAGTGATCTTGTATACATGCATGTGATGGTGTGCATGTTTATGTGTACGTGTCTTTGTGAAGGCTAGAAGGAGCATCAGATACCCTGGAACTGGAATTACAGATAGCTGTGAGCTGCCACGTGGGTCCTGGGAATCGAACATGGGTTCTCTGAAGAGTAACCAGCATTCAAAACCACTGAACTGACTCTGCAGCCCCTCAGCTTGCTTTCTTATATAACCCAGGATCACCAGTCCAGGAGCAACACTACTGTCCATGTCAATCACTAATCAAGAAAATGCCCACAGACATGTTCATGAGCCAATCTGATGGAGGCAATTGCCTCCTCAATGAAAGTCTCCTCTTGTCTGGTAACTCTAGCTTGTGTCAAGTTGACAAAACTAACCAGTACACTGTATGTGCTTGGATGTTTGTGCTGGTGTTCTTGTATGTGTGTGAATGCACCTATATGCCTATATATGTGTAACTGTATGCATATGTGTACTTGTGCATACATATGTTTACACACATAATTGTGTTCATATGTGTTTATATATTTGTGTATGTATGATGTGAGTGCATGTTTCTGTGTCTGCACAGATATGTGTACACATGTGAATGTATATGTGTGCTTGCATGCACCACTGTGTGCCTGTATGTATGTGTGCACGTTTGGGTGTTCATGTTTTCATAGATGTACATGTGCGCCCATGTGTATGTTTGTGTGTATGTCTTCTTATGGCTATATGTGCATGTGTACACATTCTTTTGTGTGTGATTGTATCTCTGTGTTCATGCATACCCTGGTACTCAAAACCATATTTCTGATATTGAAATGAACCTAAGGCTAGGTTTAAGGTCATTTGCCTTAGTTGAGAGGAACCCTAAAAGCCACAGAGGGAGAAGTGGAAAAAGATTGGGACCCCGTTAGCACCTTCCTCTTCAGCCGTGTCTCTGGGGACTGAGGCGAGGGGAAGACGGGTCCAAGTTGACTGGTTGCAGCAGGTCTGTGATGAGGACTTGTTTCTGGAATGAATTCAATTAGCGATCCATCTCAAGGAAAGTTAAACTTTCTCTTCCTGCCTCCACCTTATGGGTGTCTGATAAATAGTCAGAGGACCACCTCCAAGTATAGCTCAAGATCGTTCCTGATACAACTAGTGGCTTCTCGGCTGGAGGATTGATGTGAGGAAGTGGCTTTCCTGTAGCCGAGACAGGGTCTAGCCATGGCATTTACTGACCTTTGGCTTCTATCCAGTGAGCTGAAATTCCCATAAGGATAAGGAAAGAGGCAACCAAGAAGCTTCAGATGAGGAACCTGACAGGGTGCAGAGGGTGCAGAGCCTGGATCCCCAAAGGCAGACTGGAGAAGAGCCTTGGGGTACTTTTGGAGCCAGAATCAACTTGATGAGTCCTTCCTGTAGGCAGGGATATGGCAGAGATGACCTTTTCAGCAGCGATGGGTCCAGGACGCTTCATCCAGACGGTCACTCGGGGAACTATGTCAGGGCTGGGTTGCCAGCGTGGGAGCGCTCTCCCGGAGGCTCTGTGTATAAGAGGCAGTGCTGCTGTCCCCACCCAGACTGCCCTTCTGGCTGCTTGGGTGACTCAGGACTTACCAACACGTCTGGATATGCTGTGGCAAGCCCCACCTCCTCGCCTCCCTTGACACCATCCCAGCAGGCCTTGGTGGGGCCCACGGCCTCTTCCCATGGTCATCTGAGGGTTGTCTACAAGCTTTTAAGCCACTTTGCTCTGGCTACTTCCTCGCCCAGCCCTGGTGGCAGATCAGAGTCCCCATTGGGGTCCTAGATGGCTGGGAAGTCTCCTGGAAATAGCTGCCGAGGGGGTCATTTGGGGGCACTGTGGGACAGCACCCACTCCTGACATCTCTGTGCCTTGCCAAATCCTACTAGATGGGCAGTGTAGACATCATTTCCACTCAAGTGTAGGGGCTGACAGTCTTAACTCATATTCATGCATCTTGACTTCGGCACTCACTCTCTTTCCTAGACATCACACCTGCTAGAGGAGGGAAGCCCACACGAATACATTTGTAAGGCTTTGATGTGACTCAAGACAAGTGGGTCTCATCTCCTCTTCTAGGAAGCTGAGCTTTTGCTGATGAGACTGAAGGGAGAGACTTAGACAAATGAGCAGGCTCTGAGTCTGAAGGAAAGGGATCCTGGGTCTGCAGGTCAGAGACGTCACCAGTGTCACCCTGTGTGTCTCTACAGAGTCCACCTCAATTCCTCCAGGCAGTCTGGACCTGGCCACCTAGTGACAGTGTTGAGGTGGAGTGGTCATTCTTTGGATTATTTCTTGAACTTCCAGTGAGTGTACCATCAAGTTTAGGCATGCGATGTCACGTATGTCTCCTATTGCCACACCTGTGTACCGGAGACACCATTCTTACTGGCAGATGTGAGAGAGCAGCTGGGTGCGACAGGTCTGAGGCAGGTGGCAGTGTTGATTTAGAGCCCAGGTCTGGGATGGACTCCAGGGCCTGCCCGTGCAGGAGAGGTTAGCCTGCCTGAAAGATCTGGTTATAACTCCCCTTCGTCTTACCGTGGTCCCGTGTCTCCTCTCTCCCCTCCCTCTGCAGTACAGACAAATCAGCTGTGCCCTACACTAGGTACTGGGCTGCCTTTTGAGTCTGCAGAACTCGCACTTGCTGAGGCTTTGTGACCCATGAGGTTATCAAGTGGGTTGGCTCCGTAGGGTACAAAGCACACGTGCTCTGGGCAAGCTCCCTGCCAAGGAGAGAGAAAGCACCAAGTCTTCTTATCTGCCCCCATCCTAAGAGACCCAGGTAGTGGGAGTCTACCACTCTGACTAAGCTCTCCAGTACCCTAGGGGTGAGACCTGCACTTGTGGGACAGATGCTCTGGGAAGGGCCTGCCTCTAGGTCTTGTAGTCTGAAGGAGGCAGACTACCGAGTGGTAACCCTGACTCAATGTCTCACTCTCTGGACCTCGGGGAAGAGAAAGAGGTGTGTGTGGGGAGGTAGCTCACCCTCCTTAAAAAAAAAAGAGGGAACACAAATAGACACAAACACGGAGGCTTCCCTGAGCCCCAGGATGGCGGAGTTTTGTTAGGTGTTCCATTGTCTCCTGGATGAGGTAAGTAAGCCAATGCTTTCTTCTACAAAGATGCAGCTGGGGGCCTGCCACCTCCCTTAGGCTGTTTGCTTTGCAGCCTCAGAACTGACCAAAAATGACCTCTTTCTCTCCTTCCTCCCCGCTCCCTTTCCGTGTGGGCTGCAGTTGGCAGTGGTATTCAGAGCCAATTCTGGGAAGGCATCTGACCTTGGGAGGAATGTAGGAAATGTCTAACCAGGAGCAGCCACCCCCTACCTGGGGTCCAGGAATGTGGGCTCTGGGCCACCTGTGGCCCCCAAGAGAGCTACACATACACACGTGGTTGCAAGAGAAAGGGGGTGCAAGGTCCAAGAACGGAATAGCTGGAAGGCCATCTGGCAAAACTCCTATGTAGCAAAGGGCAAACTCGGTTTTCATGCTGCTCTCCCGCGGTGGCAGCACTGTGCTCTCTCCAGTCTTTTTAGGACTGCATCATGAGAGAGGTTTTGGAGTACAGACTCTGCTGACCCCTTGTGGCTACAACTGGTCATAGCATCTATGGGAGCTTCTTGTCCCTGCTGGGAAGTACTTCAGCAAAGCTGCCGCTGGATGGATGATAGTCATATCATTTAAGTTGCTCAGAGCAAGGCAGGAGGAGGTGGGAGAATGGATATTCCTCATTCAATATGGAAGACAACATCCGGCCAACAGATGATACCCAGAAGGCTTGAGTGTGGGGAGAAATACTGTGATTTTTTTCAGAGGGCGTAATCAGCCGACACCAGACAGGATGGTTTGAAAACATAGAGGATATTTATTTCTTAGGAAGGTCCACCACAGCTGGCAGGCTCTGCGTCTCCCGCTCTCTCCTATTCTGGAAGGGCCCGTGGGGCGGCTGGGCTGTGCAGAATCGAACACAACACTCCAGAGCCTTAAGGAAATGACGAACATCCTCTTCCTCACAGAGACACACGTATAAAATAAATAGATATATACATATATAAAAGAGGCCATGCCCCTCCCACCCAGCTGCTGGAGCAGCTTGGGAGAGCGGGCTGCATGGCCACACGCCCCTTCTTCCAGCCAGGAACACCAGAGGATACACGGTCTGGAGTATGAACCAAGAATAAGCCCTGGCTTCAGGAGGAGGACGGGCAGGGTCCTCTCCCTGGAACCCAGCTGGGCAGAAGCGAGGGAGGGGTGCGGAGCAAATAAATAAATAAGTAAGTAAGTAAATAAATAAATAAATAAATAAATAGAACTCAACATGATCCTAGAGGTCTAAGGGTTTGGGCTGGAGGCTCCGGGCCCTTGGGCCTGTTTTTTTCAGAAAAACAGCACACCCAGTGACAGGCAGAAAGATAAGCAGAGAAAACACAAACCCAAAGTCCTCTAGAAACCAGTCTCAAACCAGCTCAAGTGGGAAGAGAAGCAGGGGAAGGGGAGGCTGAGCTCCCAGTGGCTGTGTCAAGCCTGCTCTCTGGCCCCAAGGCTGGGGACCCTCCCCCTTTCTGCACTCTCTGGGCTCAGCATGGCCTCTCAAGGCTCCCAGACCATCTCCATGGGAGGAAACTGGTTTCCTCCAGGATGGGCTCTTCCCTAGGGAAATTGAGACTGGCCTTCTATCTTAGTGGCTTTCATGACTAGAGTATCCTCTGGTCAGCCCAGAAAAGTCCCATGTGACTGCAAATAATTCAAATAATGCAGCCCTGGTGTCTCCCCAACGCTCCATTTGTCTGTGAGTGCCCCTGCTCCCTCCAGCCCAGAGCACCCTCTCCGAAACCTTCAGGCTGAAAGGGAAATGGTATCAGACAGAAGCAGTGAAAAGAAGGGACAGTTAGGGGCCAAACAGGTCACATGACAGACCCCAAGGGACTCAGGAGCCCCAGGCCCTCCGGAGATGCCTTCAGCCAGTGGAATCAGAGAGCACGGGGTGGGACAATGGCAGCCGCTCAGCTGGGCAGCAGCACATGCTCCAGGAGGTAGGTGAGCGAGTCCCAGTGCTTCCAGAGTAGGAAGAGGACGAGGAGCAGGAGGGCGGTGCTGGTGATGCGGAGGCGCGTCTTCATGAGGGGCGTGATGAAGTTGGCAATGGTGGACACAAAGACCAGCAGCACGGCCATGAGTGCCAGGATCACGTTGATGAACTTGCCCAGCAGAGCACGCGCGTTGGCGTTCTCCACGCCTTCTAACTGCACCACCTGCTGCTGCTGCTGCTGCAGCTCCAGCTTGGTGACGCGGGTCAGGCAGGACTCCACGGCCTCCTGCAGGGGACAGAGGGTGGTATGTGGGAGCTCAGGCTGGGTGAATTCCTAGACTGAGCCCA
This sequence comes from Tokudaia tokunoshimensis, assembly GCA_036184795.1. NCBI lineage: Eukaryota > Metazoa > Chordata > Mammalia > Rodentia > Muridae > Tokudaia > Tokudaia tokunoshimensis. Next base: position 62,016,881 of record BTHU01000013.1, on the reverse strand, counting down.
GTCCACCTGTGCTGATTCCAAAGTGTGACCTCCAGGGGAAGCTCGGAAGCTTGGTTTCTGCATGGCAATGTTGGGGTAGCCAACTTTAAAAATGTGTGTGTGTGTGTGTGTGTGTGTGTGTGTGTGTGTGTGTATCACCACTATATAGAAATAAGTTGCTAGTGCTATTGCTGGACTCTGAATTAGATCCTGTGAGACCCCCAAATCTCCCTGCCTCACCATGTGACAGTTCCTGCCCTGAGAGGCTATAGCTGTGAGGTCCTTAGCAGCTCTAAGGAGAGGATGACTTCTTACTCCAGTGAGAGCTGGGCAGATCTTTTCTCTTTACAAATTATCCAACCTTGTGCATCTTGCTACAGCAAAGAGTAGACTAGTGCGCTACTGTACCAAGAAGGTGGTAACATATGGCTCCTCTCCAAGGAAGGCCCAGGTTGAGCAGCTGTGACAGAGAACAGAACTCTTTAACGACAACTGTTTGAGGAGGATCTAAGGAAATGGAAGTCTTGCCTATTGATCCCAGCTCCATGTTGAGGCAAGGAAATGCCTGGAAATAACGATTATTCATTTGTAAACCTGTCACCAAAGATGTGGCAAATGAAGGTGGCCTTTACCCACTGGTTTGCCTTTATATAGTGCACATACTTGGGCAAAAACTTACCTTGCTCTTATCTCTACCCTACGAACACTCCCCTTTTTGGCTTCCTGTACCTACTGGCCCCATGGATAGGCCTCTGCTCATCGTGTCCCATGTGATATGTCCTCCCCAACACTGTCTCCTGTACCCTGTGCCTATGGACAGGGCAGTTTCTGATCGCTCTATCAGCATCCCAGGCCCTCCCCAGGGCGGCCCCCGCCATACCTGGATATCGCGGGCCCTCTCGTAGGACTGGTAGGCCACCTTCTCCTCCATGCTGGCAAGCTCCTGCTTTAGGTTGGTCATCTCATTCTGGTGAAGCTCAGTCAGGTCGTTCAGCTGCTCCTCCAGCCTCTCATACCTAGTAGAAAGGGGAGGGGGGTAGCACCACGTCTTTGGCTACTAAGCTGCTCTCTCCCCAGGACCAAGGTGCCACTCAGTAGCAACATGCACCCATGTGTCCAGACCCACCCTCGTCTTAACCCCCGTGACAGCATAGCATTTCTCTGTGCCAGCCCTGTGCTAAGCATTGACTGGCATGGCCTCAGAGGATTCTCGCATAGCCTCGTGAGGCAGGAGGAGGTCGTCCATATCGACAGATGGGAGAATAAGACAGAGACTAAGGAACTTGTCTGGGACCTCATGGCTCTTGTCAGGCAGTTCAGGATTAAGTGACTTCAACTCAGATTCCTAAACCCTGGCTAAGATGCTCTCTGGGTAGCAGAGATCCTGGGGTGTAGAGGATGTGACCCCTGCTTCGAAAAGTACCAAGTATCAAAAGATAACTTTAAAGTGAGGGTGGCTAGTTTTTAGGTGGGGTTCGCCTCAATTTTACAAATCATCATTTAGAAAGAAGTGCTAAAAGCAAGGTCCCCCAAATCCCAGAGAGGGAGGAGGTGGGGGAGGGCCAGACTCAAGTCCCTTTGTGACCTCAGGGGTCTCAGGCATTCCAACTGACCATGATACATATCTATCTCCATTTTGCATTTATAGGTTGACTTCTTCAGTCTTTTCTTTTTTTAAAAAATGGGGTTACAATGTAGCTCTGGCTGGCCTTGAACTTGCTGTATAGACCAAGCTAGCCTCAGTTCACGGAGATCTGCCTGCCTCTGCCTCCTGAGTGCTGGGATTAAAGGCATTCACCATCACACCTAGTCGGCTCATACACCACTCCATGAAGTCAGTAAGAGATACCCTCACTTCACAGCAGGGAAACCAGGTCCAGAGTGCTAGCTGTTTGAGGTACTAAAAGCAAGATCTGGGATTTGAACCCAAGAAGCTGCTTCCAAAGATCTTTCTGAACAACAGTCTCTCCAGAGGAGCATAGCTACGGTGCTGGCCTTAGTTTCCCCTCTGTGAAGTAAGCACAGAACACCCCAAAGCATCTTGAGACTAACAGAACCTTCCTTTCCAGAGGTCTGGTGCGCCGTCTTCCATTCTGGAGAAAGCTCCTCAGAGGTTCCTCTTGGCATCGCTGGACCCTTCTGGATACTTCTCCAGAGGCCTCCACAGCTCAGAGCAGCTTCCTTACCTCCCACTGGGCCCCCCACACAACTGTAAGCCAGGAGGTACCCACCTGTAGCGCTCTTCTTGCAGGCACTGGGTCATGTAGGTGTAGTCCCTCTGCAGCTGAGTTTTCAAGTCCTCCATGGAGTCCTCCAGGTGGGACTGGCCCTCCTTTATATCCCGCAGCTCCTCCAGCAAAGTGTCCAGATTTCCAGGGGCAGCATAAAGAGTGTTGGATCTAGGGCTCCCCAGTGCGCCTCCTGGCCCCGCCCCAGAGTTGCTGCCTGCCCCAGCTGAGCTAGCACTGGCACTCGAGCACTCATCGTCACTGCCATACTTGGGGCTGGACACCAATGTGGCACTGCCACTCAGCGCCCGGGCTGCCTCCTCAGGGGGTCCATCTTCCATAGGGTCCTTCAGGTGGGCGATGTTATCGGCACTGCCGAACTTATTGCGAATGAGGCTGGCGAACTCCCGGGGCTTGGACACCACTGCAGTGTGGGTGGCTTGCGAGAGGCCCGAGAGACTGCCCTTGACACCCTCCACCACGCCACCCCCGAAGCCACTGATGCCCGCACGCATGTTGGCGCCCACATCCTTCAGCCCTTGCTGCATATCGCGTAGCACATCCTTGGGCTGCCGCGAGGGCCCATTCTGCTCGATCTCCTTCAGGCGCCGACGGTAGTGCTCCAGCTTCTTGTGCAGCTGGGCGATGGTCTGGGCTGACTTCTGGTTCTTCTTTTCAAACACCTGCTTGATGCGCGACACCTGCTGCTTGTCCGCATTGTTGGCCAGCTTCAGGTACTCTGCCACGTTATCATCCCGCGCCTCCTGCTCGATCTTGATCTGCTCAGTGATCTTCAGGATCTTTTGGTGCAGGTGGTCAATGGCAGCCTTAGTCCTCTGGGGGTCCGGTGCTCCATCTGGCACATCCAGGCTGATGGGTCCATCAGTGTCACCATGGCCAGGGCCAGAGGGGAGGCTCAGGGCCACAAGATCTCCCTTGTCACCCTGGGAAGGAGGCAAGCACAAATAAATCATGAGACATGGGAAGGGTCTAGGTCAGGTTCTCCGAACAGTTACAGGACACCTCTGGGTGTGGCTTCTCCACCTAGACAATACATGCAGGGTGATGTATAATGTCAGTAGAAGAGCCTAAAAGCTCTACAGCAGGCCCCCATAGCGGCATGCCAGCATGACCTTTGTAAGTTTTTTCTCTGAAATGAAATCTAAGCAGATCATGGTGTTCTAGCTAGTGACTTGGGGACACACAGCTACAAAAAGACAGAACCTCTTGTCCTGTGGCCAGAGATAAGATGAGCTGTCTCTTTGGATTCTCCTAATTAGGCTCCTGCCTTAAGTATCTTCTCCTTCAGAACCATCAATGTTTACATGCCTTCCAGTTCTTGTACCGTGTTTTTACTAACAACTCGAATGGGTCCCTGGCCCTGTTAACAATTCTCCTAAGGCCTTCTGTCACCTTCCTGGTCTCCGAAGGCATCAGAAATCTCCTTTGATTCATGATGGTGGGAATACTCCACCTCTCCCAGTCTCTCAGAGAAGAAAGTAATGTGAGAAGAAAGTACACCCACCTACTCTGCTGGGCAACTCCTTGAAGTGTAGACCCACAGGCCAAGAGAGACTGGGAGTCTGGAAGAGTTGAGAAGGGGAGAATGCGCAAGAAGGAAGGCAAGACCCTCTCCCCTCCCCACTAGTTAGGCAGGCTTCCTGAGTATATCAGTGTGGCTCAAACTCAGAGGAGCAGGAGGAGAAGCCGGAAAAAGAATGAGGGGGAAGGAGTGAGCAGAAGGAGAGGGCAGAGGAGATATGAATGCAGGACAGATGTGTGGGAAGGCTGTCTGAAGCTCAGTCCTGATACCCTATCACTACAAGTCGGAAGCAAAGCCGAGTCAGATCACTGAGGGGCAGGGGTGAGGTAAATTCCATACTGTGAAAGGGATTAAACAAGAGAGAGCAGCCTAATCTCTCTCTCTCTCACACACACACACACACACACACACACACACACACGAACCAGAAACAGTCAGAGCTAATTCTAACTACAGGCAAAAGTTATTGGAAAGCATCACCCATAACAACAGCCTGGCATACTCAGGAGGCAGGGAGGGGGAACCTCTTAGGCTTTCTTAAGTTAAGGATGCCCTAAGGATACTAAGGGGACAATCTTTGGAAGTAAGGACTTTCCTTCCACTTGGCTTTGGCTGTCCCTTTATGTCCCCTCACCCTCCCAGCAGATGTTTCTGCCTGAAGATTCTTCTTCTCAGACTCTGGCCTTTGAAACCCAACTCACGTCTCCCCAGAGCGATCCATGCCAAGGTTTGTCTCCCCTTGTTGGACTTAGCCCTCCCGCACCCATCACCCGTTGCTGCAATTCCTCTGTCTTTGCCTGTATAATGGGTGGAATCACACCAGCTTTCATGGGAATTCCATGGATGGTGTCTCCTAAGTTCATGATAAATGACACAGCTGAATCTAGGCAGGTTTCTCTCCTGGGGAGCGATGCCTACAAGCTGGGCTAAACTGAAGAGATCCTCAAAGCATATTGCTCAATATGGACAGAACTGTACAAAGTCAGTTCTCTGTGTAACACATGACCTTTACTCTCCAAGAACTTGGCCTTACCGCAGATGTCTGACCCCCCTGACCTCCTCCAGGGCAGAGATGAGGCAGGCAATAAGCGTTGGTGGCCATGTGTTGGCAGTCTGGGTGCCGCCATTCACTCTTTGTGACCAGATGAGAAACACTGTGGAGTGTGGTGGTGGTGGTGGTGGTGGTGGGGAGCTGCAGGATTTGCCTGCTGGATTCTCCCTGGGGGTACAGTTGTTTACCTACCCCGTTGACATTTATCTGACTTACACAGAAAACTCAGAGTGGATGCTATACGGTGCCCAGAAATGAGGCTAGACACTCTTTTTTGTTTGTTTTGTTTTCTGTGTAGCCCTCTAACTCAAGAGATCTACCTGCCTCTGCCTCTGTGGTGCTGGGATTACAGACATGTACCATCATTGCCTGGTGAGGCAAGACATTGCTGAAACCTGCAGATGACTTGTGGCTGTCCCCCACCCCCACTCCCCTGGCTGTCTGCCCCCCCTCCTCTTAACACGCCCCCCCCCGGGGCTGACAGTAAGGCATGGGTGGGCACTCCGGGTTCTCTTTCCCTTGATGGATCCTCTTATTTCAGCTGGAGCTCCTGCTCCCTTGAGCCCCCAATGCCTGCCCCCTGCTGGTGTGTTCCAGCCTCAGTATCTCCACCATTCTCCTCAAGGAGACTTCTAAGGAAGGTAGGAGCTCTTCATGGCTTGCTTTTTCCAAATCCCTTTGTTTTAGTGGTATTTTGAGACAGAGTTTCACTCTGTAACCCAGGGTGGCTTGGAACTTACTATGAAATGCAGGCAGTACAGAGATCAGCCACTGCCAAGACCCCTTTAAAACTGAAGAGGAGATAGGACAAGGGACAGAGCCAAGGATCTGGTAGACAGACACAGAGGCACAAAGGAAAGTATATGTATATGTACATGTATCTATCAAGGCATTGGATCCCATTGCAGATGACTGTGAGCCGCCATGTGGTTTTTGGGAATTGAACTCAGGATCTCTGAAAGAGCAGCTCAGTGCTCTTAATCACTGAGCCAACTCTCCAGCCACAAAGAATCATATTTTAACAAGGAAAGGAATGTTAAGGAAGGAAAAGAAGAGAGTTTTTCAAGTGATGAAAAAGTACATGGATAGGATTTGCCATAGAAGAATGCAGGGGGACTGGGATGCAGCTAAAAACTTGCCCAAGACCTTGGGTTCAAATCCTAGCACCTAAAAAAGGGGGATGGGGCTAACCTGGTGCCTAGTGGTTAAGAGTACTTGTTGCTCTCGCAAGAGACCTAGGTTTGGTTCCCAGCACCTACATGATGGTTCACAACCACTGTAACTCCACTGCTAGGGGATCTGATGTCCTCTTCTGTCCTCTGGGTGTACCAGGTACACATGTATCCATACACACATGTAGGTAAACACTCAATATAGAAAATAAAAATAAATCTATTAAGAAAATAGCAACAGGATAGGATACAAGTCTGTGTGGAGCAATGGAGCAGGCCCTAGTTTGCAGTCTGAAACAAGTTTGGAACCTTGGTCAGATATGTTCCTTTGTAAGTACCATGACCTGAGACTTGCTTTTCTTACCTGGAAGAAGGGGGTGGGGGGAATTCTACCTATTGAGAGGGGTTCTCAGAGGATAAAATAAGATACCAAGTAAAGGACATAAGGCAATTAGTTAAAAATAAATATAGATCTCCCAGCAGCTTCAGTGGAAACTGCAGACCCAGGATGTGGGCCAGCTTTGAGTAAGAACTAGTGTATTCTCTGATCCCTTATCAGAGGAACTTCTTTGTGTGGTAGACAGAGATTAACACAGAGACCACAACTGGCCAATAAGAAGCTATGAAATGCTCAGCTCTAAACAGCTCTTCAGTGGGACATCTATACCTCTCCCCCAGCCCCAAAGGTTCAGAGAGAATTCTGGAAGAGGGGGTGGGAAGTAAGAGCCATAGGTAGTGGATATCTGCAGAGAAACATTATTTTCTGAACACAACAGGGCCATGGCACGCATGAGCTCAGTGGCTATGACAGCATGCATAATACCTGTGCAGACATGATGAAGCCAGTCAAAGTCCCAGCATGCATGAGGGAGGGGTCCATGAAATCCTGCCCCTAACTGAGAAGCTATTGCCAATGGAGTTGCTGGATGAGGGAGTATATGTCTCCATGCTACAGTAGATGGTCTTACCACACAGCACTAAATGGGCTCAGTGTGTTTTAAGAAAGGAGAGAGAGTTCACGGAGTTGGAATCCTCATGTTTTGCTGGTAAGAAGGTGAAATGGTACAGTTATTTCCTAACTGTCCAGTTCAACTTTGAGGTGTGCCCCTGTTCTAGTTTGTTTTCTGCTGCTGTGATAAACACTATGACCAAAAGCAACCTGGGGTGGGGGGGGAAAGGGTTTATTTCACCATACAGGTTTCAGTTCATCATAGAAGGAGGTCAAGGCTTGAAGCAGAAAACAGTGGGGGAATATTGCTTTCGAAATACAGGAGCCTTTGGCTTGCTTGGCTACCTTATATAGCCCAGGCCCACCTGCCTAGGGATGGCACTGCCCACAGTGGGCTGGGTGCTCCTACATCAATTAGCAATTAAGAAAATACCACAGCCAGGCAGTGATGGCTCATGCCTTTAATCCCAATACTTGGAAGGGAGAGGCAGGCAAAACTCTAAGATTGAAGCTTTCCTTGTCTACATAGCAAGTTCCAAGACAGCCAGGGCTGTACAGAGAAACCCTGTCTCAAAAAAAATAATATATATATATATATATCATAAACAAACACTCCTCAAAATCATGGCCACAGGCTAATCTGACCTAGGTAACTCCTCAGTTGAGGTTCCCTCTTCCCAGAGGACACTGGGCTGTGTCAGGTCAACCTCTGAAGCTAACTATGGCCATACCAAAAGGAACTGAAAATAGTATTCACATAGACACTGGTACAAGTTCACAGTGGCACACTTCACAATGGCCAAAGGGTAGGCACAACTCAGAGATGGCACTTAAACCAATGAATAGGCCAGCGAAGCGAGGCAGTCCATATAACGGACTACTGTTTGGCCACAACAAGAAATGGCATTCTGATAATGCCGGAACACAGACAGTTTGCTAAACAGAGGCTACATGCTGAATGGTTCCATGCTGGGAGGCTTCCAGGGTGCTAAATCTACAGAGACAGAGGTGACAGATTAGTAGTTGCCAGGGGCTGGGGGAGCGAAGGAATGGGGAATGGGTCCTAATGGATATGGGGTCTCCCTGAGGATTATAAAGATGATCTGGAACAAGGAAGAGGTAAAGCCATGCAGCACGAACATGGAAGGGCAGGATCCACCCTTCGCAGAGTTGCCGCAGGAGGGTGTCTTGACCTCGCTGCCTCATGATCAGCAGAGAAGGATCCTGCCAGAGCACCTCTCTCTTGCTCGGGGAGAACAGGGAAGTGACTCAGTGCCTGTCATCAGCAGGTGGAAACTCCAGGCCCCCAGTTTGGAGCAGGGCCTGGCTGCAAAGACAGCTCCTCTCTCCAAATGGTGCAGAGCCTTACTCAGCTCATTCTGACAGCTGCCAGTACCACATCTGGAGCTGAAGCCCCCACGGCATGGCCCTCTTACCCTACTTGCCTGACTGAGAAAGCCGGGCCCACTCTGTGGCTACTTGACTTGGGATGAATACCCATGAATAGGCTGAGCAGAGTCTAAGGCAAGATCTGGCAAGGCAGATGCTAGGCGATGGGGAATCTATGACACGATCCTACTTAGAGAGCTTACTAGCCAGGGCTGCAGCTATACTGAAGCTTAAGACACACTGATGAATGTTCTGGCTAAGGCAGAGCTGGAGTGATTTCTGAGTCTCTGGGGCCAGTTTCTCCTGTTTCTGTCTTGGCTTCAGTGAGATCTCCCCACAGTTCATGAATAGCTGGGCACCCTGTCTACATAGCTTTGATAGTGCTATAGACCTGTCTTCCTACCCCGCTTCAGCAACACAAACTGAAAGTGGATTAGGTACACTGCCAAATTACAGAGGGTGCTGGCTTAGAACTTCCCCAGCCTTGGCTCCCATTACCCTCTGGGGTTCACGCCTCCTCCTGGGCCTGAGTTCAGTGTCCTTGCATGGGACATTCGCCCTCCCCACTGCATGATAGCCCAGCATCCTGGAAGATGGCAGGCAAATGCTAGACACTATCAGTTAGCCTAAGTCAAGCTTTAGCAAGGGAGAGAAAGGTAGTAGTTATGTGAATTCTCATTTTCTTTCTTTAGCAACATATGCACATGGGCCATAGAAATAACCACTGCTTGTGAGGAGTTCATGCTTCTGTGCTTATGTTCCCAAGTAGACCCATGACTTTCTACCACCTTGGGGCAGGAAGCCCAGGATACCCACAGTGGGCTGGCATGTCTAGTTAGAAAGATAACAGTATGGTTACTTTTAAGAGGAGGAAGAGGAAGAGGAAGAAGAGGATGAGGAGGAAGAGGAAGAGAAAAGAAGCAGGTCTTTTGGTCCCCTGGGTTTCTCTTTAGGTGATGTGTTTACTCTGATCTGTCTATGTGCTTGACCACACAGGTAGGATCATGCAGGATGCTGCTCCTGAGGGCGGGGTCTCACTTCCACTACATCAGAGCTCAATAAGTGAGTACGCAGGTTGAAGGTGGGGGTGGGGGAAGTTTGTCAGGACTAGTGACTCAGCAGTAACTCAGCAGAGATGCTCTAACCAGCTCACTACTGTCCTGGAGCGACTCTGATTCTATCAACTCTTTTGGGATAGGGAACACTGATTTACTTTACTTTACTTTTAAAAATTAAGTCCTTCTTGGGGTAAATCCAGATCAAGATGGAGAGGAAAATCCATGGCCAGCTAAAATCCTCCAGCCTTGAAGAGGCAGTCTGGCCAATGGGAAAACTGTTGGGGGCAGAAGGGAAGTCTCCTCCAGCCCCAGGACCTGAAGTCAGGGGCTGTTCCTACTCCAATGTAGCAGCAGTTACCTTATCAAACGGGTGGGAACATATGGGTCCCATGAATATGTTAGCTCCAGCTTTGGATGGGTCATCATACTGATCCAAGCACTTCCAGGCAGGCAAGGGAGTAATATGGGGGAAATACCCAGGAAGCGTAAGGGTCCTTTCTCCAGAGGGTAGGGGGTTAGATGTCAGATACTCAGTAGGCCACACAAAGGGCATATGCATATGTATATGTGGAGAGCAAGGTGGAAAGATCCCCATAGCAACAGCTCTAGCCACAAGAGGAGGCAGAGTATGCCCCCAGTGGCTTTGTAAGCCCTTTATTGCTTCTACAGGGAGATTACTGGGTTCAGACTGCATGTAGATGAGGGAGCACATTGCTATTTCATGCAGCACCCATCCATCCCAAGACCACGTGGAGCTACCTGCCTTTCATCAACGTGCCTCCTGCAGCCATTAGGCTTGCTCTGGCCCTAAGGACCATTCTCTGGTGCTGACGGAGGCTCTTATCTCCCCTACACTTCCATGTCTGACCCTGTTAGGGCTACTTCGCGGCTGCAGTCACAACTATGTCCTCCCTTCAGCCCTGGCCCTACTGAGACCAAAGCTCCTCTGTCCACATAAATGCCCACTGTCCTCCTTCCATCGCTGTAGAAGCGTAGGCTTTTGGTGAGACTCTGGAGCTGCTCTTTCACTTCAGAGTCTCTAAAATTCTCCAGAAGTCAAATGCTAGGGACTTGAACTCTCTCTGCTCTGTGGGGTCAACGCTCCCAGAACCTCTCCATTTCTTTCCCCCTGACACTCCTTCTGAACACAGAAGCAACCGTGACTAGAAGCACCCTTCGCATTTAATTTCATGCCAGTTCCCCTGTATCCAGAGTTCTCTATAACTGGGCAGGAGAGAGGTTGGTTCTGAGGAGCTCACCGAGGGAGCTTGCTACTTGAGAAGCTCAAGAAATGGCTCTCCTTTATTCTATAGCCCTACTCCATCTACCGCATCAAAGTCTTTCCTCTCCCCACCCAGAGCCTCACCTGTATGGAGACTGTTTCCCAAAGCCGTGCTGGCGATGAGGGGCCAGGAGCTTTAAGGCCCCAGCTGTCTGAGGACAGTGCCAGGCTCCCAGAGTCACAGTCCCTGGGCAGCACTGGGCTGGCTGTTGGGAGCCGGGGTCTTCGGGCAGGCGTGCCAAAACTCCCAGCCTCTGAAGCCGCCATCTCCAGGCTGAGTGAGGCCCAGCCAGGGATTAGGGGCGGATTGCTCTAGATTCCCTCCTCCCCCAGGGCACATGGCTGTTCTTTCCCATCTGGCAGGAGATATGGAGGTCTATCGAGCCAGAGGATGGAGTAGCGATTAGGGACCTCTCGCCAGGCCAGGAAGTAGGAAGTCGCTGTAGTGTGACTGGCTGGACTGTGTGCAGGGGTGGGTGGGAGCCACATGGAAATATAGGACAAGTAACAGTTCACCCACCAGACAGGCACTGACCAGTTCCTCTCATGCCAAAAATGTACTCAGTGATCAGAAACCCTGTCACAGCAGCTTGACTAACCAACTCCTCACTTTAGCGAATTATGGAAGTGAGTCTCCCAGAAGGGGTCCCACCCAGAGCCTCCTCTTTCCCTGCTAAGTGACTTAAGGCATGGTCACTTCCACCCCAGATTCCCCAGTAATGGCCTGGAGGAGTCAGGCAGTCCCAGCAAGGGAATTCCTCTGTTCTGAGACTTAGTCCCAGGACCCATTCTGCTCTGGACACTACTGTGGCTACCTCCTGGCTTCTACTTCCTACCCTCTGCTTTCTGTCCCCCAGCTCTGCCCAGGCAGACACCACCCAAGAGACAACAAAGATGGCCAACTCACAGCAGTCTCTTTCTCCCTGGACTTCATCTGTACAGTTCTGGTAGGAAATCCTATTGGTCAGCAGAGGGGGCCAGAGGGCCACAGTCGAGGACAGCGAGTGGTGAAGGAGATTCAGAGTCTGCGGAGTCCTAGGCCCACCTGTCTTTCCCAGCAGCTTCCCGAGCAGGACTACCCATCAGAGACTCTGCACACATTTGAGCCTCAAGAAGCACGTAGGGCTTAAATACTGAGGGCCAGTGTGGATCACACTGATGCAGCAGTCCCAAGTTCAAGAAGGTTCCAAGAGATAAGAAGGGCCCAGTGCTATCTCTAGGAGCCAGTGCCAAGGTTTGCAGCCAAAATCACCGAGACCAGGAATCCCCCACCCAGGGTCTTGGAAACTATACAAACATGCGTCAGCTGATGACTTAGGTTTTGTGAGGAGGCTGGCAAGACACATCACACCGGTCTCCGTGTCTGGAGCCATCTCTGACCTATGGGGCCTGGGAAAATGCTAAGCAGTTCCTACTTTCATAAATAACTCCCTTTTATGTTTTGACAAGTACTGTTCCTTTTGTATAATGGTTATTAATAAAACATTTTGCTATCCCTACTAAACCAAAGGAAGGAAAGGAGTAGACCTTCTGTTTATCTGGGTCCCTTCCTGTGGCCATCGTGAGGCAGATCTCCCTTGACAATGACAGTGTAGGGTGACGGTTGACTATCTCAGTGAGCTGGAATGGAAGATCTCTGCAGGAAACACATCCCAGGTGGTGACAAGTATGACTTGAAATCATAACCCCAAGACAGCCCTTCCCACCCCCGCCTTTTGAGCCTCACCACATTAAGATTTTTGAAGTAAAAAAAGAAAATCTAAATGATGCATGCATGTGTGTGTGTGTATGAGTGCAGGTGCCTGTGGAAGCCAGAGGCATTGGGGTCCCTGAAGATGGAGTCACAGGTGGTGACAAGCCACCCGATGTGGGTGCCGGGAACCAAGTTTGGGTTCTGTGGAAGAGCAAAATACTCTTCAGCCCCAGAGCTAAGAATTTTAAAAATTATTTCTTTTATTTTTTGAAATTACAATATAATTATATAATTTTCCCCTTCCCTTTCCTCTCTCCAAACCTTTCCATATAACCCTTCTTGCAAATTTCATTGTTACATACATATAGGTATATATTTATTAGGCAAATGACTTTAAATTCACAACTTTAATGTACAATATAAAGTCTGTAAGTGCTTCATATTTCTCACTGTAAAGAGCTGAGTTTACACTTTCAGGCTTCGTCGTCAGGAGGGATACCTCATCTGTCCACAGGGAAGGATAAGAATATGAAAACTTACCAGGACAGTATATGGGTATACAAAAGGACCAGAGCACCTAGACCCACAGGCGTAAATGCTTATCCTGGACCACACAGGATCAAGTGAGCCAGGGGAGGGGGTTGTACCAGGCTCAGAGTGCACACCAGCACCGTATACCTTCTTGTCTTAGGGTCTTGGGCTTCCCGTGATTGCCTGGGAAAACCCCATGTCCTCCAAGGTACTCCCTCATCCATCTCTTTCTAAACATCCTTTCCTTTTTCTTTTTAAAAATTACATTTACTTCATTATGTATTTATCATCTATCCATCCATCTTTCCATCCATCCATCCGTCTGTCCATCCATCCATCCATGTGTGCAGTGTATGTATTCAGATCGATCTGTCTGTCTGTCTGTCTGTCTGTCTGTCTGTCGGTCTATCTATCTATCGATCTATCTATCTATCTATCTATCTATCTATCTTTGTGTGCAGTGTATGTATTCAGATCTATCTATCTATCTATCTATCTATCTATCTATCTATCTATCTGTCTGTCTTTGTGTGCAGTGTATGTATTCAGATGTATCTATCTATCTATCTATCTATCTATCTGTCTATCTATCTGTCTATCTATCTATCTTTGTGTGCAGTGTATGTATTCAGATCTATCTATCTATCTATCTATCTATCTATCTATCATCTATCTATCTGTCTTTGTGTGCAGTGTATGTATTCAGATCGATCTATCGATCTATCTATCTATCTATCTATCTATCTATCTGTCTTTGTGTGCAGTGTATGTATTCAGATCTATCTATCTATCTATCTATCTATCTATCTATCTATCATCTAGCTATCTGTCTTTGTGTGCAGTGTATGTATGCGTGTGGGTACACATGCCACAGCAAACATGAAGGACAGAGGATAGCTTGCTGGTGTTGCTGCTCTCCTTCTATAACTCAGGTTAACCAAGCTTGGCAGCGGTTACCTTGACTTTACCCACTGAACCATCTCACTGGCCCATAGCCTGAGGAAGAGGAGGCAGGTGCAGTGACCACAGGAGACCAGAAGTCATGGAGGGTTAAGACCTGGGGTTCTCTCCCACCACCCCCAACTTCTTTTTTACTGTGGAGCTGTCTCTGACTGGCAGGGCTTCCTTCCCACACTTTCTGATCCAGAAATCTCAGAAGAGCAGAAAAAGGGTTTTGTTAGGCTGCATGGCATTAAGATGGCCATGGAGAAAACTGCCCCCCTAAAAGGACACTTCAGCTTGACTCCTAGAGTAGCTTATCACAGTGGCAAACAGGAAGAGGGAGGGAAGAGCTCAGGGGATGAACCAGTAGTCTCTAAGAGAAAAGGAACAAATAGGGATTGGGCCAGTGTCTGCATGGCAAATGGCAGGCAGAGGCCCTTCTCTCCGAGATTGTTCTTGTCTTTGTCCATAAGCAGAGACTCTCAATCTGCCATGGTGAGCTGCAGGGATCATTTGCAGGACCTTGTGTTTCAAGCTTGGTTCCATGGTTGCTCCAGAATGTAGGTTGAAAGCATCCACAGTTGCCGTGTGTGTGTGTGTGTGTGTGTGTGTGTGTGTGTGTGTGTGCAGGAGTTAAAGGTGAATATGTCTGTTAGGAAGATAAGTGCAGAATGGGCTCCATGGATGCCAAGTTAACTTTCCAGGAGCCTGGCAGAGTGCTTGGGAGTCAGAATGGCTGATAGAGATCCTTACCCTGCTAGCCACAAGCTATACAAGCTATGCAGCCTGTAGGATGAGGTCAATGAACCAGGATGAGCATGGACACAGGATGGAGAGAGTGTAAGCTGAGTCTTTAAGGCTCTCCAGCTGTGCCTCAGCCTTGGCTAGCTGCCAATGCTACACAGAGCCTGACGCACCTTACTGAAACAGGTTATCAGAACCAAGGCCCCCTCACTACATGTGAATGTGTACACCCATGGACACATCGCAATTCCCCAGACAGTACCTTGACAACTTAGCCTGGGACAGAAAAGTAGCTGTCATCTGAAGTGAAGCTGAGAGTGGTAGGAAGCCATGAGGCGAGCTGCCGCGAGTATTCAACTGAAGGCTCTGAAAGCCCACGAGCCACCAAGCAACTCAATGTGCTGCTGGGTAAATGGCACGCACACTTCCTAGTGAGTGCTGGCCGTCCTTCTTGGTCACTTCCTCCGTGCTCTGGCTGAGGAAGAGGCACCGGCATGGCAGAAGCAGCGGTCACCACCGGTCTATAGGCCTTGGCAGATGAACGGCAGCTGGAGGTGAAGCTAGATGGGGGCCATAGAGGGGCTCCCATTGTCCTGGAGCGGGAAGCTGGAAGGAGCCCAGGTCCTGGGCCCACACTCCTCTGCACGCCCCGCAGGGCTCAGCTCTCTCTCTCACTGGCTTCTTCCTCATTTAACTTCTCCATTCATATCATACTTCCTCTTCACTTAATTTTGATATCAGGCCCTTATTTCTTTAGTATTTTTGTTTTCCTCTGCCTTATTTTATTATTCTCTCCCTCCTTAAAAAAACAAACCATGCTATTTACTTTTTTTCTTTCTCTTAAAAATATAATAAATAGGGTTGGGTATAGCTCAGTGGTAGAGTACTTGCCTGGCATGCGTGAAACCCAGGGTTCGATTCCCTAGTACCATGGAGCACAAAATTTAAAATGCACTCAGCAGCACCCACACATTCTACAGAGTGAGCAGCCCAAGAACAGCTGAGAAGCAGCTAAACTCAGTTCCTTAGAAGACAAAAGAATCCTGGGCTGCACATGCAGCGAGGCTTCTTGAGAGGCAGGAGCTTCCTGGATGCTTGCCACGCCTCCCCTGGAGATGGGGCCAGGGAAGTCATTACCCCACACATACTTTCAGACCTAACCAGGTCACCATTGGGTACTGCTTTCCACGGTGAAGACAAGAGGATGCTTTATATCGTTCAGTGTGAGCTGTAGCAGTCAAGGTCTCAAGGCAGGCACATACCCTAGGAGTACGTGGAGAGACACAGCCCCAGGAGCTGGAGCAGCAAAGAGAAGGTCTGTCAAGGGGAAAGCCACAGCACAGCATTGGTGTGCATACACCATGAGACCTTTCAGCTGTTTTCAGGAAGGGAGGAGGCATCTCCTCCACCTGCCAGGCCTTTGTTGACCTAATGTCTCACATACTCTTGGCTGTTGGGGCCGGACTGTCATTCCTGGACATGGGAACCTGGTCAGTGGAAACAACTGTATACCTGGCTCATGGTTGGGTAAACCAAATTCACTTCTTTATGGTACTATGCTCCCCAGAGGAGGACTTACTGGGAACAGGCCCTAAAGAAAGTGACCCAGAGGAAACGGTATCTCCTTTCTGCACAATTTTTAGGACACGAAGTACCCATTTGTCACAAATAATTGAGAACATTTTTTTTTTCCTAAAGCAGGGGATTGAAACACAATTCCTGTAGGCTCCTGCTGACTCAAGGGCTCTGAGCTTACCAGGAGCTGATATGATTAAACAAGAAATATGCGCAAAAGCACACTGCAAACTGTAGCATGCTGTTTGACTGACTGTTGGTACCAGCATGTCCCAGAGGCATGCCTACCAGGCCAGTGAGTCCCCCAAAAGGTAAGTAGACAGGAACAGGGTCCAGGTAACATTTGAAGTTGCCTTCTCAGGAGGCGAAGAAACCTTATATAATGAAGTTAATATTACAGGGCGCTTGTCTATCCAGGACAAGGTTCGCCTTTCCAGCCGCCCTCAGGGGGGCCTCTTGATCACAGTATCACTATGGATCTGATTTAGCTTTTGCTGAACATGCTGAATTATTCAGTAGCTATGGATAGCAAGCCAGTTCTGGGATGGGGGTGGGGGTATCAAGAGAGCCCATAAGGAAGAGAAAGGAATAGACTGGAGACTAGACTGGCAGCTAGGTTTGGGGAACAAGGGGGCAGAGAGGACCTCTAGAATATTTGAGGAGCAAGGGCCACTAAGATGTGCCTGATGATCTGTTTGTGACATCCTGGCACCTATCCCTGGAGTAAAAGGAGAGGTGGGGGAAGGCCTTACCCTAACCTCTCCACTGTAGCTCAGGAGAGCCCCCAATTCTCTGAGAATTCTCAAAGGGCTGCGGTGGTGTGAGTTCTGTGCCTCTGTTTTTATTCCAGAGTCCTCTGCCCTGCAGGGATAAAGCCAGAAAGTACAAACTGCATCGAGAACAAGACACAGATGCAGGGGTCAGGTTAATGGTACTGTATTTCCATTGCCTCACCTGGCACTAAGGGACCAGGGTCACGTTTCTCATCTCAGGGATGTGGCAGATGCAGGGAAGAGCATTCTCGGTAGCTGGGAGATGTGTGCCAATTCCCATGACCCATGCCCACATCCCGGTGCTGGCTCCACTCAGTCTGGAGCCCGATGACAGAGCTCTGCTTACTGCTGACTGTTACTAGCCCTGGCTGGGAGCTCACACCCACACCCAGAGCACACCTTCTTGGGCACAGCATGGCTGAGGGAGCCAAGACTGAGAGAGGTAGAGATGAAGCCTTGGCTATAGTGTCCTACCTGTGTCTACACTGGCATGATCTCAGCCCCATGGGCTATAGACAAAGAGCTCATCTCCCATAGGCCCTGGCCTGAGCTTAGCAACAGGGGTTAGGTAACAGTGGAGTTGTCCAACTTGTACACAGTATCTCGGGCAATTGTACACTCCAGAATCCAGAGCTAATCAGGAGGGCAGAGTATTTCCACCCAGAGAGATCAGTGGGGTAGGGAACAGGCAAAAAAAGGCTGCCTTAGAAGCTGGCCATGTACTGGGGCAAGTACTGAAGGAAATGGGGCTGCTGTTGCTTATGACCTCTGGCATCAAGGGCAATCTTTATTCTTCAGCCCCTCTCACATCTGAACAGCTGCAACAAGGTGAAGGGCTTCGTCCACACAGGATGAATAAAATCACACTAAAGAAGATCTTGGCTCTCCAGGTACAACAGGATGTACAGGATGGCAGGGGGCTCAAGGTTTACTGAGCTGGGGAGCGCAATGGTTTAAGGCAAATCAAAGTCACCCAGCCTCGACTTGGTGGGCGCCTGGAAGCACTGCACAGTCTCAGAAGGTCCTCCAAGGAGTAGAGCAGATGCCTCTGTGCAAGGGAACCTTCCATACAGAGAATAAAGAAGGGGGGAAAGAGAAGGGATGGGGAGAGGAGCAGACAGATGGTAACTGTCCTCCTCAGAAACCTAGGTAACCATGTGAGTGGCCACGCCGCTTGGAAGGTGGCAGTGCTATATGGGAAGTGGCTGTATTCGTGTATATTAGCCGAACAACTGGTCTGATCCGGAAACAGTTACTATAGTCCCTGTACTGCCTGGCCTAGGATGGATGTGTTTGGAAACCTCTCTCAGCAATCAGCTTCACCAACTACTGAGCCAGCAGACTGCTAGACGTAAATAAACCAGGGCCCCCTGGGTGTCTGCCAAAAATTCATCCTTCTTGGCCAGAGGTGGGGCTAAGGGTGGGCCCCTTCCCTTACCATCCTGAAAGTAAACAGGGAACTTATTTACATGGGGCAGGGAAATTTTGTTGATGGAATCCTTGGGAAGTACACAGGATGTCCTCTATCTGCCCTGGGCTGGGAGATGAGCTGCACCTCACTGCTTCCCCCTCCACCGTCTGTCACTGGAGATAACACCTGCGAGTTACAGCAAACTGTTCATGTAGGACAACCTTGCCCCTCACCACCTCACCCTTGTGTGACTATGGATACCTTCCTCCTTCACCCTAGCCTACGCCTGCGGCAGCAGGGCAGAGTTCACTGGCTGCAGGATTCTCTCAAAGCTGTATAGACTCTGGCCTTCGTGGCTCCTCAACCACAGAGGACAGCAGGGAAGACAGGACCAAGCCAAGGTCAGAAGCTAGCCACACAGCTAGCTCCCGTGTAATTCTCTCGCCAGCCTCCAGCATGATAAACCATGTACTGGTCCAGGATGGGCAAAGCTGGGTGGGGTGTGTAGTGACAGCTGAGGAGAGGAGAGGTTCTGAGGGATGCCCAATCACACACAAAGAAAGGAAACAAAGAGAACAGAAGAAGCCTCTGACTCCACATTCTCCAGGAGCTGCTTTTGGAAAGAGAAAAAGGAAATGAAATGAAAGGAAGGGAGGGGGGTATGGAATATGTCTCCTTTACTTTCAGAGGAGCCAAATGGCCTAACCTAGCTAGTGCCTACTTCTTCGTGCTCCAGGGCTGCTTCGCCAAACTTAGGGCCACACACAATGTTACCCTCTTTGTCTGCTCATCTGTGATGACCCAGTCCACTGACAAATGATTCTCCACCACTTGACATCTGTAAGACCGAGTGTGCTGACCTTTCTCAGTGTCACACATATAATGGAAAGCACAAGGGTGGGGTTAGAGAGAATGCTGTTGTTTCTAATAGGGAAATAACTAAAGGCAGAGTTTAGCTGTATCTGGAGGAACAAATGATAGCCCAGTTCCCCCATCAGTACTAACTTGCTGTCCTGTGAGGCCCCGTTTGTCTCTGCCACACCCTGATCCTTCAAGTAAGGGCTCCAGATCCCTGACTTTCTCTGAGTGGGTTCTGTGTGAGTCCTTGCAGGGCCAGTCAGGAACCCTAGATGCCTTCGGGGTGTTTTGGTAACTCAAGCCCTACCAGGGTGATCTGGTCTAAAAGCCAGCTGGTGAGTTGCAAACAATGGTGAGGGGTGTGGGGACTGGGGGAGGCTTATGAATTAAAAATAGATGCTAGTATCTGCAGGGAGCCTGCAAGAGAGCATGTGGGTTGTGTTTACTAGCGAGAAGAATACTTCCTATTCATACCCAGACCACACGCTTCTCATGCCAGCCAATGGCCTCTGGGTCTGCAGAATCAGATGATGGTGATTAAAGCTTTAAGGTGGCTAGAAGATCCTTCTTTCAAGGACAGGAAGGCAATTCTCTCTCCTCAAGGCCCCCAGGGCCACACCCATCTCTAGAGAGACAGCCCCAGGTCCAGCAAGTCTATACCTTAGGAAGAAACAGTGCCTCTTTCTCAGGACCTAGCTGGATGCTCTGAACAAGCAGCCCCTCCCTTCGTGAAGGACTTAGTTTTCACTTATGAAATGGAAGCAATGACATCTGCTTTGCCAGCCTCATAGTTTGTTATGAAGGTGGACCAGGCACACAGCAGCAGAGCTCACAGTTTCAAATCAGAACAGAGATAAGAAGCCAGGCTTGGCGGCACACACCTTTATTTCTAGGACTTGGGAGGCAGAGGCAGGTGGATCTGTAAGAGCTAGGCTGGTTCATATAGCAAGTTCCAGCCAAGGCTACACAGTGAGGCCCTGCTGCTAGATAGACAGACGGACGGACGGACGGACGGACAGACAGACAGGAAGGTAGGAAGGAAGGAAGGAAGGAAGGTAGGTAGACAGTCAGATAGCAAAAGTTAAATCTTAAAGAAAAAGAATGGGGAAGATGGCCTGGAGAGATGGCACAGCAGTTAGAGCACTAGGCTGCCCTTCCAGAGGACCCTGGTTCAATTCCCAGCACCTATATGGCAATTAATAACAAGCAACCATTTTCCTAGTCATTCCCCAGTGAGGCTACCCAAGGCTTTGGGTCTGGCCTTCCACATACAGTGAGAAGGAATTCTCTTTCCACACATCATCCAGACACAGTGTCAAGATAAACAGTGGGACGGGAAAGACCCCAGAAAGCTGTCCAGCTGGCAACCTGCCCAAAGTACCCCCCGGTCCCTGCCTTCCAAAGTCCCAGTTATCACTGGTTTCTGAAGGTGCCTACTGTCCACCTATTCCCTGTCTTCCCTGGCAGCTAAAGAACTCTAGGAGCACCCTAATTAACTGGAGGTTCCAAGGATTACCACCCCCACCCTGCAAATTCAAGCCCCTCATGTGACAGGATTTTTCTAAATAAAATTTTGAAACACTCTCAGTGACTCACCCATGAGAGGTGGGACCGGCTGCTGCTGTACAGACAGAGCTTTCTCATTAAGGGATGGACAACCTGGTTCCAGCTGGTGGGTCCTACCAGCTCTTGGGTTCAAGGGGCCACAGCCTTGCAGCCAAGTGCATCCAGATTTCTCCCTCACTGCACACGTCTCCCAGTAGAAGCCAGGCTTGCAAATGCAGTCCCATCGTTTTAAATGCTATCTATATGCTGACACCTCCCAAATTTATGCCTCCAGGTTGGATCTCTCCCCAGGGCTCCAGACTTGTTCATCCTGCTGCTTATTTGGCATTTCTACAGGGGTGTTTAATAGCTGCCTCAAACTTAACACAGCCAAAACCTAGCACTGCCTGCATCGCAGCAGAGGAATTGCTGTTCAATTTGCCACCTTTCTTGATGTTCAGCTCACAGAACTGCAGCCAGGCCCCAAACCATGAGGCATCTACAACTTCTCCCGTTCTGCATGACCCATACCCAATCTGTCAGCTACCCTTGGCCTTGACATCTGAAACAAATCGAGAGTTCAGCTAACATCCTTTCTACAGCTGCTCCATGCCAAACATTAGCCTCTCTGGAATACACATCAGCTTCCTACTAGACCCCTGCCTCAACCCTGTCACATTATCAGGGTCAGTTCTCACAGGCCAGCACCAGTGATCTTGTATCAAAATTTCTAGTACTTCCTCTATCACTTGAGGGAAAAAAAAAATCACAAGTCCTTTTCCTGACATATTGGTCATTTGCAGTGTTCCCCGCTCTCTCCAGCCCCCAGCCCAGACTGTCTCTATTTTGATGTTGTGTTCACTGCTTTGCTGCCTCCACTCTCTATCTGCACATTGTTAGAGAGGCTTTTCTGACCAACCCATCGAAGTAGAGTGCCCACCCACATTCTCTGCCTTCATGCTCCGCTTCTGTTCGGCTTCTCAGCTCTTACTACCAAACACATCCAGCAGTCCCCAGTGGTTATCTCCTCCCACCAGGAGGAGTTCCCTCGCTGCAGGAGCTTTTTCTTTCATTCACTGAAGTTTCCTTAATGGCTAGAATAGTACCTGGCACTTAGAAAATGCTCAATAAATATCATCAAATAAAGGGGAGCGCAGGGAGGCGCAAGTGAAAGTGCTCAAGAAAGGGAGGGGGCATCTGCTGACTTATGGCTGCTGGCTGAGGCTCTGCTAGAGACAGGTGGCCCAGGACCATCTGTGGGAAGTCCTTTTTCTTGAAGAAATGTAGAATCAGTGTTACATGGAGAACATATGAAATGACTCAACAGCTTATGGTCACAAATGGTTGCAAAGTCATCCTGGGTGTGATAATTCTGCCAAAGCAAAACCTCAGGTCTGACAAGTTGGTAGCTGAACCCCTCCACTGATTGCCAGTGCCAGCCACAGAGGTAGGACAGCCTGGCATGGTGGGAAGAGCACCAGACTTGGGATTAGGATCCCCAGGTTTATACAACTGTGTCACAGGTTCTGAGCTCTGAGCTCTGTGGTTTAACAAGGCATACCCCCTCTTTTGATTGATATATATATATCACCAAAATTTGTATATATCACCAAAATTTGAGCTCTCAGAATATGGCTCATCTGGCTTAAACTATTTTAATGAATCCACAAAAAAATTTGTCTATATTGGAAGAGCATCAAGTCAAACCTGAGCCCGTGCAGGTGGGCAGTGATGGCTAAGTGCACCGACTCCCAAATAATTCTAAGAGCCGAGATGCACAAGAAGTCACAGTCGGATTTTGTATGGGGAGTTGAGTCTGTGCTGGTGACCATCTACAGTAGAAACAGCACTACAGCCAAGTGTCCTTGGAACCATGCTGCAAGAGACCCCAATAACCTGTCAATCCCCAGTGGGACTCCAGTCAGCCAGCACTCCACCTACTTTGCTCTTTCCACTGTGCCCATCCTCTGTGGTTCTTCCTCCATTGGTAGGTAGCTGCCCATCAGCAGGCTCTCCCTGCAGTTCCTCTTCCCAGGGCAGCCCCATTCCCATAGCTCATGTGCTCTAGAAGTAGACCCACTTCCTCTAGCTCTCATGGACACACCAACCCTTGGCTTTGAGCTCCCTACTGTAGCAATTTTCCTCCCTTCGCCCTCCACGCATCAGGCTGCCTATATGTCTCTCTGAGCTCCACCATCATTCACCAAGCAAAGTCAGGCTCACAGCTTCCCCTCTGCCAAGAGGCCAACCTAACCTCTGAGCTCCTGACACATCAAATTAAATCTTTCCATTCCTTCCTTGTCTGGGCCGTATCTCCCATTTCCAAGATACCAAATCCTTTATTCTTCTTCTAAGGATTAAACCTAGGGTGTGGTACGTGCTAATTTACTTTACCTCTGGACTATATCCTTAGTTCTTGTTTTATTGAGAGTCTCACTATGTAACTTGGGTTGGTCTTGAACTCATGATCCTCCTGCCTTAGTCTCACCAGTGCTGGGATTATAGGTGCGTACATTCACACCTAACCAAGTTTCCAGTTCTTAAACCCCAATGGCATCCCTGTCTCCAGCTCCTCCTCATGTTCTCTCAGTGCACTTGCTCTGTAACCCCTGAACATCCCCATCTCCTCTTCTCCACATCAGCTTTCTTCACCTCCTTTGCAAGCCATGATTTTGTGCTAGCTCTGCCATCTTTGCCTTTAGCATTTCTCCCATTAACCCTTCAGCTCTTTCTCTCCTGATGGAGTCCATGAGAGGGGAAATGAATTACAGCCCTGGAGACTTAGAGGTATGTGGGAGCAAACCTGCAGAGAGAGAGAGACGCAGCTGTGGTCCAAGAAAGGAGGGAAGGAGGGGAGAAACGGATGTGGCACGAGCAGCAGGTCAGAGTGGCCGCCTGTCCCTCCTACATCAGCGGGATCTGGCTTTAGCCTTCTCTTCACTCGAAACGTCCCCTTGAGGATCCACCTCATCCACACCAGGGACTTCAACTCCAATGCTGCTTTTACCCGCCAGCCCACCCCCAGGCCCACTGCCAGTACCTGCAACAGGGCAGCCCCTCTCCCAGACCCTGCTTCCTCTCCCTTTTATTTCCTTTGTTTTCCTTTGCCTCTTTCTCTATGAATTTGGACTCCCCAGTATGTTGTGAATTTCTCTCCTTTCCACTCTCACGGCTGCAGTTGCTGTAATAATTCCAAAGATGGTTTCCTTGGCTCCTCCCCATCCCCCTTCCTAATCTACTGCCTGCGTCCTAGTCACTCTCTGCACCCTCTTCCCTGCCTAACAGCCTCCCATCGCTTCACTTGACTCCAGACTGGACACGGCATGACCCTCTGTGCTCTGGCCTCTGCCTCTCTGAGCACATGCCACCAGCTCCCTTGTTTTGATGCATACCAACCTTCCCTGTCTTCTTCAAGATTTAGTTCAGTAGAGTCTTCCAGAAAGTCTCTGGCCAATTCCCCTCCACCCTCACTGCCTACTGTGTTTCTAAGCTCCGAGGCATCCATCAAAGCCTTTCCAGTCCTCCACTAGTGTTTCTAGACACTGGGTGGCATGAGATCAGCCACACTGGTTTGTTCGCTCCTGTAACATCCAATAAACACTCACTTAACATTTGCTACACAAGTAAACAAATGAGTTAGACACATTCATGAAGTGCCAAATAATACTTGATTCCTCCCCTTCTTTATCAGCTGATAATAGTCACAGTAAAGATAGTGTGCTAGGTTCCAGTCCAGGAAGTTACCTTTGCTAACTCATTACTCTCACTGCCCCCACTTCAATTGGCAATACAGAAGAGCAGAGAGATCCAGTGGCTAGTTAATGCTGCTAGTAAGAATAATAACTAGGCCTCAGTCTCCTCAAAACATGTTTAAGGAAAACAAACCAAAATTACTATCAGCCTGGGCAATGGACCATTTTTGAAAAAGCAATCCCCTAGACAAACAAAAATTAGCACCTTGGATAATGCACTCCCATGTCTGGCTTGGTCAGATCCTAATTCCTCAGTCAGGACAGATAATAGGGTAGGAAGTATCAGCAGTGCCAGTCAAGGCACCAGCTGGGCCTCAGAGGTTTCATCGTGGCTCTCCTTCCACCCAGACTTACCTTGTCCCCGATGCTCTCTGCCTCCTCAGCCAGGAGGTACGCACTGCTGCCGTCAGCCAGGAGCAAGGCGGTGTCAGTGGTAGAGGAGGAACGGGGTCGGCCCTGGTGCTGGTGCAGGATGGCAGCCAGGCTGCTGTCCTGGGGGGCTTTACGAAGCAGGTGAGGACTGCCACGCTGTGGCTCCAGGGAGCTGCTCTTGGCACGGCGGCCACCGCTCCCGCCACTGCTGTGCAGGCTGGCACCCCGCTTGATGGAGGGCCTGGAACGGATTTGCTGTAACACACGGTTGAAAGCAGTAGGTCGGGCAGGCAGGTCGTGCAGGGACACAGCATAGGAGACGCGGTGCATCTCCGGGGAGCGTTCCTTCTCATCTGGGGAGTCCTGATCGGATAGGCCCTGCTGTTGCTGCTGTTGCTGGGCCTCCTGAGATGCCTGGTGCTCCCTCTCCCGTGACCTGCGGCGGCTGTGAAACAGGTGCTTCAGGCCGTGGCCAAACATGGAGCCCTCTGAGAGCTGCTGGATTTTCTTAAGGGGGAGAGATGAAAAGCCCTGGTTAATGGAAAGCTCCCGGATGCTTTGTCAGTTGGGGTTGAGGGTGGGTCTATTCATAAGAGACCAGAGCAGCTAGTACAGACATCTGAACGCCGGGATCCCTATGGATGGCCTGCCATACCTACAAGGTCATCTACCCTTTGGTTCCTAAAGTAAGTTCAGATTTCTAAACGGGATGTTCTGAGGCTGTAGCCTGTGGCTTAGTAGCACACAAGTAGTGCACAGGCATTCCTGGGGCTATATCCTTCTCATCTGGTCTCCCCAGCCTCATCACCTCCTTTCTTCCATGTCAGATCACCAAACATCCCTTCCCACAGAGGTGTCATTGACAGTCCTTGGAAAAAGCAGGTCCATATAATCAGGTTATACCTCCAAAGCAGGCTCTGCTAATTCTGCACCTTTCCACCTTTCTCACCAATCAAACTGCAAGGTGTTAATGCACCTTGCTAGAACTTCTGTTTTGATGGGCAGTGGTGGCACATGCCTTTAATCCCAGCACTTGGGATGCAGAGGCAGGAGCATTTCTGAGTTCGAGGCCAGCCTGGTCTACAGAGTGAGTTCCAGGACAGTCAGAGCTATACAGAGAAACCCTGTCTTAAAAAACAAAACAAACAAAAAGAACTTCCTGCCTCACTTTCTCCATAAAGGAACTGGTCCTTTCTAATTCCCCCATCTGGAATGTGAAAGCAGTGTCTGAGGAATCGGTAGCCATACTGCAACCATGAGATGACCTAGCCGATGACAGAGGACCAACCCATGCCAGAAGAGTCTACAAAACAAGAGTCTACGAAAGTTACCTCTGTCCACGTCTCTACTACGACTTTCTGTTACTTACAGCCAATTAAGTTCTGACATAGCTGACAATGAAATAAACATTATTTGTCTGAGCCTAGAATATCTGCTGCTGTCCAGACAAGAGGCCGTCATTTCCCCTCAGATTAGAACCAATCTAAAGCCCTGGAGTCTGCGGCACTGCCCCAAGGAACTCCAGCTGCTTCCCCCAACCCCCAACACTGCCCAGGATGGATAAATGGCTGGTGGATGGGCTGCCAGGGCAACCGCCGAGTAACGGCAGGCAGCTTCCCCATGAGGCGATGGCTTATCTGTGTAGGCCACGTCTTCCGAGGAGCTCCAGAGCTGTGGGAGGAAGGGTGGGACTCAGAAGACCAGGGGAAACATTACACTGTGTCCTCTAAGAGGGAAACAGAGCCAAGTTACCTGGGGCCCAGGAGCCACAGCAGGCTTGTCTCTGTGCCAACACGCTATAACCTCACAGAGCAACCCCCATCATTAAAATAATCGTTTTAATAATCCAAAAAATTAGACATGCTAGTTTTTCTTCCTTTCTTTTTCTTTTTCGAAACAAACAGCAAAAGTTCGAGCATGAAGAAAGCAGGAAAGCCTTTCTTAGTCTCCAGCTCTTGAGCGTCTGTCCACTCAGTGCTGTCTGTGGCTAGCTGCACCTATGCTTCTGTACGACTGCAGGACCCTCGCTAGCACAGAACGGAAGGACCCTCATTCAAGCCCCACAGCCCACCCCTGGTGCTTGGAACCTCACAGCTCATATCTGTCCATCCTCACACCCCACCATGAGCTGAGTTTGGAGCTCTGTTTTCTCCTGCATAATCTCTTTGTTTCCCCAGATTCCCACAAAAGCAACAACCACACACTGGCACCCACAGATAGGGAAATTATTCCTTCTGAAGAACTGAGGTTTGGGGTGGCTCTAGAAACAGATCTTCTATGCCAAGTGCTCCCAGAGTTGCCGTTCCTTCAGAGAGGCAGCACTCCAAGCCCACTTGAATTTATACTGGGCAGAACCAAGATGTCCAAGGTAGAAAGGACGGTAGCACACACGTGTCATTTAGCGCAGAGTAGAGCCAGATAGATTGTGGGCCTCCTGACTACAGCTAAGTTACCATCTCTCTTCCTCACGTAGCCAGGCCCAAGCTGACACAAGACTTCCAACAAGGCACCCCAGATGGGGCCTCCTGGCCCTGGTTTTTGCCCAACTGTTCCTGCTAAATACACTACATACTCTGAGCTTTCTTACACTCTATTCCAGGCCCTTCCTCCATACACCATCCCTAACTTGCTTCTCCAACCCAGAAGCCCCCTCTTTCCCACCCACTCAGGGTGACAGTGTTTCCCATAACAGACTTTAGTTGAGTTCCTGGGTGCACAGCTCTGGGATCTCGTGGATTATGGGGCAGGGGGCTGAAGAATCTCAGCTACCCATTAGCCATATCCTCTCCACCCCTACCACCCTTGTCTAATTTGCTTTTAAAACTATACGAAGTGTTTTCAACTTTTGCAGTCAGTCTAACCCGACACTAGCCTTATTCCAGGAGCTAAAAACTGACGGACCATAGTGGCCATGTTCCATTTTCCAGATGAAGAAAACTGAGGCACACAGCTGTTAGGTGACTAATCCAAACCACAAAGATGGGCCTTCCACCTCTAGTCGAATTTACCTTTCCTGGCCCACACCTGGCTTGAGACTACAGTAGTTGTTGTGTCTCCTGGGACAACAACCCAAGGCAGGACCAAAATATAGCAAAAAATCTCAGAGTCAGGAGGGAGGGTCCCTGAACTATAGGAATCTACTCAGGCCTCATCACAGGACCTGGGCTATCCTCTAGCCACAGGTCTTCAGGTCAAACCTTCATTTCTCCCTTCCCCAGGTGCTCTGCATGGGAAGGATCTTTGTACCAGCAGTACCCAGGACTCTTAAAAGTCCACAGAAGATATAAAGGAAAAGAACAAAAAGTAAGTCAAAGAACGATGTGGGGCGGGGGGAGTAAGAAGCAAGAATAGCAGGGTGACACACAGGCCAGCTGCTTCTACCTGTGGGTGTCAGCGAGATGGTTAGGGTTTTGACATAACATGATGAGAGGGAAAAAGAAAAAAAAAACCCAGTTCATATACATACCCAGCCCCAAGTTTCAGAAGTGAGGAAAACCATGGCGACTAGCTCGAGGGAACTTAGCCACCAACGCAGCAGAAAGCGCCACCTGCTCTGACTAACAGGTTCCAGCTTCTAAATGTCACTAGCTCTCCACATTGACTTTGCTTTCCTCCAGCTGCCAAAAGCCACTGCCACGGCCAGACGAGACCATGTGTCAAGAGAGACCTGCAAGGCTGAAGAGTCAGGGACGGGGAACAGGCTCTCTGTACCCATGGGGAGTGTAGTGTGTCCCCAGGCTGGCCAGCGGGTAGCCGAAAAGGGCAGCTTCCCGCTCACCTGGGGACACACTGGGGAGGGCAGTAAGGGAGTCCTACTGCCCCTCCCCTGGAACTGTCTTCAGGAGTAGGGAGAGCCCGAGCTCTCTGGGCTGCGCTGTGTTCTCAGGAAGAATGGTGCTCTTTCCTGAGAACCCTGTGGTTTCTCAACAGCAGGTTTCAGCTGTTCTCCTCCCTGGGTGTGGGTCCCAAACAAAGGGAAGTTTGCTCCAGATTCTGCAAAGACAGCTTAAAGAAGCCAAAAGGAAAAGGCTTCAGGGTGTTGGTGTCCTTGGCACCCTTTGGCTCCAACAACATGACCTAAAGCAGTTTCCAATACCTGCAGGTCTCTATGTCCTCATCAAAATCCCGGAATTGCTGACAGGGTCATGGGAAGGCACAAATTAACCCAGAGCTAACGATCTCCAGGTATCTTTTGTTTAGCCTTCCTCCAGCTGGTCTGGCATTCCCTCTGCCCTACCACACACATGGCTGTGAGGATTTAGGGGTGCCTGGGTCACCCTGAGCCTTTATAAGCCTAGGTCGCCAACGTTTCCTCTATTTATAGGGTCTCTATGGAAACAGGGCCAGCTTTAGAGAACAAGTCACTGGGAAAACCCACAGAGACTGTCAGGATCCTGAGGGGATTATGAAGTCTCCACTGCCCCCCCCCACACACAACCAACCAAGGCAGGCTGCAGAGGGGGTGCAGGGCAGGGTCTGTCCCTCCAGGCTTCATGCTGCTGACCACAGAGTGGTGAAGGGGCAGCAGCAGCTGGTTCCCAGCCTGCTTGTAGTTTCTATTGGAAACACAGCGATGGGAGGTTTCTGGATTCATTCTTCTTCCCCAGGATCAGTTCACATCCAAAACAACAGGACAAAAGCAGGCCTTACTTAAACCAAGAGCAGCTGAGTCCCAGTGCAACCCCCATTTGAACTCTTCTGCTTTTTGTGCTTAGAACAGTCTGGCTGGAGCTAATGAAGGTCAGCTGGGAAAGGTCGCCTCGCCCACTGGGGTCTCTGCACAGAACTAACTCATGGATCCCAGCACAGGAGACTTTTACTAAAGTTGCCACTGCGCGATGCTCCCTCTCTGCCTCTCTCGGTGGTAGCCATCCCCTCTACCCGCTCTCTGGTTATGCCAGCATATATGGCGTCCCTCTACTCCAAACCCATGAGGGCTCATTATCTGCACCATTCACTGCAATCAATCACGAGCTGTCTTGCACCTTGGCCTCTAGAGCGCTCTCGAACCCACCAGTCTGCAGAATCCTTGACAAGATGAGTGGCTGCCAAGCCGCCGCTGTCTCACCTACTACCTGGCAGAGACCTAACTGCAAACCTGGCTATCACAATTGATGTATTTGTCCCCAGTCTACAAAACAATCCTAAAAAGTGATGTACTCCTTAGAGAATCACCTTCTCCACAGGCTTAATCTTTTCCAACACTTTAAAATGCTCAGTTGATCAGGGTATTTTTTTCTTTCTTGTTTTCTAACTTGGAACCCTCCTGCTATGGCTCGAACCCCTGTCTCCATCTATCATCTTTGTAATTGCCAAGAATGTGTTGGCTTGGAAGGAGAATGGCCTTGCTGTCCTCGAAGATGGCTCTTGGAGGGTTTGCTGGGGATTCAGGCCCTTGCAGCCAGTGGCAATTCCTGTAGCGGTGATCTCTTAGCTAATGTGGCTGGAAGCAGAAAACTTTTGCTAGTTTGGTTTGAGAAGTCAAATCCACAACCTGCCTGTTTCTCTTCCAGCTTTGTTTTAACTTCATAACACAAGTGACAGACTCCTATGTTTAGCAGACAAGTGTAGACCCTTCTTTATGGACTCTTGTTTAGCCAGGGCCTGGGTCCAAAGAGCTTCCATCCTATTGGATAGAGATTTCCAAGGGAGATGCCAAGTCTCATGGAAAAGGTCAGCACAGGTGATTTGGGGTTGTAAGCAAGACCACCCACCACACCCAGCACACTCTCCCTATCCACAGCAGCATTTAACCTCATCTCCATATTCACAACCCATTGAATATTTCAACTCTTTGTAGAGGAAGACGTTCTTAATGTGATTGGCAGCTAGGCCACGATTGGATACTCACAAAAAAAGAAGCACGTTCTGTAAACACTGTGTTGTAACTAGGGCAGCTGGGAGTGACTCTAGAACCCAATATGTGGCAGAACAGAGAGCTT
This sequence comes from Tokudaia tokunoshimensis, assembly GCA_036184795.1. Classification (NCBI taxonomy): domain Eukaryota; kingdom Metazoa; phylum Chordata; class Mammalia; order Rodentia; family Muridae; genus Tokudaia; species Tokudaia tokunoshimensis. The sequence continues at coordinate 61,986,092 of BTHU01000013.1, read as the reverse complement.
CATTTGCCACATGCTTCCCTGCAGGCCTAGTTCCTCCTGAGCCCACACACAGGGCTGCTCGGAATATTGCTGCAGGCTGGGGGTGGAGGGCAGTCCCCGCCTCAGGATCCAGTGTCCTCATAAAGTAGAGATGGGTCAAAACTAGCAACTTGAGCATCCCCAGAGCTCCCTGGTCCCCGGCACTGACAGGTAACAGGGTAAACACTATACTGAGGTCTAGGTTCTTGCCATCTTACATATCCTAGCTAGACATTCTCCTTGTTTGTTAATTAATGCTCTGCCCTTTACTATTCTGATCTCAAGCCAGCTCCTCTTCAAGCTTCCTCCCCGATTAACCCATGTCTCGTATTCCACTGCATGTGCCCCAAGTACACTGAAGCCTGGGTGTCCTGGGGGGTTTTCTTGCAAGTGTTTCATTCTGGGGGTCCTGGAAGCTCACCTGAAAATGAAGGCATTGCCTTGCTGAAGAACTAAGTTTCCACTTCCTGGGTTAGGAATCCCTCAATCCTGCTTCCCCTGGTGAAATCTACTTCAGGGACCCATGCCTCATAGATTGCAGGGATACTGTACCCCAGGATAGCCATACTGCACAGTCACTGAATCATCCAAAGTCCCAGGATGTACACAGGCCTTCATACCCCACCCCCACCAAAGTAGCTAGTCTTCTCCATTATTTAAAGACTGATACCACAAATTTTAACCAACTCCTGGCCCTTCAAAAACAAAACAACAACAAAAAAAACCCAATAGAACAGAAACGCAGAGGGTCCGGAATGTCAGTGTTATTTTGTGAATAGATGACCTGTCTATTTCTGCTTTTATTAAACTGTGCATGTCTTTTTATGGACACCTTTATATGCATGTCCTATTTCAGTGTTTATAATAACACTTTCCTTCTTAAAGTGTCCAGTTATCTGTTAGTCAACAGAATAGCACAAACCTACCTTCTCATCAATGCACTGAAGAACAGGGAAGGAACAGGAGCCATTCACAGGATGCCGAAACTCCCTCAAGCACCCATACAGGAAACCACCTAGGGTTCATCTCTAATTCCCCTTGGTGTCTATTGTCTTCCCTGTCCCTCACTCAGTAGGAAGAGAGAACAGAATATGCTATAAACAGAGGAACAGGGTCTGAGCCTTGAGTCAAGAGGCTTCCAACCAGATAGGAACAATAGGTGAAACTCCCCTATTTTCTTTAAGGAATGGTCATGATACTGTTCAGAAACCCCAGGGGGAAACCCAGCTTTTATCAGGGGATGGAGCCTCTGGGAACTTTCCCTGGCCAGCATCCCCAGGCTTTTCCTCTCAGGAAAGGCTGTTCCTGAATGGAGCAGTGGGATTGGAATGGTGGAAGGTGGGCAATGCCTTCCCCCAGCCTCAGGCTTCTCCAGGATTCAGGACAGAGCTGCACACTAAGCTCGGCCATTCTTCCAGGCCTCAACTAATCTCTGTGTGCAGTTCTTCTAAGCTCCTCCCCACACCCCTTCTCACTACAGCTAGACTCCTCACTAGAGAATTCTGTTACACTTTTGGTCAGCCAGCAGTTTCTCCTCAACAAGCCGGGACTCTGGATAGCAGCAAAGAATGGGATCATGAGATCAAATGAATGGAGACTTGAGCTTGGGTGGTTAAAGGAATCCACATTAAACTATCAGGCTCCCCTTACATACTGTCTACTGAGATCTCTCCCCTGGAGGATACATGCTTATATGAAGTTCTGGCAAAGCCTCAGAAGTGTTTACACAAGCCTCCTGTGGGGCCAGGCCCATTTGCAGGTTGCTTTTCTGTTACAGTTACTGTTTAAAAATGTTACTATGTAACTATTTTCCAGACACCCCCACTCCCACCCCATAATCACAGATCCCAAGCTACCACAGAAGAAATTTACAGTGATAGAGGGCTTGTCTAGCATGCTCAAGACTCTGGTCATGATCTCAGGACATCCACCCCTACTCCAACCCCCACACAAAATAAATGGAGAAATGCACATCATGCAGAATGATCATCCTTGAAGGACCAGAGAGAGCGGAAGCCCCTGACACTGCTGAGCACCACTAGCGAAGCATCATTCAGATCTCTAGCAAAGACCAAATTCTCCTCTTTCTCTCCTGCTATGGAGGTGCTTTAGACAGAGCTTTACGCGCCTTTGCCCCTTGTTCAATAATCAAGATGATTGTCTCCATGACACACAATCAGCCACCATGCCTCGAGCTGTCACAAGAAAACAGAAGTGGGACTAAGGGACTGAAAGTTCCTATCTCCAAGTTCAAAATGAAAGTAAAAGCAAGCCAGAGCTCCTGAACAGCATGAACTAAACACAGGCATGGGGAAAGGGTATTACAGATTAAAGAGTAAATGCATCCCTCTTGGTACCATTATCAAATTTAGAACAAGTCAGCTCCCACCCAGCTCCAGAGACAATGATGAAATTTTTCCACTAAACTGTCAGCCATGGAAAACTTGTCCAGCACTGGAAAACAAGTTTGGCCACACTCCGCTATCCCTTGTTTCTTTCTTCAGAAAAGTTAAGTGACTTTCACATTTTGGTGGCCCTGAGTCACGTCTGGTAGAGAGGTCTCTGTACTGCAGTAAACATGTTGTGATGAGACAGACAGAGATAAACAGGCAAGCGCTCTGTGTATCTCCCTGTACTTGTATGAGCTTGGGTCCACACTACCTGGGCTGTATAGAAGTGTGCGTGTGTGTGTGTGTGTGTGTGTGTGTGTGTGTGTGTGTGTATGAGTGAGTGTGTGTGTGTGTGTGTGTGTGTGTGTGTGTGTGTAGGTGAGGGTCCTCAATTCTCAATTCCTCTTCAGGACGGCTCAACGGTTAACATATTATAGTCAAGTGCAGAGCTGTTGCTCTATCTGCGCCTGATCAAAATGAATGTCATCAAAAAAGATGACACAGGAGGGTACAGACAAGGAGCCTCCGGCAGTTTTATAGACACACAGAAACTATAGCCCCCTTACTACAGTCACAGAGGGAGGCCAAAGGATCACCCCCTGTTCTTCTCGGCAGCATTTAAGGGACTTCTTTGTGCTTGCCATCTCACTTAAAACAGAAAACATGTCACTTGGGGGAGGGAGTGACACTTCTGGAGCCTGAGGAAATCACGAGCTTTGTGAAGAAAGCCTAGGTGTCCAACAGTCCATCATTAGGTAGAAGGTGGGTAGAAAGAGGTCAGGTTTGCAAAAGTTCCACAAAATGTAAAAGTCCACACAAGGAGTGAGTGGGCTCCCTTCCCCAAAGGACAACACACACACACACACACACACACACAAAAGCGCACATGCACTCACCTGGCTTCCTGACTTTGAGCAGCTCAGGCCAAAGGAGGAATGTCATTAGCTTATTCTAGTGAGCTACTCAGGGCCCACAGCCATTTGTAAACAGGCTTTAACCTAACGGGAGTTCTTTCTGCTCCTCTATCCCAGACCCTGCACCCTTTCCGGAGAAAATTTCCAAGGCATCAATCCCCAAGGCATTTAAGTTCCTTCCTGGGGTTGACATCTCTCTCAGCCCAGTTGTGAGCTGGCCTAAGGGGCCTGAGCTGGCCGTCCGGATGGTAACTCCAGCAAAGGCGCATTATTTATCCTGGCTGCTGCTGTAATTGATACAGAGATGTATTCAATACAGCTCGCCAATTGTCTGGAAGACCTCAGGCTGGAAAATAAACAGCTCCATGTGAACGGCCTTTTCCAATTCTGGTTCTAGCTGCCGGCTCAGCATGTGTGCAACTTGAACCGAGGCCCCAATGAGCCCAGGCTCTGCCCTGCCACCTGTCAGTTCTCCACCCTGGGGGTTGGTTCAGGAGGCAGAGAGGGATCTCCAAGCACTAGCTTAACCTCTGGCTCCACCTAACGGCAAGACATCTACACCCCCCTTTCCTAGATGGACAAACTGAGCTTCCTTCAGGAAGGTGCTCAAAATGAAAAAAATCTGCACTCGGAGGAGGCTAATTGGCATAGGAAGGTAACCGCAACCTATTTAGCTTCCCAAGCTACAATCTTCTTCTCTAACCTTCCTACAGAAGGGAGAGTACTGTGAACTTTCTAAGTTAGCATCTTAGATCTCTCCAACCCTTTGTCTGCAAATAGCGTTTCACACACGTTCTTCAAACAATCTCAGATGAGTGAGTCATTAGAACGTTCACTGAATAATGAAGAACACAGAGGCCTGAGATGGAGCTGATAGACAGGAACAAATGGTGCCTAGCTTCCCCCTCTGGACCTAGCCGAACATCATTCATCCTCTCTGACCTCTGCGCTTCCCCATCACTTTTACTCGATTAAGACACTTCTGCAAGGGGTGGGGGAAGCTACGCGGCGGGCTGGAGACCGTCTGCGCTCACCTTTAAATCAGGAGGCTTGCTTCGGGGACCCGGGTTGGGTACCACCGCAGCGCCAGCATCTGAAGTTGGCCCGCCAGCGGAGTTAGCACTCGAGGCCTCCCCATGCCGGAGGTCCGCGCCTGGCAGAAGGCAAGCCGCGTCTTCCATCCCAGCCCCATCCTCCTCGCCCTGCTGTTGCTGCAGCTCGTCCGATTTGCACCTCTTCATGGTGTAAGTGGGTCGGCAAGGGGAATCTGTCCTTCTAGCGTGCTATCTTGGGGAAGAGACCGCACCCCCCACTTGCACTCAAAGGACCTGGGGTTTAAATTATGAACGAGGGGAGTAGGCAGATCACGAGTTCTTGAATTTAAGAAATTATCTTTTTAAAGGAGGATGAGGGAGGGGCGAAGAGGGGGAGCCTTGGGATAGTTCATTCCGACCTGGGGAGCGGAGGCAGGTCGCGGGCGAAGCCGGGCTGCAGCGGTCCTTAGGCAGTCACTGGCGCGGGAGCTGGGCCGCTCCCGACCCCCAAACTTTCTGCCTCAGGGCCCCGCAGGGCGGCGGGGAGCTGGACCACACCGCGCATCCCCGCCCGCAGGCCGGACTGCTGGGCCAGGCAGGACACGCGGGAGCCGGCCGGGCGGGTCCCATAGGGCCGCCCTGGGCACCGGGCCCCGCCGCCCGCCGCCGCCCCGCATGGGCCTGCCTCCTTCCGCCCCGCGCCCCGCTTCTCGTCAGCAGCAGCGCAAGGCTGCGGCCACAGCCCGCCGCGAGCGCGGCCTACCCCGCCCGGGCCTCCGCCCGCCGGCGCCAGGGCGAGGCGAGCGCAGATGGTGCCGCCCGCCAATGGGAAGGCCGGAGGGCTGCGCGACGGCGCGCGGACACCGCTGTAGGCTTGGTTGCACCGCGCGTCCCCCGAGAGGGTCTGGAGGGCTGAGGCAGTGTTGGAGCTCAGCTCTGCGCCGGCTTTCGAGCGACCTCTCCCAGGCTAGGCCTTCACGATCACCCCGCCCATTCGCTTTGTCGGGGGCACATTAAGTGTTCATCATTTCTCCCCTAACTTTGCACCTTATGTTATATGCACCCCTTAGAAACAGGCTGGCCCCTTCTAGAATAGGTGGCTTGAGTCGCAAACCCACGCCTACCTTCATAGCTACAAAAGCAAAAGAGAGGGACTGTTCTGCCCCATCCCCTCTTTTTCTGTTTTAAATACGCATCTCACAAGACTTTATGTTTAGAAATTAGGTGCCCAAATATATGTGAGAGTCCCCTGCTCACCGGAAGCAGCTTTAAACAGGAATGGGTATTAATGGTAGGTATTAATGATACGGAGTGCAGAATTGAAAGGAATGTTACGTTTGCCCCATATTATCGCTGAGCAGTTTGGAAGATGAGAGCAGATGTTGGGGTTACCAAAAAATGGAGAGTAGTACTATTCCACTATATTAATTCCTATTCTTTCTGTAAACTGTATGCCTTCTTTGGCATTGATGTGTTGCCCTTTTCGGCAGCTGGTAGTTCTCAAGGCATAGATGGGGACCTGCATCATCACCACCACCACCACCACCAGACAGAAATACAAATTCCTGAATACTACTAAATCAAAAGTTATGGACCCAAAGATCCGTGTTTCACAAGCCCTTCGGGTAATTCTCATGCATGGTAACATCTGAGAAACACTGGCCTGGGCTGCTGTAAAAGGCTGAGCCTCCCCCTGTGAGTCACAGAGCTTTCTCGGAAGGATTTTACAGTTTGCCAGTCTCTTTCACACTCACCAAACCCTTCTAGCCTCACTTCAGTCCCACTAGTGTGTGAGTTTCCTAACCATGTTAAGCCTCCCCCCACCCCATTCCAATTCCTTATTTTGACTGTATCCTAAAAGAGACCAAGTTGTTAAGAATTTACTATATTCAGGGAGCCACTTTCTAAACTAAGCTGCTCTGTTTTTAGAAGATGGGAATTTAGAATGGGCTGGGAATACAAAAACACCTCCCCCCCATATCCACTACACAGTATCAGGCACAATTTTGGAATGCAAAGCTATAAGCCTTTCGGATTTTCAATGGTGAGGAACGGCAGAGCGCCAGAGCAGATCGTAGATAGGGACTAGACAGCCGGTGGGGGGCAGATTCCCTTGGTACATGGTACAAGGGAGAGGAACACACTGCTCTCTGCCTGAGCTGGGAGGTGTGTAGGGGCCTCTAAATCCTGGGCAAGCCTTGGGTGGCAAGGAGTTTGGAACACACAGTGGGCCCTCCCTGACTCCAAGCTGAAGAAAAGCAGAGAGGTTCTTCAAGAATCCTTCAAGGATGGGGCTGGAGGTATGGCTCAGCAGTGAAGAGTACTGGGCTCTCCACCAGAGAACCTGGGTTTGATTCTCTGTGCCCAAATAGCAGCTAACAACTTATGTTCCAGGGAACCTAACACATTCTCTGGCCACTTCTTCCGGCCTGCCTGGGCATTCAGCGTCGAGCACACACATGGTGCACAGTCATACATGCGGGCAAAGCACTTGTACATATGAAAATACAGTAAATAAATACATAACCAAAACTTAAATCACACCCCTCAGGAAGCAGATGTGATGCTTCATGTCTCTAACAAATCAATGATTGTCCAAGTTTGATTTTGAGGAAGTGCCTCACTATGTATAGCTCAGGCTAGCCTCTAAATTGTAATCTCCCTGGATCCGCCTCTGAGGGTTGAAATTAGAAGCATCTGGCTTAAGTTTGAATTTTTTATAGTATTATATCTTTATTATGTCTGTGTTAGTCAGGGTTCTCTAGAGTCACAGAACTTATGGAATGTTCTTAAGGGAATTTATTGTAATGACTTACAGTCTCCAATCCAACTAACCCAACAATGGGCAGTTGTAAATAGGAAGTCCAAGAATCTAGTAGTTGCCCAGTTCCAGGAGGCTAGTTGCTTCAGCTGGTCTTCTGCATAAGAAGAAGACCTGAAGAAGTGGGTTCCAACAGATGTGCTGGCAAGTCAGGGCAAGCAGATGAAGAAGAGTGAGTCTTCCGTCTTCCAATGTTCTCATGTAGGTCTCCAGCAGGAGGTATGGCGTACCATCACACCTGGATCTGGAACTTGCTCTGTCCCAGGCTGGCCTTGAACTCAGAGATCTGCTTTCCTCAGTCTCCTGGGATTAAACGCTTGTACTAGGTTGCATGGGCCTAAGTTTTCATGGCCACTATGCCTCAAGATCTGAATCAAAGGTGTGTGTCATCTCATGTTAAGATCTGGGTCAGAAGCCTGTGTCTTCCAGTCTCAAGATCTGGATCACAGGTGTGCCCTCCAGTTCTGTATTGTAGTTCATTCCAGTTAAGTTGACAACCAGGAATAGCTATGACAATGTCCAAGGTGTGAAACGCATCAATAGGAAGTCTTTGGCGTGTTTCATAAAATCCTCTTTGTTTTCCTTCTTTTCAAGGTGGGCTACTGGGACTTGAACCCAGAGACTCACACTTACTAAGCATATGTTCTACACCTCCCTAAAGCATGTCCAAGTTTCCTAGTTATTTGGAAATTGGGGTAATGGCTATCTATTTCTTAGAGGGTTGGATAATATCTATAAAGTATCTAGACACTGCCTGGCACAAGATTACAGGCTATGACCTCTATCACAGATGTCATTCATAGAATTCAAATGGGTCTCATCCATTTCTGAGTTTCACAAAGGGACATACTACAAAAAAATTGAAGAGACCTAAATGACTTGAAGCAAGTGACAGATTTTCATTAGCCAAAGAACACAAGTAAGTACCTGAGATATATACAACTTCAAAGTGTTTTGGCAGACTGAAATTCTGCTTTAAAGGACTGGATTGATGATCATCCCATTGTTCTCTGTTGCTTTGAGAAAACACAAGCACCAATTATATGTTTATATTTAAGGTAGGACAAACTTTTGCAGGTTTACAAAGCAAGAGGCTATGTTTGGCATATAGGAGTAGAATGTCTCATTCTGTTTTGACACATCTATTTATTATAACTAAATATGGTATAGTGGGAAGCCTGCTAGTCATGTCAAATTTATTATCATTATTATTGCTACTATTATTATTATTATTTTACTTGTTCACTTTACATCCTGCTCACTGCCCCCTTCTGGTTATCCCCTTCCACAATTCTTGCCCCCACCCCTCTCATTTTCCTCTGAGCGTGTGGGCCCCCCTGGGTATTCCCTGACTCTGGCGCATCGAATCTATATGAAGCTAGGTGCATCCTCTCCCACTGAGGCCAGACAAGGCAGTCCAACTAGAAAAACATCCCATGTATAGGCAACAACTTTTAGGATAGCCCCCACTCCAGTTGTTAGGGACCCACATGAAGACCAAGCTACGTATCTGCTACATATGTGCAGGGAGGACTAGGTCCAATCTGTGTTTGTTCTTTGGTTGGTTGTTCAGTCTCTGAGAGCCCCAAGGGTCCAGGTTAGTTGACACTGTTGGTCTTCCTGTGGAGTTCCTATCCCCTAGGGGCATGTCCAAAATTTTATGTGAGAATTCTGATTCTGTTTGGGACAACCAAATTAATGAACCTGTGTTCTCAGCTGTAAGTGAATGGGGACAGCAATATGCACAACTCTTCACACTGCTATTGTTAGGAGTCAAAGGAACATGTCTGTGAAATGCCTGTGCTGAACACGTGACTGGTGTCAGTAAATTTGAATGAAGCGAACGATGTGTCCAGTCCCGTACCTTGTAGGAGAAAGGTATTAAACATGCTTTTTGAATAGAAATCTCAATTAGAATAAAGAACAAAGTCAGTCCTCACTAGTTTTACATTTGCTAACCTGGCAAATATAAACCCTCTTTTTTTTTTTTTTTTTGAGACTGAGTCTCATGTAGTTGATACTAGCCTTTGATTCACTATCGTAGCCAAGGATACCTTGACCTTCTGATCATCTTGCTTCCATTTCCCTAGAAACACATTTTAAAACAACATTTAAGCATCAAATGATTAATGAGTTATCAAGTTGTTGAAGAGTCAGTCTAAGATTTAGCCTACCGAGCGTAGCATTTAGAAGGGAAAAGCACTCTCAGGTCTAACTATAATTTTGATCACTGTATTTTTATTTCAAAGCCATTACAAATACTTCTTTGTTAATGCAGTTTTCATCTTCCTTTTCTGTTGGAGAATAACACTTCCACACAGTGCTATCATGAAAAGAAATCAAGTTCTTTTGGATTAGGAGTAAACTATGCAAATCATCATCAAAGAGATTGGCTGGAGTATTGATGATGTCACAATCCCACCACCTAAGCCTAAGGTTCTTATTGGCTCTTGTAGGAGTCAGGGAGTACTGGGAAGGTTCTATATCATTTCACAATTGCAGAAAGCCCCAAACTTATCTAAATTTCGTAATTTTTTTTTCTGGTTTCCGTAAAATGTACCCAAAGTCTTTTACAGGTGAGTCTGTATAGCCCTTTAGGACAATTCCTTTATAATCCATCAAATAAAGCTCTCATGTTTTACTACTAGCCACTTTATTCTTAGAACCAAGAACTGTCTTAGTTTTCTTGCTTTTAACTGAAATGCCATATATATAAAATACAATTTCCTCCATGGCACAGACCCTCTTATAGTTAACTGACTGTATTCCAGAGGACTAGGCAGATCCAGTGTTCTCCCAGTAGCCCTGAGATCCCAATGTCTGCCTCACTCCTAGGGCTGTAGTATTTCCTATCTACAGCACAAAGCTGAAAGTTCACATGTCTTCTTTCAGGTGGGATTCATATTCCTTATTTTGGAAACTGAATGTTCCTCAACAATGAGAGAAAAGTCATGATAATCACATGACCAGAGAAGATCCATGAAGCATAAGCCTTGGTCATACTGCTCTATGAGATGGTAAGTGGCTTTCTCATCTCTAAAGAGAACCCGCATACATTTTGGACAACCAGTGTCCTAAAGCTTAAAATTCTAGACCTCAAAACGAAAGAAAAAGGGGCTGAGGAGTTTATATGCTTGATGTACAAACATGAGGCATAAAAAGCCAGCTATGATAGTTCATGCTGAGGAGGCAGAGCCAGGAGGATCCCTACAGCTTGCCGGCCAGCAAACAGGGCCTGTGAAATGTCCGTGCTGGTCACATGACTAGTATCAATAAGCCCTGAGTGAAGCAAGCTGAATGAGCAAGACAGCTGCCAAGCCTGATGACCTGCATTCAATTCCCAGCATTCACATGGTGGTAGGAGAGAACAAACTCCCACAAGTTATCCTCCGACCTTTACACATGTGCCACACACGTTTGAGTACACACACACACACACAAATGTGCACAGTGACCCAAGTGTGTATGCTTGTGAAACACACACAAATAAAAAGGGAAAACACTGATTTTTCTCAGAAATAACCAGTTGTCTTAGTTAGGATTTTACTGCTGTGAAGAGATACCATGACCAAGGCAACCCTTTTTTAAAAAGTAATTTATTATTATTTTTTAGATTTTATGTGCATTGGTGTTTTGCCTGCATGTATATGTTACAGATTTGAGCTGACATGTGGGTGTTGGGAATTGAACCCAGGTCCTGTGGAAGAGTATTCAGTGCTCTCAACTCAATAAGCCATCTCTCCAGCCCAAAGGCAACGCTTATAAAAGACAACGTTTAGTTGGGGCTGGCTTATAGGTCCAGAGGTTCAGTCCATTACCATCAAGGTGGGAGCATGGCAGTGTCCAGGCAGGCATGGTGCAGGAGGAGCTAAGAGTTTTACATTTTGTTCCAAAGGCAAACAGGAGAAGACTGGCTTTTAGGCAGCTAGGATGAAGGTATTAAAGTCCACACCCACAGTGACACACCTACTCCAACAAGGCCACACCTCCTAATAGTGCCACTCCCTGGGCCAGGCATACACAAACCATCACACCAGTTATTGACTTTGCATCAGGAGATGGATGTTGAAAACCGCTCTGGATACTCTCTGTCCTTTCAGGGGTACTAGGAAGAGCCAGTTTCTGTCACTTAAACCTTACCACGGTGTTAGGCATTTTGCTAGAAACCCTCTAAACATTTTCTTATTTAATCCTCCCAACATCCCTGTGAGGAAGAAGGAAGAAGCAGCTCATGAAGCTATATAGCGTTTACTCACCCTTTTCAAAGCCTAGACCTCAACTGGTCACGACTGCATCGGAGCCACCTTCATGGCAAAGGATTTGCCTATAAATATTGGTCAGTAGTTCAACATGTTTATCTATACTTATTAAAATGTGTATTTGAAAAGCATATCACTATAAAGGATTTCTGTGATGCCTGTGGAGGATAAAACAGTAAAAGATACTTAAAGACCAGTGGGAAATGAGGCACGAATCAAACATGCAATAACACAAGATTAAAGATTCAATGTCTGTCCGCATGCTGAACGGGAGATTTGTACCAAAGTCTAGAAGAGAGACAGATTGCTGCGATGGATCAAGGACACATTCGTCTATCACAAGAGCTAAAAAGATAAGATGTTGCATGGGACAATCCTAATTCCTTTAGGTAAGAACTACCTGTAGTGTCTTAAAAATAAAACCACTCACTATTTGATCTCTTGGATACTACCAAGGTTTTGTAACCTATTGATGAGAGAAAATGCTTTTTCTTCATTTTATTTCTCTGTATAAGAGAGTGTTTCTCAAAGTATGGCTTATGAACTAATAGCATAAACACATTGGAATTTGGTTATATTTGTAAATTCTCAGGCTTCATCCTGGTATTTCTAGAGATGGAATCTGAAAATCTACTTTTTGGAGAAATAGCCCAAGGGATATTCACATCACAGTTTGACAAGCACTCACACAGGGAAAAACTTGGTTGGTCATTTAGCGACTCATCAGTGTGTTAAATGTGTACCTACTGGATGCCTGGCACACCTTGTCATTTTGTCTGTAAAGCAAAGTTTGCAGGAGACAGTGTAGCTTTCATATCACAGAATCTGAGGCTGAAGCCTAAGGAGGACTGACTCTTGTCGAAGGCCACCAGCTCAAGTGGAGAGATGACAAACCGGTTCTGCTTACTATCCATGTCCAGACTTTCCCACAATGCCTACTGTACAGTCACCTAGAATGTATGATGTGTGCATATCATGAGTCCTACTATGTGCTGTACGACTCAGATCTAAACCTTTCCATAACTTAAAGTGAGACTCTTGCCTTGTATGATATTAATATGCAGTCTCCAATCGCCTTCCACCCATTTGGAAAAAAAAAGCCTTTCCCCATTTTATATCTCCCTGTAGATCCTGAAGGCATTTCTAGCTTGGCCAAGACTTCCTTTAATTGATAGAGTTTATCCCAACCACTCTGCACCCAGTTTGGAATGGAAAAAACAAAAAACACTAAAGTCTAGTCTTTATTTCTAAAAGACACCACATAGGGGAGAGATGCTATCTGATTGGAGAAGATGGTGTCAGTTTCTTGTGGGGGGGGTGGGATGAGGAACTTCTGTTGATCTTATGACTTAATCGACTTAAGGAATCCGTCTTGGGAGTTGGGATACCATCCCATCTGAGATCTTATTCTGGAGTATGCATATTTGTGTTATAAACAATCTTCAGGGAACATTATAAAGCCCCAGGGCATGCCCATGCAGCAGGGGGACTCCACCCTGGCTTGCCTTACAGCTCCCATGAGGGGCTGGTGAGGGAAGACAGTACTCTCTTTTGAGATATAGTGACACAGAATGGTCTGTTTGGAGGAAGGGTTGATAATTATAGCTAGAGTCTTGTTGATCCTTGTAACCTTTCACCTAGTGATACCTCCAGGGAATTTATCTGGGGGGAAATAATGCAAAAGAAGAAAATCAGCTATGGGAACAACAACAAAACTATTTATAGAGGCATTATTTATTATAATAAAAATTCCGAAACAACCTAAAAGGAATGGAGAGATAAGTCGATATGGCAGTGGTGTGACAGAATAGTTTGCTGCTGTTAAGGAGAAAATATTAAGTGTATAGGGTGGTGCGGGAGTGGGTGAGTGCGGGACTTGCCCAGTCTGGGCAGTGGGACACAGTTCCTGCCCCTGGAGCAGAAGCAGCAGGGTGTAGGCCTCCACAAATATTGACAGTTGCAGTGAGTGTATGGCTTGTTTGTATAATAATGTTCATAATTTACTTTATGTTTCTCCTTCAAGAAATGCTCTCCCTGCAAAGGTTAATGACTCAGTGACCATTAGAAATAGCACAAGTCTGGGAGTGGAGGGTGTGTCTAATATCCTTAGCAAAATGTTAAACTATGCTGTGACCTTAAGGCTATGGGAAAGAACTCTGAAAACATGAGTTCAAAAATATATAATTTTTCAATATGCAAAATATGTGGAAGCAATATAAATTAAATGAGGGGCTTTGCAGACCTAGAAGAACAGAGGCAGACAACTTGTCAGAAAGATATTGAGGAAGGAGATAAAGAGATTTGGGGAATGGTGTTTGCAGGACAAGATTCCACCCAGCTAAATTTATTGTTTGTGCATATGAAGGCAAGTAGATCTCTGAATTCATTTGCCATGGCTTTTGTTTTGTTTTGTTTTTAATATACTTGCAGTCTCTTTCAAAGAATCAAGGGGCTAAGTCTGATTTGTGGGATAATCAAAAGGGAACCCGGAATAAATGTCTGAATTGATATGTAAATGAAAGACTGGGTTTTGGTCTGTAAGAGAGCTACCCAGAGAGAACTGCTTGGAGAGCTAACACAGCTCCTTTAGAATTTATCTAGCAGGATTTCTGATTTTGGTTGGAAAAATCCAAGAATTTTTTTTTTTTAGCAGCTTTTCTGACTTAGGTCAGAAAACCTATGAGCTATCCAGAGAGCTTTTAGAAATTTTTCTACCATGAAAGAGCTGTATCTAGAACTGTCTCAAGCAGAAAGCTATCTCTAGCAGACTACAGAGCCACGAGCTATCTACAGAGAGCTGTCTAGGGAGCTATTTCAAACAGGCTACAAGATGTCATCTTGCACCCCATCATTTGACTTCAAGTAATTTCTTTCACTATTCCCAAACACCTCTTCCTCAGGACTTCCTCTCCAAGCCAAGGCAGGTCCTTGGCAGACTATCTACCTTTAGGGACTCACAAAATGGTTCAGTGTTTGCTCCTCTTGAAGAGAATCCAAGTTCAGTTTTTAGCATCTACATGTCAGCTCACAATCACCTGTAACTTCCCTCTTCTGACCTCTATGGGCACCAAGAACACACACCGTGCACATACGAACAGGGAAGACATATGCAGGGTATAGTGTCACATGCCTTTATTCCAAGCACTTGGGAGGCAAAGGCAGGTATATTTCTGTGAGTTCAAGGCCAGCTTGGTCTACATGGTTCCAGAATAGCCAGAGCTACATAGTGAGGTCCTATCTCTAAAAACAAACAAACCAACCAACCAACTAACCAACCAGCCAAACAAAAACCAAGCAGGCAGGCATAAAAATAATAAAATTAAAATGAAAAAAGCAACCTTTAAGTAATGTAAAGTAACAGCATTAAAACAAAACATTGTGTTGAGCTAGAAGAAGGGCTTTGGGACCAGATAAGCCTATAGTATTAGCTATGTGTGTTTAGATCAATCATTTAACATGAATCTCAATTTTCTCAAACAGGGCTAAAAATATCCAGGGTCATTGTAAGAATTAATGACAAACTATTTGGATAAAATTTGGGTAAACCATGGAGAAGAATATGGAGTTCTAAGAAATAATCATAGTTTCTTGAACATGTGACTGCTGAAAACTTATTTGTAGTGATTTTTCTCTGATGTCTTAAATGTAATACTATACTTCCTTCCTTTATTCCTTCATCCTTAGACATCTTCATACACCTTGTTTAAAAGTGTGTTCATGGATACTTACCTGTAGGGATCAGTAAGTAGTGTTCTGAGAATGTACTAGATCACTCCTGAGGGTGATATGACCCCAATACAGGCACAGGTGAACATGGCTTTAGGTGGTAAGTTCTGGCTTTTAGTGGTTTGTCAGTTGGAAGTCTCTCTTGCCTTGAGGTTTAGGGTTAAGAATGTTCTCAGACCAGGCAGCATACACTAGCTGGTACAAGGCCCCTGATGCATA
Source organism: Tokudaia tokunoshimensis (assembly GCA_036184795.1). NCBI lineage: Eukaryota > Metazoa > Chordata > Mammalia > Rodentia > Muridae > Tokudaia > Tokudaia tokunoshimensis. Next base: position 61,970,711 of record BTHU01000013.1, on the reverse strand, counting down.
TACAGCAGAGGACTGCCTGGTCTAGTATCAGTGAGAGAAGACATGCCTAAAACTAGACCTTGAGAGACTTGAGACCCCAGGGAGTGGGGAAACATCTTCTTGGAGACAGGGGGGAGGAGGAATGGGATAAGGAACCATGGGAGGGTAGACCAGGAGAGGGTAATGACTGGACTTTAAACAAATAAAAGTAATAAAATAATGTCCTCATGACCACGTGTCTCTCATCTCTCTTTGCTTCTCCATCAAAACATTTCCTTGCAGGACTAAGGTTAGGAGATAACCATACCTTAAGGACAGGAGCCGGGAGACAAAACAAAACACTGAATCAGTTTATATTGAGTATGCCGTTTGTGTCAGCAATATTTCTCAAGTATGGATAGATACCCATTTTAATATGTTTCAGAAGTCAGGTTTCAAAATCTTCTAGAAACCTTCAGCATTATAGTATTGACCTTGAAAAGATTGCTAACAAATCTGACACAGTGAGGCACACATTCAAGGAAGCTGAGACATTGTGAATTTGAGACCAGCTTAGGCAACATAGAAAGGCTCTATTTTTTTTAAAAAAGGAAAAATTGTAGAAGAATTTTAACCCACCAATATGGCTACTCTGACAAGGGATCAAGCCAAAGACGTTATAGTTCTGTGTGATACGACTGGAATACAAGCATATGTTTAAGCCCAGGAGACAGAGGCAAGCAGATCTCTGAGTTCAAGGCCAGCCTGGATAGAGCAAGTTTCAGGTGAAGAAAACTGAAGTGGTGTGGTGGTACACGCCTTTAATCCCAGCACTCAGGAAACACATGCATGCAGATCTCTGAGTTCTAGTGGGTCAGTTCTGTTGACTCAGTTGAGTTCAGTTCAGTCAATCAGCGCAGGAGGGAGTACAGTGGCGTTGAGTTCATTTGTGAGTTTATGCAGTTCAGACAGGTTGCAGAGAGAACAAGCTAGACACAGGTGAAGACAGAAAGAGCCAGAGAATGAGAAGGAGCCAGAAGATTAAAACAGATTGCCCGAATTAGGTTGAAGCCAAGCAGAGCAATTCACTCGGAAGCTGAGAGAAGCCAATTTGAATCAGTCAGCTTAGAGAGGAGTTTGAGACAGAAGAGTTGAGTTGAACCAGCCAGCCAGGGTACAGAAAGAACTAGAAAGGGTGAGCTTAATCATCAGTAAGCCTTTGAGACAACAATTACTTCTGGTAAATTAAAGATAGCTTTACAAAAAAAATCTGAAGAAAAGGAGGGAATAAAGGAAGGAAGGAGGAAGGGACATGGCTAGGTTTCCATTTATCCATCTTTCTTCATACAGGAGTAACTTAGAGCGTATATGACTTAGATAGCATTTACCTTAAATGTCTTAGAGTTTTACTGCTGTGAACAGAGACCATGACCAAGGTACCTCTTATAAGAACAACATTTAATTGGAGCTGGCTTCAGAGGTTCAGTCCATTATCATCAAGGCAGGGAGCATGGCAGCACCCAGGGAGGCTTAGCACAGGAGGAGCTAAGAGTTCAATATCTTGTTCCAAAGACAAGCAGAAGACTGGCTTCCAGGCAACTAGGACAAGGCTCTTAAAGCCTACACCCATGGTGATACACTTTTTCCAACAAGGCCACACCCCCTAATAGTGCCATTCCCTGGGTCAGACATATTTAAACCACCACATTAGGTAAAGAAATAAAGACAGTGTATTGGCTACTTTATTGTTGTAGTGATAAAATACTACGACCAACAGCAACTCCAGGAAGAAACAATTTATTTTAGTTTGTGGTTCCAGAGGGATGAATGAGTTCATAATGGCAGGCAGGCATGGCAAGAGGCAGGAAGAGTCAGAAGTTTTGGATCACACCTCTAGCCGCACAGGGGAAGCAGAAAGAAATCAAGTGGGAGGTGGGATGAAAGCTCTAATCCCTCAAAGTCTGCCTCTGTGAGGAGATTGCTCCAGCAAAAGCCCCACTCCTTAGCACCACCAACGGTGAACCAAGTGTTCAAAGACGTGAGCCTACAGGAAGCATTTCTCATTCAGACAGATGGATTTGACTGAACTGACAAGTAACACAGTAAGGAAGGATATAACAAGTTATGTTTATTTGTAAGATTTATGTGAATGTGTGTCTGTGTGAGTTTATATGCACCAGTCACATGTAGATGCCCTCAGAGACCAAAAGGTGATAGATCTCCTGGAACTGGAATTACAGGCAGTTGTGAGCTACTTGATATGGGTGCTGGAAACCACTTGGTGGGTGGGGTGCTACTACCCACCACGCCATCTCCTCAGCACCAGCATATGACCAGTTAGACTGAGAAAGGCGATGCTAATGCACTGATACTGCTGATGGAAAATGATCATGGCCCAGCTCTGTACAGGGCTTCTTCAAAAAGTTTTGGGTCAGATATTCTAATCAAAACAAAAGAAAAAAAAGTCTTTTGGAAAACCTTGTTCTTCCACTTGGCAATAAAATAAAAATGATCTCTGTTTAAGGCTGCATCAAATTCTCTTTAATTGATTGCCTTCCTTCCCCAGGCTCTTCAGTCTCACAGCCAGGGAAGCCACTGATGAAATATTCAGCATCGGGATGATAGTTGATGTATAATTAAGTGGGATGCATTTAGCAGTTCAATGTTATAGATCTTTAATCCTCAGGCTAATAAATATTCATGTAGACAATTTCGTAAGCAAAACCAAAATATTCTTAGAAATACTATCCTCTTTGAAAAGAATATACAATCCTGAATGAGTATAGTTATGATAGAAGACATTACACATGCCAGGAAAGGGCTGACTGCTTTGCCCATTATGTCATTTAACTTTAGCAATGCTATGGATTCAGTACTACCGAAGAAAAGAATTTAAAATGACAAGCAGGTGTCTTGGACAATTTACTAATAAATTTGCTTAGAAAATATTAAGTTGGGGCTGGAGAGATGGCTCAGCAGTTAAGATCACTAACTGCTCTTCCCAAGGTCCTGAGTTCAATTCCCAGCAACCACACGGTGGCTCACAGCCACTGTAATGGGATCCGATGCCTACTTGCGTGTCTGAAGACAGTGACAGTGTACTTGCATACATAAAATAAATCTTTAAAAATAATTTAAAAAAAGAAAAAAAATAAGTCACACAGAACCTCAGACATAGCGCTAAGAAGCAACAACATACTAAGCAAACGTCTTAGGATAATTAGAATTTATATATGTTAGAGCTCACTTGTTCAGGGCTGCTTGCTGTTTTACATTTCAAATGTTATACCCTTTCCTGGTTTCCCTCCCCCTGCCTCCATGAAGAGGCCCCCTCCACCCAACCACTCCCACCTACCCTCCCCCCCCAATTTTATTTATTTTATGTATGTGAGTACACTGTAGCTGTCTTCAGACACACCAGAAGAGGATCTCGGATCCCGTTACAATGGTTGTGAACCACCATGTGGTTGCTGGGATTTGAACTCCGGACCTCTAGAAGAGCAGTCAGTGCTCTTAACTGCTGAGCCATCTCTCCAACCCCTTGGACTGCCTGCTCTTGAGGATCCCTTCTCCTCATCAGAATGAAAAACAGATGGAGGATGACCTTGGCTGCCACCTGCCCAGAGAATAAGCCTAGTTTGTTTAATAGAAAGCTGTAGCAAGTGTTTCTCAGGCCAGCGAGTGTAATTGAAAGATAACGGAAACTACAGTTTCTTTCTGATTCTGTAAATACCTGCCCAATTGCTCAGAAAATGTAACTTGGGGCCAGAATCTAAAAAGCCACCTACAGATGAAAACATGTGTTATAGCTCAATGTATATAAGCTGTGGAAGATTTCTGTTCATGGCCGGAATCCCATGGGCATCAGCCAGGATCAGGATGTGTGCCTTTATTAAAGAGTCCTCCTTATTAATCTATGAAGTGCTTGGAGTGATTTCTTACTGGGGAGGCTTGATTCTGCCATCACATCCCTGGCCCTTCTAAACAATAAATCCTAAAGCTCTGTGAAACCAAGTGATTTGCTCAAGACCATGAAATAAGCAAGTGCCCCAGCCAAGACAGGCCAGTCTCTCTGATTCCATTGTTTTTCTCTAAATATTTTACAGGATTTTTATTTTTAAACAATAAAATATACTGTGGCTCACTTCATCCTGCCCAAACCCTGTGAGACTGAATACTATTAAAGCAACCTCCCTTCTGTTTTTTTAAAAGATTTATTCATTTATTTATTTTATCTATGTGAGTACACTGTAGCTGTCTTCCAACACATCAGAAGAGGGCATCGGATCCCTTTACAGATGGCTGTAAGCTACCATGTGGTTGCTGGAAATTGAACTCAGGACATCTGAAAGAGAAACTAGTGCTCTTAACCATTGAGCCATCTCCCCACCTCCTCCCTTCCATTTTTTAAAGGGAGGCTAGGATGTACTTTGATTGACATTTTCAGAGGTCTCAGTCAGGGCTTCATACATGTGAGGCAGACATTCTTCTAACTGAGCTACCTCTCCAAGCAGCTCCCATTGCCTACAGCTTTCCATAGGAAACAGTCCATGTTTCTGGGATCTCCAGCTTCCTTGGGCATCCATTGCAACTTAGGCCTTACTCTCACAGCAGTACAGGCCATCTGCTATGGGCTGCCTGCAGGGATCCTGACCTTTTCACTATCCCCAGCCTCCCAAGCCTTCCTTTGAAAAGAAAGGAAGTCATTATCGGGTCATAGAAGCCCCCATGACCTTATAATTGTACACTGCATGCCCAGTATCATGTGGATAATGTCCCCGCCTGTTGCTGAATCAAACTCTAGCTGGGCTCCTTAGACCATAGCCGCATTTGTCTCTGAGAGCCTGGTCAGTGGAGCATCATGAAAAGAACCTGGAGAAACAGTGTATTAAGCGGGTCTGTTGGTGTTGGACAGTCTAGAGGCACTATCATCTCTAGAAAGTTTTTCAGTGACTTGGCTTTTTTCTGCCCTTTGGCCTGAAATGGGTAGGGCCAGTTCCTGAGAAGCCTCCATGGCATCTTTCTTGATGCAAAGTTTGTGGCTTTTGTTCTCATGGCATTATTTTTCTTTCTTTTAGAAATCATGCCTGCCTTAACTTTATGTGGGCCTTATGGTCAACCTGTAAGTTTCTCTGCCTTTTTTTCTTTCAAATAAGATCACATGTAACCTCCATCTTTGAAGCTGCTATGTGACTATGGACAACCTTAAACTCCTGATACACTCACCTCCGCCTCCTGTGTTCTAGGATCACAGGCATGTGCGGCCATGCTGGTTTTTAGAGCAGTACCGAGGAAGGAGCCTGAGCTTCAGGCGTGCTAGACAAGCATCTCTTCAACTGAACGACATCTCCAAATGGCTCGGTTGCTCATTGCTCTGATCTTGCTGTAAATCATCAAAAAGAAGCCATCAGTGATAATGAGCATGCCAGATGCTGGACTGCCTTGGCATTTTCTCTGCCAAGCTAATTAACCAATCACTTAAAACCCAGGCTTTCTCAAATAAGCCCTTTTCTTCAATGTAACTATTAGTGGTCTCTAGTCCTTATCTCTACACCGAATCTCCTAAGCAAGTCTTTGTTACCCAAATTCCTATCAGTATTCTGATCATCTGAGGTCCGGCTTGAATCGTCATTAAGTTTAGTGTCATAGTTACTGTTCAAATTCTGTGAAGAGATACCTTGAGCAAGGCAACTTATAAAAGGAAGCATTTAATTGGAGTGCTTGCTTACAATTCCAGATTGTTAGTCTGTGATCATCATGGTGTAGAGCATGGGTGGCAGGGAGGCAGGCATGGTGGAACAGCAACTAAAAGTTTACATTTTGATCTGCAGGCAGCAGCATGCAGGCAGGCAGGCAGGGAGAAGTGAAGGCAGGGGAGAGGGAGAGGGAGGAGGAAGAAAGAGGAAGGAGAAGGAGAGGAAGAGGGAGGAGGGAGAGGGAGGAGGGAGAGGGAGGAGGAAGAGAGAGGAAGGAGATAGGGAAAGGGAGGAGGAAGAGAGGAAGGAGGAGAGGAAGAGGGAGGAGGGAGAAGGAGAGGGAGGAAGGAGAGGGAGACTCATGTCTGGTTGGGCTCTTGAAACCCCAAGGCCCACCCCTAGTCACACACCAATTCCAGCAAGACCACATCCCCTAATCCTTCCTAAACCTTCAGTCAACTGGAATCCAAACACTCAAATGTGTGAGCCTATGGGAGTCATTCTAATTCAAGCCGCAACACTGAGCTTAAGCATTTTAGGCTTTCTTTAGCCCACTTCTCCAAACTTTTTCAAGTCTCACCCACAAGTTCCTTCTACAGTGTTCAAATCAAGTCACAGCAATGACCTTACTTCTCTGGTACTAATTTTCTGTTGATATTCTCAGCTGTGCCAAACACAGTCAAGGGAAGACTCATTTCTGAAATCCACAAGAGTTTCAAAGGTTTCAGTTGACAGTCCTAGCCCTGATGGCTTTGGCCACTTAGTGAGGTACAATGTCAGAATGGGCAAGCGCCTGAGGCAGAGGCTACTCATGGTAGACAGAAAGACGGGATCTTTTCTTCTGTCCTTTTCCTTTCTTTATATTTACTTTTGTATGTGTATGAGTTTTTTGCCTCCATGTATATATGTGTACTATATGTGTGCCAGGTACCCATGGAGGTCAGAAGGTGTCCAGTCTCCTGGAACTGAAGTTATAAGCAATTATCAGCTGCTATGCTGGTGCTGGGAATCAAACCCAGGTCTTCTACATGAGCAGCCAGTGCCCTTAACCACTGAGCCATCTCTCCAGGCCTTAGATCTTCCCTTCCAATGGCTGTTTTCACAGAACTTGCATTGCTTCCTAGGTTTATCATCGCCATTATCTCAATTACTGTGGTGGTTGGTTTGAAAGTCTGCCTACCACAAATTAGAGTTGCCTATGCAGCGAGTGTCATCCGAGGAATTGTCCTGATTGCCTTAAAAGCTGTGGGACAATCCTCCATACTGTGGGTGGCATCTTCAGGTGGCAGCCCGGAAAATAGATCGAGGCAGAAGACTGGCCTGTCTCTTGATTCCTCTACCTTCTCTTTTGACACTGAGCTGAATTACTTGGCGGCAGCAGCTGCTGATTCCTCCGCTGATAGCAGAACCAGCATTTCCAGGCATCCATTGTTGACACCAGTGATTTCCTAGGAACCTCCAGGCTGTTGGTGTCAGATTGGGACTGCCGAGTCACTCAGCCTCTCAGTCAGAGCGACATCTGAGTTTTTAGCCTTTCGAGTGTGAGATAGCTTTTGCCACTATTTCAGTGTGAGCTGATTCAATAACACACACACACACCAGTTTTGTTCCTCTGAAGGACAGTTACCTTTATTGAGTGCCTCCTACATGTAAGGCTCTGAGCTATATAAAAAAATATATATTCCCCCATTATTTTCATCTATACAACCACTTCTGAAATGAGCATTTATTATCCCATTTGGTGAGAATAAAAAACAAAAACCAAGACTCAGAAGGGCCAAAGACTGATTAAGATTTTACAGTAGCAATACAAATGAGAACCCATGTGTGGTGGTCTGATGAGGAATGGCCCCCATACACTCAAATATTTGAATGCTCAGTCATTAGGGAGTGGGACTACTTGACAAGGATTATGAGGTGTGGCCTTGCTGGAGGAAATGTGTGATTGGAGGTAGGCTTTGGGGTTTCAAATGCTCAAACTAGGCCCAGTGTCTCTCTCTTCCTGCTGCTTGCCAATCCGGAAGTAGAACTCTCAGCTACCTCTCCAGCACCATGTCTGCCTGCATGCTGCCATGCTTCCTACCATGACAAAATGGACTAAGCCTCTGAAACTGTAAGCCAGCCCCAATTAAATGTTTTCCTTTATAAAGGCTGTCATTGTCACGGTGTCTCTTCACAGCAATAGAACGTTCACTAAAGCACCAGTTGATAAAAGCAGCTATCCTTCCTGGGAGTGGTGATGCATGCCTTTAGTCCCAGCACTTTGGAGGCAGAATGGAGTTGTATCTCTGTGAGTTCCAGCCAGGTCTATCTAGTTCTGACCAGCCAGAATTACCTAGTGAGACCCTGTCTCTGGGGGAAAAAAGCAACTGTGTTTGTTTGTTTGTTTGTTTTTCTCAAGATAGGGTTCCTCTGGGTAGCCCTGGCTGTTCTAGTATTTGCTCCGTAAACCAGGCTGACCTTAAATTTACAGAGATCTGCCTGTCTCTGCCTCCCAAGTGCTGGGATTAAAGGTGTGCCCCACCATGGCCCAGCTCAGCCCGACTGCAACTATTTCTTTAAACACATACTTGGATGTACTTTGAGACATTTGTTGCCCTTTTAAATACAATTATTCTGTAAATAAAGTGCTATCATTCCCATTTTACATATAAGAACTAGGACTAAAAAGTAAGTGACATCTTGGAGGGAATATGAACTAGAGAAGTGGAGAACTAGACTTTTAATGCAAATGTCTCTGTCAGACTCATTTCCTTAACCCAGAGTCCTGTAAAATACCTTTGCATCCTTGTTGCCCAAGCTATGGTCCAGAGATCAATGACATTGGCATCACCTGGCAGGTTGTTATAATTGCAAAATCTAAAGCATCAAATAGGTTATGACCCTAGTTAGCTTCAGCTGTCAGCTTGACACAGCTTGGAGTCATTTGAGAAAGTCTCAATTGGGGGATTACCCAGAGCAGGCTGGCCTGTGGCCATGTCTCTGAGAAATTGTCTTGACTGATGATTGACACAGGAGGACCCAGCCCGCTATGGGTGGCTCCATCTATAGGTAGTTAGGCCTAGGCTGTATAAAAAAAAAAAGTTTACTGAGCAAGCCAGAGAGCCAGTCAGCAAGCAGTGTTCCTCCATGGTTTCTGTTCCAAGTTTCTGCCTTGAGTTCCCACTCTGACTTTCCTCAGTGTTGGAGTATGACCTGGACACGTAAACTGAAGGAACCCTTTCTTCTAAGTTGATCTTGGTCATGGGGATTACCACTGTCACAGAAAGCAAACTAGAATGCTCACTGAGTTAGAAATCTCCATATAGAGGCTGGTGAGGTAATTCAATGGGGAAAAGCATTGCCACCAAATCTGATGACCTGAGTTCAATCCCGGGTCCCCACCTGGTAGAAGGAAAGAGCTGATTCCTACAGGCTGCCCTCTGATCTACACATATACAACCAGCTATAACTCCAGTTCTAGGGATGTTTTCTCCTGGACTTCTGGGCCACCACAGATGCATGTCGTTCATAGACATACATGCAGGCAAAACACAGATACACATAAAAAATTATTTTAATTAAAGATATCATCTAAGCAAAAACTTGTACTAGAAAAGTAAAGTTAGAAAGATGTATTTCTAAGTCAGTTGTGGTAGTACGTGTAAAAAAGTCTAAGCAGGTAGGAGAAGGAAGATCAGGAGTTCAAGATCAGACCAGAATTCAGAGTAAGACTACTGTGCCTCAAAACAACAAAAAGTCAGGAGTAGGGTTGCACACCATTAATCTGCTTGAGAGTTAGAGACAAGAGGGTCAAGAGTTCAACGCCATTCTTGGTTATATGTTGAGTTTGAGGTCAGCCTGGACTACTAGAGAAAAAAAAAGATATATTAGCCAGGTATGATGGTAAACACCTGTAAATTCCAGCTCCAGGGTAAATTACAAGTTTGAAAATAGCTTTGACTGTGTAGTGAAACCGTGTCTCAAAAAACAAATTGCCAGGCTTGTTGGCACAGGCCTATACTTTCAGCTCCTCAGAATGTTGATACAGAAGGATTGCAAGTTCAAAACAAAAAGTAACAAGAGGACTAGGGTATAGAGCAGTGGTAGAGTGCTTGTTTCACATGTATGGGGCAGTAGGCTCAAATTCTAGTACCACAAATAAACTAAACTCCAAATCTATAAATTCAACCCACTGAGTCTTTCTAGATTGTAAGAATCTCATGGGTGTTTGTTTGTTTGTTTTACTTTTTCTTGATTTCCTGAATATCCAGAAATGTCTTCGACAGCAAACACTCCTTTTAAAATAAATATCCAACGACCACCTAGATAGTAACTGTTGTTCTAGATACTTCAGGTATAGCAGTTAACAAGCCAGGCAGCCCTCCTCACATTTCTGTTCTGCTATCTGTCTGTGTCTTTGGATCTTTCCTCAGGAGCTGGCCTCAGACTCCTTAAAGAAGGCATCTCTACATTCCTATTTGCTGAGTAAATACCTGGGAGCCAGAGACCTGGCTACTGGCCAGAGAGAGAGGACATGCAGCTCCAGTTCACTCCCTTATGCTTCCTGCAGAGGTAGAGAACTCCTTTAATCCTCTCTGGAGGATTAACTCCTTCAGTCTTCTTTGGGCTAGAAACTTTAAGAAGATCCAAAGCTTCAACGGCTCTTATACAACTTTCAAAATCTTTTGAATAAAATTTATATTCCTGTATTTGTGTGCCTCTGTGAATGTATGTGCATGCTCATGTGAGTGCCACAGTAAGCATGTAGAAACCATATGACAACTTGTGGGAATCTGTTTTCTCCTATTATGTGGGTTTCAGGGGTCAAACTTAGGTTTTCAGCCTTTCAGACAGGTGCCTTTACCTGGTGAGCCCCTTCATTGGTCCCTTAAAACATTCTCATTTTTTTCTCAACCTTTAAAAGTATTGTTTATTTTATATGTATGGGCATTTTGCCTGCGTGTATGTCTGTGCACAACATGGAGAGGGTATCAGATCTCCTGGGGCTGGACTAACAGTTGTGAATCACCATGTGGGTGCTGATAATTGAACCCAGGTCCTCTGAAAGAGCAGCCGGTGATCTTAGCCACCAAGTCATCCAAACCCTTTTTTTAATTTCTGTTTATGGCCTCTGAACAGCCTATATGTCCAGAACTGACATGAAGGTACCAACCTCTACCAACTTTTGACACTTGAGGGGGGGGTTCAAGAAATTGAAAATAAAATCCTTCTTTTCATTTTAATGGCATTCTAGGAGGAAATACAAGTAGACCTGAGTTCACCTTCACTAATCATTTAACTCATTTGTTCTGTATATTAACTTAGATTCTTTGTTCTTCTCATCCAAACCTTCATTTTCCTCAATAAGTCCTTTGAATTAAGTATTTGAATAAAATATCTATTTTTGCTGATAGGTTATTATACTAGTCTGTGTTCACTAGAGTCAGAGGACTTATGGAACGAATCTCACTCTCTCAATATATGTGTGTGTGTGTGTGTGTGTGTGTGTAACCTATATCTCTATACAAAGGGAATATCTTTGTATCTATATCTACTTATATCTCTATATAAAGAGAATTTATTGGAATAATGTGTAGGCTGGACTCCAACTAATCCAACAATGGGCAGCTGTGAATGGAAAGTTCGAGCATCTAGTATTTTCTCAGTCCCATGAGGCTGGGTTCCTTAGCTGGTCTGGAATAATCTGAATAATCTGGAATCCCAAAGGAGTAGGCTCCAGTGGACGTACTGGCAAAGTGAGCACAAGTAGACAAAGAATGATCTGGATTAAAGGCCTGTGTCATGTGGCCTCAAGCTCGGTATCACAGGTGTGCCCTCCATTTCTGGATTGTAGTTCATTCCAGATATAGTCAAGTTGACAACTAAGAATAGCTGTCACAGTTATTGTATTTAAGAAGGGTTCACTGTTGCAGCCTTTATGGCCTAAATTTTTTAAAATTATTTTATGTTTGCCTGCATATATATCATGCGTGTGTGTCATGTGTGTGCCGGGTATACAAGGAGGCCATAAGAGGGTTTGGGATCCTAACAACTAGAATTATATATGTTTGTAAAACACCACATGGGTGCTGATTGCTGGGTGCTGGGAACTGAACCTGGTTTCACCTTGGTGCTGTGAACTGAGCAAGCAGTGCTCTTAATCACTGAGCCATCTCTCCAGCACCAACACATATACACATACACATCACACACACCACACATCACACATACACATCACACATACACATCTCACACACACATGCACACACACACACCCCCCACATCATACAAACATACACACACATCACACCTACACATACATCACATCACACACATCACACACACACATCACACATATACACACACATCTCATACACACACACCCCATACATCACACATCACACAAACACTCACACACACACATCACACCTACACATATATCACATCACACACATCACACACACATCACACACACACATCACACATACACATACATCACACATATACACACACACATCTCACACACACATGCACACACACACACCCCATACATCACACATCACACAAACACTCACACACACACATCACACCTACACATACATCACACACATCACTCACACACATCACACATACACACACATCACACATACACACACCACACACACACACACACACACACACACACGTAGGCTTGTGCACACTCATGCATGCTCCTTCCTCTACCTCCCAAAGGTTAGGTGGCAGGTGCAGCTTCTTGCAGCAGATCAAAAGTGGTGATAAGGGCTTCCACATATTCAAATGATGCATACATTTCATTTTCTGCAGCAAACCCCCAAAGTTCCATCAGTAAAAGATCTGCTCAAAACATGCCATCCATATGGCAAAAGACTACACAGTTCAAATGAAGTAGATGTTTATGTTATGGTATGATAGTCTTTAAGGCTTTAACAGAGTGTGTATATGGTGTTCATTTATGGTTAAAGTACATGTAGTTTTTTCAATGGTAGCTGTACCCTGAAGCGAACTAGGTGACTAGGTGACAGGGATAGAAAAACTAAGGGAGATTTAGTTTTCCTCATACCATTTGTACCTTCTGAAATTTCTTCCTCTTCTTCTTCCTCATTCTCCTCCTCCTCTTCCCTTTCTCCTCCCCCAGAGGTCTTACTATGCTAAGTCTGGTCTGGAACTTGATATATAGAGCAGGCAGATTTTGAACCTCACAACCCTACTGTGTCAACCGCTAACTTAATTTTTTAAGATTTAGTTTTATTCTGTGTATGGCTGTTTTGCCTATGTGTCTGTACACCATGTGTGCAGTGCCCACAGAGACCAGAAAAGGGCATCATGTCTCTCTTGTTTTTGGCTACTATGTGGGTGATGGGAATTGAACCTGGGACCCCCTGGAAGAACAGTCAGAGCTCTTTTTTTGTTTGTTTGTTTGTTTAAATCATTTATTTAACGTATGTGAGTACACTGTCGCTCTCTTCAGACACACCAGAAGAGGGCATTGGACCCCATTACAGATGGTTGTGAGCCATCGTGTCGTTGCTGAGAATTGAACTCAGGACCTCTGGAAGAGCAGTTTGCGTTCTTAACCGGTGAGCTCCCAATCAGGGCCCCAACATTGAGCCACCTCTCCAGCCTTCTCCCACTTATTTCTAAAATATAAAGTACTAATGAAGACTAGTTTTGTGATGTTGAGATGATGTCTAGTTATGTAGCTTAGGGAGGCAATACACTTGAGATTACCCTTCCTTGGGCTCCCAAACGATGGGATTACGAGTGTGTCTTCCCATGTGTATCTCATGCAGATGAATTCTTCCTCCAACCTAAGGTTTCTCTCCACTGATCCCTTAACTAGAAATTTTTGTGTGTGTGAGGGTTCATCATGCATTGCTTTATGAGAATAGACACAGGGTCTCACTATGTAGCCCTGTCTATCCTGGAACTCACTCTGTAGATAAGGCTGACTTTGAACTCAGAGATCCTCATGCCTCTGGCTCCCAAGTGCTGGGTCTAAGGCATGTGCCACCACACCCAGCCCAAGTTCTATTTAAATAGTGCTCTTACACTATCATCCTTTTTTTTTAAATTTCCATTTCGTGTTTTCACTTCTGTTTTACTAAGCCTTTTGGAAAGCATGGGGAATACAACTTTGCAAAGAAGAGGAATGGCCAGTGGAGACTGCGCAAAGGAAGGTGTAAATGGGAAGGAACGTGAGGCTAACTTCTTTGCAGCTAGCCTACTTTATAATGCAGGCTCATCTGAATGGGTGAACTTTTAAAAAATGCAACAAGTTACAGGTTAAAGCCTTCACATTTCACATTGAACTAATCCTAAATTGACTAAATTGATATAATTTACTTAAGAGCCCAAGTCACTCAAGATACAATCAGAGTTTTGTGTGTGCGTGTGCATGCGTGTGTGTGTGTGTGTGTGTGTGTGTGTGTGTGTAAAACAGGTGAAAGGTGAAGAGGTGACTGGTGTCAAGTTCTGTCCTGTTTGTGATTTGTGAGTCCTGGAGTCCGTTTGACACACTGGCAGAAGCATAGTTAAGACGATCAACTTTAGAAACCTACTGACTTCAACTTCCCCTTACCCCTGCCGGCTCTACAAGAAGCCAACTGTCCTTTCTTTTAGGTCTCACCCACCCTTTCACACCCCTCTCCCCTTTCCACATCTAGAGCAGTGTAGACTGTAACACAAACAGGAGAGTTTTCACTATTCTCAGGGTATTTTCAACCAATTCTCTATTATCTGTTGTGTCCATTTGGGGTAACCACAGTGATATTCTGGCCTCGGCTTTATTTCCTCCTTCTACTATTAAAATATTTCTCCGAGATTTGAGGTACCCCATTTCTGCCAGCGTTCATACTCTTTAGGTTCTGCCTTTCCTTAGGAATTCGTGTACAGAACAAAAACACATTTTAAACGAGGAGAGTGTAAGCACAGGGATCAGTCGGGTCCACCCACTCCGGCGCTTCCCCGTGGGCGTTGTGGCATTCCACCCAGCCCAGACTACAAGTCCCAGGAGCCCGCGCAGCGACGGTGCCGCGGTGAGCTCTTCCCTCGCTCCGCTCCGCGAGGGAGCAGAGAAAGGTTCTGACTGGAGAGGAGTTCTCTGGCTGCTCTGCTGCGGCGGTGACGAAGGCTGGAGGCCTCGCGGAGCGCCGGCAGGGGCGTCGGGAGGCGGATTCCGCCTTCTCTGAGCGCTAGAGGGCGGGAGGAAGGGGCCGGGCCAGCGGCGCAGCCAGCCGCGAAGACTGCGGGCTGAGCGATGGAGGCTGACGGGCAGTCGTGGGCCGGCGAGTCCGTGTCGGGCCCCGGCCCGGGAGGCGGCGGAATGATCCGAGATCTGTGCCGGGGCTTCGGCCGCTACCGCCGCTACCTGGGACGGCTGCGGCAGAACCTGCGCGAGACCCAGAAGTTCTTCCGCGACATCAAGTGCTCCCACAGTCACAGTTGTCCCTCCTCCCCCGCGGGCGGCGGCGCGGCCGAGCTTGGCCCTGCCGGCGACGTCGCCGAAGCCCCGCTGCCCCCGGGTAAGGACAGGCCTGAAGGAGAGAGGAAAATTGGAGGGTGGCATCTCCGTCAGCAAAACAACTCTAGGAGGAGGCGGCCAGTGGGAGAGGGCCGCGGGGCGGCGCGTGGCCTGGGCCTCGGGGATCTGAGATGAAGTGGGAGGATACCCTCGGGGAGAGGTGGCAAGGGCTCGAGACCCGGAGGCAGAATCCGAAAAGGCTAAGCGGAGTGGGAAAGTTGCTTTGAACTGGGGTGCTAAGTTTGGGGGACCGAGCCCTCCCAGTTAGGCTGGGTATTCCTGGAGTCCCTGGGAGCCTTCGGACTGCACTGGTGTGTGTGAGCGCGCTGGGTTTGGGTGTGTAAAGTGCTTGCAATTCGGTCAAGAGGCGGCCCTGCGAAGATGTCTTCTAAATAGGATTTGGAGTTGCCAAAGAAAAAGATATCTAGTGGGTGTCAGAAATTAATTGACCAGAGATGTTACCTATACTTATGGTGAAGGAGTTTTTGTTGTTGTTGTTGTTGTTGGGAGTGGAGTGGGGCGGGCCTAGCCCTTGAAGAACTTGCCACCACTACCCTGGGATGTGTCAGAGGCCCCACATCACTTTAAATACTTGATTACTTTTAAACTGCAATTGGTGGAGAACTAGAGGGTTTAACTTTTACCATTGTTTCCTTAAGAAGTTGATGGGAGAAGCCACTGACATTCAGTGTATGGGGGACAACCTAACAGCAGATAGTCCTTGGTTTTTATTTAGTGATTCTCAAGCTGCAGTGTAGATTAAAATAACCTCAGGAGTGTATTAAAAATGCCATGTCCCAGGCTCTGTCTCATGGATTCCGGTTGTGTAACCGTGGTAGGTGGGCCCTAAGAGTCTAATTTAGCAGTCAAAGATATTGGAATCTGATACAGGTGTTTTATTATCACTTACTGTGAACTTGTGAGTTGGACCCTATACTCTTTGTTGCATGTTTAGTATTGTAACTTTGTTTGAGACTACAGAAGGGCAGGTTTAAAGAGATGCTAGTAAGTCCTGATCGGTTGCTCAGGATAGCAATTTAATGAGCCCTTGTCTTGGGTCAGCATGATAGCTTAGCTGTTTCATGATCCTGCTGCCAAGCCTGATGCCCTGAGTTGATCAGGAGAGAACCTACTCTTGAAAGTTGTCTGCTGACCTCCACACATAGCTTTTATTTTTATTTTATTTTTAGAGACAGGGTTTCTCTGTGTAGCCTTGGCTCTTCTGGAACTAGTTCTGTAGACCAGGCTGGCCTCGAACTCAAAGATCTGCTTGTCTTTGCTTCCCAAGTACTCGGATTACAGGTGTGTGCCACTAAAAGATCTTATTTTACTTAAGGAGATAAAAAACACTAGGGTGGTAGCTACTTTTCTGAAGTTGTGCTTTTGACACTTCCAGAGACTTGCTGTCTAGAGGTGAGCTGGAGGAACGGACCTGCGAGGCCTTCAGAGAGCAGTTTAGTGAGGCAGCTCATACTTTTAGATAGATGGACTCAGATGTATGCCTGACAGTGGTTGGGCAGTAACTTCTTCCATCAGAGGAAGCTTTGCTTTAAAAGCCCTCTGTTTCTGCCCTTACTTTAAAATGACTATTTCAGAGTTACTCTTAAGAAAAACAAACAAACAAACAAACAAAAACAACTCAGAATAGATTTAATTTAGAGAGATGGAGATTTTCAAAATTTAAGCATCTTGGTTGGCTTTCGTTTTCTTTAAAGGCAAACCTAAGACATACAAAAACACCTTTGTATTTTGCTTAATTGGCTTTTCTGGTTGACTGCATCGTGATCTAATTTTTGCATGTTTAAACTTTCTTCACCCTTTGGAATGTGCCCATCTCTATAAAATCCCAGGAGGACACAGATGAGAGGATAGGAAACAAATTGATTTTGTTCCATACCAGGGTTTCCAGTCACCGTGGTGGGTTTTGTTTGGGGCCGAGACTGCACCAGAGTTTTTAAGTATCTCTTTCTGTGTCTAGTTGAAGGATGCTGTTGTCTGGTTATTTCAGCAAAAGGTGTTAGAAAGTAGAACAATCCTTAAAGGACAATTAGCTCTTTGTGCTGGCTGGAGCTTTTTGGTAGGGTCAAAGTCACTTGCAGGTGGTCTCAACTTTCTTTTGTGAGTGTTGGTTTCTGATTAATAGGGACTCAGAACATGACAGAAAGGGGCACTCAGTTCTTAATCTAACAAGCCCTCCTCTGCTTAATGCAGTGTAGTATTTGAGCAACTGGAAATCAGAGACTAACTATAATTTGAAGATGCTGGACTAAAAAGATGGCAACCTTAGAAAGCAATTTATTATATTTCTTTGTATATCATTTGTCATAATACATAATGCCATTTTTAAAAATTTCACTTTCAACCACAGAGACCTGGGAAGAACGCCAAACCTCTTTCTTATTTTGATAGGTTTGTATTCACTCAAGTCAGTGGCAGAGATGGGTGGGTTGTGTGTCCCAGGTCAACCTGGGCTGTGTAGTGGTGGTGATGGTAGTGGTATAGATTAAGTAGAAGTCCTAAAATGTTTTTGAGAAGAGTTTTGCTTGTACAAAGAAAACTGAGCGTAAAAGAAGATTCATTGATTTGGTTCTCCCTTTGTTGTCCAAATCATTTTATGTAACTGTGGGGGAGAAACCCCTCAGTCTGTTGTGGATTTTTTGTTTTATTATTTGTTTTTTTTTTTTTATTCTCCTGCTAGAGCATTCAGAAACAATGAGATAAAGGCTTTGAACCCTTTTAGGAGAGGCAGGGTAGAGTATTACAAAATAGAAGAAGGAAAGGTGTTTGTCTTACTTTATGATCGAGTGGAAGTCCTGGCTATCTCAGTCTGTCTTACTCTTCTCCATTCTAAGACACTGCAGTGACTCATGTATGTCTGGCAGGAATGCAGTTGCTTGTGTTGCCTCCCTTGGTCCTAACTGATCATAGCTACGTTGTGTCACAGCTTCCTCATCTGGAGATGGAGGTTATAATCAGCCTTACCTCTAGGATTGTTGGAGTGAATATTGCACAGGTTTAGAGCAGCCATGCTAAGGTAAGCTGCTAGTAAGTAGCAGCTGCCTTTGGCTTTTGATACGGTCTCACTGCTGGGCTGGTCTTAAGTTCCTCTGTTGAATGATCCTTCTGCCTCTGCATTCATTGCTAGCCCCACAGTAGCCATTCTTAAGTAGGCATGTGAGTGCCTGAGACGTGCTGCTCAGCGTGCTCCAGATGGGCGTTCAAGGTCAAGGAACTGGCCTTTCGTTGGGTGAATGGCTGTCAGTCCTTCCCTCTTTCTCTTCTCCCTCTTCATTCTTTTTAGTGGAGTTTCAAAATGTAGCTCAGGCTGGTCTCTAACCTGTAACCTGCCTCACTTCCTAAGTGCAGAGATTGTAGGGGTGAAGCCGACTTTTGGCTTACACGTCTCTCTTAAGAAAGACTAATTATAAGTGTCATCATTACAGAGCACCTATTTGTGTGTATTGGGTGGTGGACAAAAAGAAGTTGAAGGCCTGAACTAGATCCTCTACAAAGGTATACTTTCATATGGAATTTATGCATAGGTAACACATAAAGCTGAGAGGAACACAGGAAGGTAGAGTGCCTTGATTATAGGCCTATTTATTTTCAAGACAGGGTCTCACTATGTAGCTTTGGCTGTCCTGGAAAACTCTCTGTACACCAGGCTAGCCTGGAACTCATAGAGATCCACCTGCCTGTGCCTCCCAAGTGCTGGGACTAAAGGTGTGTGCCTCCACATCCGCTTGATTATAGGCCTTTTTAAAATAAACTTTAATCCTAAGATTTTTATAGCTGGTTGCTTCTTGTTATTCCAATACATTCTCAGTATTCTGTGACCTCTTTTGGTTACTGTTTTGTATAGATGGGTTGTTGGAATTTTAGAAACAAGGCACTAATACTGAAATCGATGTCCTGGCAATCTGTATCAAAGGTTAGTCTGCAATGGTGCTGTGCCAGTGACCCCAGTACTTCAGAAGGCTGAGGCAGGAGGATCTTGAGTTCAAGATCAGTCTGAGCTGTATATAGAGTTCCAGGCTAGTCTCAAAAGTCAAAACAACAAATAAAAAAGGATCACTTCTTACTGTATGATGAGATAGTCATAATGCTCACCTTACAAAGTTGTGACACTTAGAGAAAGTGGACACTACAGCTTGAGTGTAGATATTAATAGATGTGGCTCTAGCCTGTAGTGGGAGGTAATCAACATTGGATTAGCAAGTGGGAGCATATGCTTGGAGGGAAGGGGAGAGAGTAAGGCAGAGGGTGTAATGTGGGATGACACAGCTGTGCTGGAGCCTTCAGGTAGGCCCATGTCTCCAGGCCTCAGGCCCAGTTCTGCTTCTGTGGCTCCTTGTGCTTTCCGACCTGACTTGGGACTGCAAATGCACTCCTCACAGAGACAGTTACAAGTGGGTCCTAATGTGGAGCCATGCTTTACTGCAGTGGGAGACCCTATTCAGTGAAGAAGATGTGGCACAGCCTCTTCAGATCTCCTGAGTGCTGAGACCATAGGCTTGACATGCACAGCTTTATTATTAATTAATTAATTAATTAATCTTCTAAGATTATGCTGGATACACTATTTTTAAAAATCTGTAGACCATGTTGTAAAAATCATCTCCTATGTGAGTACACTATATTCACATTATTTCAACCCTTCCCTCTTCTTTGAATTCCTTTATGCTTCCCCCACATCCTCCTCTCAAATTCAAACCTATTTCCTCTTCCTCTAGGTACTACACACACCCCTCCCCACCCCCACCCCCATGCTACTGTAGCCAATTGGTGTTGTATGTATGTTCATGGATTTAGGGCTGACCACCTAGGCTTGGGCAACCCATCCTGCTTGTCTCTGAAGAAACTGACTTTCTCTCAGCAGTGGGGCTGGGGTCTTGTAAACCTTTTCCCATGTTGACTGGTGTGGTCTTCTGCTCCTCGAGAGCACCCTGGTCTGATTCTTGTAGCCATACAATGATGGCTCATCATCTCCTGTAGCTCCAGTTCCATGGGATCTGATGCTCTCTTCTGCCCTCCTCAAGCACTGCACATAGATGGTATATATGCATCCATCCACTCATATACAGAAATTAAAATCTTTAGAAAGATGTAGTTAAATAAAAATCCAGTGTGGTTATTAATTTTTGGTTGTGAACTCACTAACTCCCATATTCTGTTTCAGTAGACTAAGAGAATGTGGTAAATATACTTTAAGACCGATCTTTTGGGGTTGAGAATGTTATGCAGCAGTAGACACTTGCTCAGTATGTACAGGGCCCCAGGATTGAGCCTTAGCACTATAAAAACAACATAACTATCTTTTAAAAATAAAACATCAAAAACATGTTATTGAAGTAAAGGAAAATAGAAGTTTCACATTGTGCTCACTGCTTAATTCCTACAGGCCCTGGTTGTAATTCTTTTTCTTGTGATAGCTATAAGAATGTTCATCTTCCTCTGCTGACTAGATTGTGAGTGTCTAAGGAGAAAGACTGTTTTTGTGTCTGTGTCCTGGTCCAGTTGTGCTTATGGAATTGCTTTGTATATATATAATGGGCAATACCTATTAAATTATTTCCATTTCTGGAAGATGCTAGAATGATGCTATGAAATCAAATGCAATTTAATTTTCATTTCAGAAGAACATTTCCACACACTTGGAGATTTGGAGTTTTGTAGAATCATCCATATTTTACTTTTTGGATCCTATGTGCTTTTGATAGATAGTTATGCTTGAGGTCCCCCCTCCTTTTTTTTTAACAGCTTCAACTTTTTATTGAACACGGTAGCAAAAGAGCTTTATTAAAAAACCTGGACAGCACCATGTCATCCCCAGGCTCCTGTGTTTCTGCTTCCTTTGCTTCCACTTTCTCAGCTGTGGCAGCATGGGAGAGGGCGGCCTGCCTGCTGGGGCAGACCCGCCAGGCCCACTTTACAGAGAATGCCCCCAGTGTTCCTTGTTGTTTGTCTTCCCGAGGTGGATTCTCATTCTGTTGTGTGCTGGGGTGGTCTTAAACTAAGCTTGCATGTCCTGCTACTTCAGACTCCTGAGTGGCTGGGACTGTGGACTTGAACCACAATATCATGTTAGAGTCCATGCCCTATGCAAAATAATTGTTTTCATGTCCCAAAGAATGATTTTCATGCATACCAACTAGACCAGAGCGCCCTCAGTGCACGAGAAGTAAGTTCTTAATGTTCATGCACTCAGCAGCCCTTTATGGAAGCCATTCTACCCAGGGACCTGGGATCAGTCATTCCAGACTGCAGTTAGGAAAGAAAGGTTAGTAACATTTCACCAGGCCCCTATGGAGGATCTTGTACAGATGTGCTGCCTACTTAATAGTCGCCTGTCTTTGAAGGGATGGGGTAGGGCATACAAACCTGAAGACCTAAACCAGGCATGGTGGCACATACCTTTAATCCCAGTACTTGGGAGGCAGAGGAAGGTAAATCTCTGTGAGTTTGAGGCCAGCCAAGTCTACATAGAGAGCTTCAGAATGGACAGGGCTATATAGAGAGACCCTGTCTCAAAAACAAAACAAAGCAAACAGAAGACTGAAGACCCAGACTCCATATGGTAGAAGGAAAAAACAATTCCTTCTGTAAGTTGTCCTCTGACCTTTACAGGTGTGTGTAGGATGCATAAATGGTCTTATATATTCTCCCCCCCCCTCTCTCTCTCTCATACACACACACACACACACACACACACACACACACACACACACACACACACACAATATGGCATTGATAAAGAGTTGAGGGTATGGAGGTTGGCTCAGTAGTAGAGAGAGCTTACCTGATTGCAGGGCCAGGATCACTTTGGAAGGAATTGAGGTACTCTGACACTGTGGGTAATGACGTCACGTTTGTGTGGTTCAGTGCAGAATGCATCCCATCCCATTGCCATTAGTGAGCCTCCCATCTCCACCTTTCTTAGAAGCATGTGAGGCTTCTTTAGAAATGTGGGTTCTCTGCCCATAAGGGTTACAAGACCCACTGTGAATTTACCCTGCATGTGGGGAAATAGTATTTAGGACAGTGGATTTTGTTTTCTCTGTGGTACAGGGAGTCAGTTCGTTCTCTCTCTCTCTCTCTCTCTCTCTCTCTCTCTCTCTCTCTCTCTCTCTCTCTCTGTGTGTGTGTGTGTGTGTGTGTGTGTGTGTGTGTGTAAGGTGTCTTTCTTATCTCCTGGAACTGGCTGGAGTCCCTTGAGTCCCTTGTGGGGATGCCCAGGCTTAGTACAGGCCCTTTCTGGGCTTCATGATTCCGTTCTTCAGTGGTCTTGGGCTCTTGGAAATTGAGACCTGACAGAGACCTAGCAGTGGTTGTGCTCTTGTTTTGAACTGTATTAAAAATGGTTTTTGAGAAAGTCTCCTTATGTATAATGTTCTTCTCAAGTTTAGATCAAAACACTGAGGGAAAGTCAGCTACAGCATGGGGAACCATTGGCCTCCCCTCTCCTCATCTGAAGGGCCAGTCTTACACTTTCTGCTTCCTCTTGAATAATGTGAATGGTTTGAGTGTATTCTCCAGCTCTGAGGCACGTGGTTGTGGGAATCTTTGGACCAGGCTCATTTTGGAGCTGTGCTTCTGCTCCCTGGGGCGCTGTTCTCTGGGCAGGAAGATAGAAGTGGGATGCAAGAACTGTCTTGCTTTTCACATGTCTGGCTAATTGATGCATCAGAATTGTTCAGAAGAATAATGTCTTGGTTATGTATTCATAAAAGCCTTTGATTTTACAATACATTTCTTTTTTTAAAGTGCCTTTTATCTCTTTACTTGGATGGATGTGAAGTATCTAAATTTAGACTAATCAGATTAAGAGCTTTAATGCCTTACTTATGTCAGATTCACTCTACTTTGGTGGCTTTTATCCAGTCCAGAGAGTAAGGAGAGAATTTCCCAAGATTCCCCCATCCCTCTCCTCTCTCTTTTTCTCTCATCTTCTCTCTTTCACTCTGTCTCCCCATCCCCACCCCTGACTTTGCAGAGCCCAGATGCAGCTAGGTTACAAGACTTGTTTTTATGAAAACTCTTTCTATTCAGATTAGAGAGACCATAGCTGGATTTTTCTGAGCTTCCTCTTTAGGAATACCCTGCAAAATATACTTTGGCTTTCATGTTGTGAAGTTAGGAAGGACAAGGAAGGCTGTGGAGAACAGTAGCCGGTTGGAGCAAAGTCAGCCTTAGTTTTTGGCATACAAGACCTTCTGAGAAAATGATTTCACTTTCTCTTGAAAGAACAGCTGACCTGCTTTCTGGTGCTTATTCCATGGAGAGATATAGACATTCCTACTAGTCTAACCTGGGCAAGCTGGCTTCTTAAGTGTGGGAGGGAGGATGCCTGTACTCCCCAGGGAACAGAGGGGCCACTTGCAGGCACTGTAAGGTCAAGTTTCTCTGTGGGTTTCTTCACTAATGAACTTATAAGTAGGTCTGTTGGAGTACTGTTGCCTTGTATTGTGGATTTAGATTCTAAGTTTCATTCTGAACAACTTAGATCAGTGCCCTGAAGATACCCTCTGCCTCCAAGAGGGAGCAGGAATCCAAGAGAGCAGGAGTGAGAGCAAGGAAGGAACATGGTTTATGGGTTAGTTGGTTTGTTTGAGACAAGGTTTCTTGCTGTAACAGCCTGACTCTCCTGGAACTCACTTTGTAGACCAGGCCAGCCTCAAACTCACAGAGATCCTCCTGCTTCTCCATTCCTAATGTATTAAAGTCGTGTGCTACTACCACCTGACTAAGGCACTGATATTAAGTTGTTTAAAAATATACCAAATCCTGTTGCTACTATATTTGATGATTTGTTCCTGTAGAGTTAAAGTATGTCTCTTGATCTCATATTTCCAGAGATCTAGACCTGTGTCTTAACTAGATGTTCTTTTGGGCTGTTAAAGTATTTTAAAATAATTTCTAAGGTACATAAACACTTTGAGAACCATGAAAAGAACTCATATATTTGCTTCATACGGTTATCCAGTTGTTCACATTTCCCAGTTGACAAATGTTCCCATACTATGTCTTATCTTTTCAGAGCCTTCTAAGAGCAAGATGCAGGCAGGTTGTGTCATCTCTAAACACTCCAGTGTGCAGTTCGCCCCATGGAGGACACGCTTCCACACACCGGCATATAGCTCTCTAAATCAGGCAGTTAGTGTGGAGTCACTCCCTCCAGTCCTTCCTCATTTGAGAAATGACTGAACAATTCCACTCACAGAGTACATGATGCCTCCTCTGTTCTGGAGAAGCTAAGCTTGCTCACTAGCTAGGCAAGTACCCTCTGGACAGCTACACCTTAACTTCATCTCTCCCCTGGCTCTTGATTAATCCTTTGTGAGAATGTTCTTAGATTTCACTGAAAGCCTGTTCCTCAAAACCCTTCCTTTCTCTAGACCAGCATGTCTCAAGGCAATGAGGCCTTTGGGGTCAAATGACCCATTCACAAGAGTCTCCTAAGACAATCAGAAAACACAGATATTTACGTTATAATTCATAACAGTAGCAAGATTACATTTATGAAGTAGCAACAGAATAATTTTATGGTTGGGGTCACCACAACATGAACTGTATTCAAGGGCCACAGCATTAGGAAGGCTGAGAACCTCAGTTCTAGACCTAACACCCGAGTGTTCACCTGCCCAGTGGTAGTTTTCATACTCCTCATTCTTTCTGTCTTTATTTGTCGCTATTCTGCTGTGAAGAGGAGCTTTCTTTTCTTTATATCAGTGTGGGTTTGGATTTGGGATTTTCTTTTAGGTGTGTTATAACTTTCAGTTCTTTTTATTTTGTGCACACATTATCCTGTTTGGTTAGTGACTCCTCCTTCAGGCTAGTTCCAGTGTCCTTTTGGTACGTACGTCCTCACCTTTGTATTGTTCTTAATGGTTAATATGCTTTCTCACGAATTGCAGACTCTAAGGCCTCTGTGAAACACGCACCTGGCTTCCTTCGAGGAAGTGCTTCTATTTCTGCATCCGTAACAGTGTCTGTTTCTGTCCCTGTGCACTGTGATGGGGCTGGGAGCACTTTCACCCAGAAAGGAACTTGTCTTTATCTTTTCACAGGGCCCCTGGCCTCCCAGCTGCTAAAGAGGCCTCCCCTTTCCTTCCAATGCAGGACAACCTCTATGATTTTGGAGGTCTTCCCATAGAATGGTAACTTCAGCCATTCATTCTCCAGCAGCTGGGCTGTGGCTTTTAGTGGGAGCATTGGCTGTGTGCTTGATTCAGCTTTTCCTTTGCAAACACCATTCCTTCCAGCACAGTTCCTTGTTCTACTTGGTCCCAAAGATTCTAAAACCTGGGCTACCTAAACATGTATTTCTGTAAGTCAGGTGTCTGCTGTGTCATTCAGAATCTTTTGTGTTTAGTGGATACTCGAGAGTTCCCTAGAAATAATAAATATGTTTTTTTGTCTAGAATTTTTTTCTCTAAGCTCCAGGGAATTTGTTTCAGATTTCAGTACTTTGAAGCTTGTAGCAGACTATGTAGCATTTCTTTTTCAACTTAGGATTGATCCTTTCCTCTACTCTTGGCACATATAGCTAATGTAAATAAAATATCATTACTCATTTTGGAAATGTATGTTTGTGTCATGGTTCCTTTTAGTTAATTATATAATCTATTTAATTTGCATTTAAATAGGACTTATGGTAGCTTGCAAAAAAGCATATATTATATATATATAAATTAAGTTAAAATGAGATAAACAAAATAAGGAAAGAAAGAAAGAAAGAGAAAGAGAAAAAGAAAGAAGGAAAGACAAAAGAAAACAAAGCAAAAACCCTGAAGTATGGTTGTGGTGGCATACACTTACAGCCCGAACAGTAGGAAGGTAGAGCAGGAGGATTATTAAGTTGGAGGCTAGCCTAAGCTATGGAATGAGACCCTGTCTCAACCAACTAACCAACCAAACAACTGAACTGAGGGAAGGAAGTGTGCTTGGGCACCAGCTGAATTAAGATTTCAATGACTCTGAAGTCTTGTCAGTGACACCTTTCCTTCTCCATCCCAAGGGTCCCAGTATCCTATAGCAAAACCAGGTTAATAAAAGCAAGGCACAGTAATGGATTGAATTGGAGTTTTATGTGCACAGAGCTTCATAAATGATGGCCCTAAATCTAGGGAAAGTGATTGTAGTGCTCAGGTTTGGTGAAGAGGGGACATCTGTGTAGAAGGACACTAGCTGGGTATGATGTAATAGTATAGACAGAGGGCTGGAGAGATGGCTCAGCGGTTAAGAGCACTGACTGCTCTTCCAAAGGTCCTGAGTTCAATTCCCAGCAACCACATGGTGGCTCATCTGTAATGAGATCTGATGCCCTCTTCTGGTGTGTCTGAAGACAACTATAGTGTACTGTACTCATATAAATAAAATGAATAAATCTTAAAAAATGGGGAGGCCCAGTGTGGCCTGTCTATTCAGTTTTTATAATAGCCCTGTTTCCTCTTAGCATGCAGCAAGACACTGCTGAGATCAAGAGAAAAATGAAGGATGGCCGCTCACATCGGTAATCCCAACACTCAGGGGTGAGGCAGGAAGATTGCCATGAATTCAAGGCCAGCCTGGGCTACACTGAGAGAGCCTGGCTCAAGAAAAGAAAAAAAAGGAGTGATTTTCTACCTTTTATGGCTGGCTTGAGATGGAAGATTTTTAAATTTCCATGTCTATCTTGGGGAAGAAAATAGTGAATTCTATAAATTACTTTGGAGGAGGTTAGAAAATTGGGAGGCAGAAGAATCAGGAGAGGGACTTTATTTCAGAGGCCTTTCAGTCTTTAAGTTGAAGTATTCAGCATGACAAAGTGCTGTATATTTTGGCAGTCTATTCTGAGTCCTGGTAAGATGCAATAGTGTATGAAGGTGAAGACAGGAGTTATGATATTCTAGACAGTACAATGAGCTGATGTTCTCTGTCCTGCTCACCATGAGTATATGTGATTGATTGGGGTGGAAAACAGGCAGGAAGGGGCGTGTGTGGGTACAGCCCATTTGACATTTCTGCAAATATAACCCAGTGTACCCTAGTGACATAAAATGCCACTTCTCTTTTTAGGATTCTTACTTCAAATCCAGACAGTAACACACCCTGGCTGATGGGAAGAGCATTCAGGACTTCTTAAAATAGCATCTGCAGCTTGTTTCTAGAAAAGAGATTCCAGAAATCTATAGAAATTACTAGTGTTTTGGGGTGTGCACCAGTCGAAAGTAATTCTGCTTATTTGTTTATTTATTTATCAGATTTACCAAGTGTAGTGGTACATGCCTTTTATCCTAGCACTCAAGACTGAGGCAAGTGGATTTTTGTGAGTTTGAGGCCAGCCTGGTCTACATAAGGAGTTCCAGGACAGCCAGGGCTACAAAATGAGACCCTGTCTTGAATCCTGCCCCCCTCCTCCAAGGATTTAGTTTCATTCCTGTACATTCTGTGTGTGCTGTAAGTTTCAGGTACCTGTGAGGCCAAGAAAAAGCTTGGATCTCCTGGAGCTAGAGTTGCCTGCGTTGTCTGTTGTGAGTGTTGTGACATGAGGGACTGTGAGATTGTAAGTTGTCCGACAGGAGAGATGGGACCTGACCTCATGTCCTCTGGAAGGGTAGTGCCTTTGACCACCAGAGCCATCTCTCCAGTTCCTGTTTGTTTTTTACAGTTTCTCATTACAGCCCAAGATGGAGACCTTACTGCCTCCATGTTTCTAGTGCTGAGATGGCAGGGTGAGCCACCATGCCGTGACCTCGGCTTTACCCTCATGGTCTGGAGCAACATTCCTAGGGGCCATATCAGTTTGTTTGAAACTGAAGTCCTGTAATTACCAAATTTTGTTTGTTTAGCCCTGGCTTGGGAAATGGCCAAGGTTGGGGCATTGCCTTGTGTCATTGCTGAGACCAAGGTATAGCTCTGCACAGCCTTTTTAGTTCCTTAAATAAGTGCAGAAGCCTCCGCTACTTTTTTTTTAAGCCTATTTCCTAATTTATAAATGAGGACAAAAATTATCTGGTAGAATCAAGTACATTGAGATGAGGCAAATAGAGATCAGTATATAGAAAGGGATGAAAAATATTATCTAGAACAAATACACACCATGGCTTACTCCTTTGTGCTTCTTCCTCCCAACTTGCAACCTTTTCAGGAGGAAACTCTGTCAAGGTAACTCTGTATTTAAGAACTACCACCATGAAGAAAGGCAGAGAGATTAAAGCCTTGGTTTGCAGTCAAGACAATTTGATTTGAGTTTCCCTGCAGTCAGAGTTGGCAGGGTTAATGTGCACCAGCTGGAAGGCCTGCTGCTACCTTCTGGCCGCCCCGCCCCGTATGCAGATGCTGCTGTATTAATTACCAGAGGAAACCTGATTCATTCCCAGTCCTGAAACTGTCTGCCAGGAGGCCGCTGCACCTTAGAAGCAGGTTGCCTTCCTCCCTCCAATGTCAGGCACAGCTTTTGATCTGTTCTTTAGAGCGTTGCTAAGACTTCAGGTCCTTAGAACCCCTGGCTAGTCTAGTCACCTTTGCTCTATATTAAATAGTTCAGGAGGAGCTTTCATAGTTAAATTCATGTACAATTTAAAAATAAAAACAGCCAGGCATGGTGACACAGGGCTTAGGAATCAGAGGCAGGTGGATTTCTGCGTTCCAGGTCAGCCTTAACTACTTAGTGCCCAGGCTAGCCAGGGCTCCATATTCTGAGACGATAATAGAAACAACAACCAGACCAGTTAAAACTAGAATTTAAAATTGGAAAGAGTGTTAAAGATAGTCTGACTCTATCTCAGTTCATAGATGAGCAGTGAGAGGATCAGACCCCCCTCCCCCAGGACTGCTCCCAGGCCAGCTCTGCTCTTTGCTATGAGGGAACCAGGGGAGGAAGATGATTGCATCTGCTTTCAGCTTCATTTCTCTCATGCACTTATTCAACTCTCACAGACATCTTAGAGAGCAGTGGAAAAGCTTCATGGGAGAAGGAGGGCTTGAATAGTGTTATGTTGAACACCAGGAGACAGCAGTGCCCATGATAAAAGCCTTCCC
This sequence comes from Tokudaia tokunoshimensis, assembly GCA_036184795.1. NCBI lineage: Eukaryota > Metazoa > Chordata > Mammalia > Rodentia > Muridae > Tokudaia > Tokudaia tokunoshimensis. Next base: position 61,941,512 of record BTHU01000013.1, on the reverse strand, counting down.
AGCTCAGTAGGTTGCACATGGAATCCTGGTAGAGTGCCTGGAATTGGGAAGGAAGCAGAACTGGGCTCAACCTCAGCCCCCTTGCCACTGCACTGGTCCTGGCTGCTTTGACCGTCACAGTTTGTTTCTGTAGACTATTTTTGTAGGAGAGATGGAGCACAGGAAGGTTATGATTTGGGTCAGATGAATAATGGGGTGTGTCTCAGTGGTTTTGGCGGATGCAGCATGCTTTATTGGCTTTTCTCTTGCTAATAGTTTGTGTCAGAGGTGTTGTCCTGAAAGAGGCTCCGTTGGCTTTATGTGCTAGAGGGAGCAGCGGTGCTAGAACTCCTGAGGGCTGTTGGTTTGCTTTACTTATAAAACAGCTTCTGTGATAGGAACGTCAAGGCAGAACAGACACTCGTCACTTAAGTGAGAATCTGGCAAGGACCAGGAGAAGAGGAAACTGGGATCTGCAGGAGAGAGTGAAGCCAGGCCACTACAGTTGTTTTCTTCACAGCTACTCTCTGTGGAAAGATGGACCGTTTTAAGAGTGATGGTTCGGGGCTGGAGAGATAGCACTGGATAACAGCACTGGCTGTTCTTCCAGAGGTCCTGAGTTCAATTCCCAGCAAACACATGGTGGCTCACAATCATCTGTAATGGGATCTGATGCCCTCTGCCGGGTGTCTAAAGACAGTGACAGTGTACTCACATACATAAAATAAATAAATAAATAAATAAATAAATAAAAAGTGATGGTTCACTTGAAACTGTTCATCACAGTGCTGTCCTTTGCAAACGTAGTAGAGTCACTTTTGTAGACAACTCTTCACAACCAATGAATTCTGACACAGAACAAATATATACATTTCAAACACTGTCAGTCATTGTGTTGGGTGCATAGGATGCAGAGAACTGGGAAGTTTCTTCATGGTTTAATTCTTAGAAACAGTAATAGAAGAACCTTGCTCTGCATGATATACATTATGCTATATAGTGAACGAAGGTACATGGGACTCAAGACTTGCCCATTGTTCTTTCCCAAGTGGTCACTCAGAGAAGTGTTTGTGCCTTCCTGCTTTAGAGTGTATGCCAGAGACTAGACCAGTAAGCAGCCTGGTATTCACTCTTGTACTTACTAAATACCTTGCACAGAAATGGGCACTCAGGAAATGCTCTCTGTATTTCCAGAGGAGCCCGTCCCTTTCCCACGAGAGTAGGTTTCTTGTTTTAGTGTTGCTGATAGATGTACTGAGGCCAGGGTGCTGTCTTCATAGATAGTCATGAAACAGAAGACCATAATAAATATAGAGAGGGTCAGACCTCTTAAATGTTTCTGGTGACGTCACTTGTGGAAGATAAGGGAGCATGAGGCAGGTATGTTCTGAAGTAGAACTACCTTTTCAATGAGTCAAACTTCTTGCTTGTTACTTCAGGAATAAAACAGCCCACAAATGGTTTGATATAATATATTGTTAGGTGACTAAGGCAAATAGTATCTCAGTATCACCACCTTAAGCTTAGATGTTGGCAGATCCCACTCCTGAAGCAATTTGAGGGTGGTGAGTACTTGCTTGAGCATTTCCAGGAACCAATGCCATATTCATTCCCAAACAGGTTTTCAAGCTTTTTGGTCTCTATAATATTACTGAAATCTGTTTGAGGAAGTGAGTCCTTTAGATTAATGGCAGTATCCTCAAAGGAGATTATTTTTGAGATTTGCCTAGATATCATCCTGCTGGGCAGTTTTGTCCCTCTGTTTTACCCATGGTCTTTTAGCCATCAACAGAAAGAGCATGGCTTGATTAGGGAGTATAGATCTCAATTAAGCATCAAGTGTCCTGAGAAAACTTGGCAGCTGGGCGCTGTCGGCAGTTGCCTGGGTAATGAGCTGCAAACAAGGTAGAGCCCAAGCCATTTCCGAGAGCTTTTCACTGCCCCTCCTCCCATGGGTGTAAAATAAGTTTACATGAGGAGCATAAAAGCTAAAACTGCATAGGGTAAGGATTTAAAAGGGCTGTGCATGCAAACATTCTGCCTTCTATCAGAAGGAAGGTTTTAATTTTTATGCATTTATTTCTGTTTGAATTCAAATCCTAGTTATTGCCCAAGTTAATAATCTTGTGTTTGTGATGGAATCCTTGTAAACTCCTTAAGGTGTCCCTCCACTATACAAAAGAGGAGGGGCTATCAGGCTATTGTCACCTTTTGTAGTTTGCGACTCGTTCCATGATGAGCTGGCCAGGTGACTCTCTCTGACATTTGAAGAATGTTTTCTTTTCTTTTTTTTTTGTATTTTTTATTAGATATTTTCTTTATTTACATTTCAGATGTTTTCCCCTTTCCTGGTTTCCCCTCTGAAAACATCTTATTCCGTTCCCCCTCCCCCTGAAGAACGTTTTTCTAAGTAGTGAATTTTCCCAATACCTCCTTTAACCAAAAGTCTCCTGGAAGTGTTCCCTCTAGGGCTCTGCCATTCTTGACGAGTTTCTGTCTGAGTCTCTCTACCCCCTCACTCTTTATCTTCTTTTTCTTCCACTTTCCCCATTCCCAACCAGGCCAGCTGAGTTGTATCTCCTTCCCACCTATGGAAGAGAAGTATCTCCAGCAGACTGTGGATCGCCTTCCCTGTATACTGATCCTCGGCCAGGACTGTAATGCCAAGTACCAGCTGTTGAACCTGCTGTTGGGGGTGCGGGTGCTTCCCACCCTCAAGCTGGACAGCGACGACGAGAGCTGTAAGCTGCGGCGCCTCCGCTTCACCTATGGGACTCGGACGCGCGTCGGCCTGGCGCTCCCCAGTCAGTATGAGCTAGTGCACACGCTAGCCTCACATCAGGACAGCTGGGAGACCATCCCTGAGGAGGACCTGGAGGTTCAAGAAGACAGTGAGGACGCTGCCCATGCGTTAGCTGACCTCGAGGTGATAATGCATCATGCTCTCCTACAGGTACCGGCTCACGCAGACCTGTACCAGCCGCTTTTCTGACTTTTTACAAAAGTATCTGGTGATGGATTCTGGGCTCATAGGATGAGAGGACTGTAATCTATGAAACTGAATGAGAATGGGGTGGCAGTCTCACGACTCTGCTCACGTCAACTGCAGGGCCCTGGGGACTGTCTGTCTCCACCAGACAGGAAAGGATATATGTGATCGCTGCATCTTGACAAGATCTTACAGGGTAGTTATTGTCAAAGTTAGGAGGCCCCTTTCGCTTTAGTAAGAAGAGATTGATAAAACTTGTCTCTAGCCATCTCTTTCTAAAGGGACAGTAAGATGATGAATAGTTAGTATTCTTTGTAGAACTGAGACCGTGGAAAACATTTTTATTGCTTTCTCATCAGTGCTAGCTGTTAAATTACTGAGTGGGGCAGCTCATTTCCCCCAACCCGACAAGGAACTCAGGTCTGATTCAGTACAAGGAAACACAGCAGTTCTTTTATTGAAGAAGGCCTTGATTTGTTTTTTACATAAACTCTTAAAGCAAGCACAGGTGCTGTGCATCTCCTAAGCTATCGTGTTGTCTCTCCATCATTCCTGCCTCCACACAAGAAGGCCTCTCCTCTTTTTCCGGCCTTCCATTCCTACTAGAAAGCTAGGAATAGGCCATCGCTAAAGCAGAATTGGGGTTGAAGAAGGATGTGATGGTTGGGTCAGCGTGGGTAGGATTAAACGAGCATGACGGTGCTCAAAACTCGGCGCTCATCATCTTGTCTGGCTGAGCTACACAGGATGGTAGTGTGGCCGGCTCACGTGGGAGAGTGCTTCTGCCTTTGTTTGTTCCACTCTGCTGAGACACCTGGTCTGCCTGTCAGTGAAGGGGTCTTTGGTGGAAGCTATCTTCTCACTTCCTTATCACCCTGCTTTATCTATATGTGCTGGAGAGGAATATGTAAGTCTCCATGTTCTCTCAGTTCAGTTTTAGTGGTGGGTTTCCTCTGTTTTCAGGCACTCTACTGCTGAGTTACATATCTAGGGTTTATTTCTATCTGTCCGTCTGTCTATGTATGTATGTGAATGTGTGTATGTCTATCTTATTATTATCTATCTATCTTGGTGTGATTATCCAGAGCAGTATGTCAGGTGCCTTCCTCAGTCACTTTCAGCCTTATTTTTTTCAAAGATCTATTTTTATTTTATGTTTATTAATGTTTTGCCTGTTTGTGTGTTGTGCCTCACATGTGTGCAGTGCCTGTAGAGGCCAGAAGAGAGAGCACTGGATTGCATGGAAATGGGGTTATATAAGGTTGTTAGCTGCTATGTGGTGCTGGGACTCAAGCCTGGGTCCTCTGGAAGAGTTACCAGTGTACTTACTTGCTGGGGCATCATTCCAGTCCTTCTTCCTTAGTTTTTGAGACAGGGTCTCATTGTACCTGAAGGTTACTGCTCCAGCCAGGCTGGCCAACCAACAAGCTCCTGGGATGCACATGTCTGTGCCTCCCAACACGGGGGTTACAAGCCCTCCTCACCATGACTGGCTTTACAGGAATACAAGGGTCTTTTACAGCAAGTACTCTTACCTACTGAGCTGTCTCCACAGACCCTTGGTTTTTTTTTATTTTTTTTTATTTTTTTAATTTACATTCCAAATCACTTCCCCTTTCCCGTTTCCTCCCTCCCCGAAAGTCCCATAAGCCCCCTTCCCTCCCTCTTTTCTCCATTCAATCCCCTCTCGTTACTCTGTCCTGGCGTTCCCCTACATCCAGTCTTTCCAGGACCAGGGGTCTCTCCTTCCATCTTTTTAGAAATCTATTGATATGCGGATTGTGTCTAGGGTATTCCGAGATTCTGGGTCAATATCCCCTTATCAGTGACTGCATACCATGTGTGTTCTTTTGTGATTGGGTTACCTCACTAAGGATGATATTTTCAAGATCTGACCATTTGCCTAGGAATTTCGTGAATTTTGGCTTCTAATGTTAACTTACTTTTCTTCCATGAATTGATATAACAAAGTCACTACAAGGAAAGCACAAGTTGTCCCATGAGTGTATATGTGAGCACATATCTTACTACTGCAAGCTCCCATGGCTTGCTGCTGATAGATCTGAAGTGCACGTGTGCGCTTGCATGCGCACACCCCCCCCCCCAAGATCATAATTGACAAGGGTACTGGAATTACAGTACCAGAGCAGCCTTTTCTTAGTGTGGTTAAAATGAAAGTTCTCACTCCTGAGCACTCCTCTGGTTTCTCATGATCTTTCCTGTGGCTGAAGCTTCCCTTAAGCAGTTTCCCCAGATTTGCTTTCTTCTCTAATGGTTTTGATGTGGAGCTGGGAGCAGACTCCAGGGATTCTAAGTTTAGCTTCCTATGATGTTAAGCCTGTGGGGGTGGCAGGTCGGGGAGGTTGTGGCCTCTGTGGATTTGGCCACCACTCTTTTACCACAGGCTTTCATCTGTTGAATAATCAGAGATGCTTAGCTCAATTCTTGGAGCAGGGCACAGCTACCTGAAGAGTGTGCATGCCCATGAAAAAAAATATTTTGTTCAGCTCCAGTTATATTTAGGGTCAGAGAGTTCATGCTTCTATTTGATTTGGAGAGGGGGTAGCAAAGAAAGGAAACATTTAGCTAAAGGAAACCAAAATTGAATTAGGGGAAAATGAATGTCCCTTTGAGTTGCCAAACCATCAGAGCAGAATTTCCCCCTGCTCTTATACAATGGTCATTCTTCTGATATGTTCAAGTCCTTGTAACCCCCCTGCTTTCAGCATATTCCATTATAGTCCAGCTTCAACTCACACTGCATGGTATTGCCAGCTTGTTGGTTCTGGATCCCTTGAGACTCATGGTTTGTATTTCAATAAGAGGAACATTGTTAAGCCACTAGTATTTGAGACCTTACCTAGTGTTCATATGTAGCATTTTTTCCAGTTGGCAGCACATTTTATAATTCCTCATACAAAGTATTTTATATGCAAAAGTACTTTCCCTTCCCCACCTACTTTCTGACATCTGCATCTACCCACCTCCTTTTTTTTTTAAAGATTTATTTATTATCATATGCGAGTACACTATAGCTATCTTCAGACACTCCAGAAAAGGGCATCAGATCTCATTACAGATGATTGTGAACCACCATGTGGTTGCTGGGATTTGAACTCAGAACCTTTGGAAGAGCAGTCAATGCTCTTAACCGCTGAGCCATCTCTCCAGCCCCCCCCCCCACCTCCTTTTAAAATTTCTTCTTACAGGGCTAATGGCCTCACACTTGTACAGTCTGGTGATAGTGATGCATGAGTGTGTGAGTGTGTGTGAGTGTGTGTGTGTGTGTGTGCGAGTTTCTTTTGTAAAGATTCAGTTTGCTCAACCTAGGAGGATTTCCGAAGCCTCTGCAGTGCTTCCTTTATTGTGGCCGTTACATAATTTCAGTTGCTCTGAAGTTGTTCTTCCTCTTTCTTTTCCTCCTCCCATCTCTCTTCCTCTCCTCCTTGTCCTCCTCCATCATCATCAGGTCTTCTTGTTTATTTTGCACAAACTGGCCTCGAACTTAGAATTCTTCTGCCTCAGCCTTCTACACTCTGGGATTCTAGATATGAGCCACCACAGATAGCTGTGTTGTTCTGCCCTGATTGGTTGTTTGTCTCTCCCACCAAAGGTTTCTAAACAAAAATTTAACTCTGAAATTTCTTAAGATTTTTGTTAGACTAGTTTTTCTCAGGTTCTAGCTAGTTATTGGCATTTATTCTTGAGCCTAATAAAACAAATATTGTATGTTACCTTTCTTAGTTAGGGCTTCTATTATTGTGATGAAACACCATGACCAAAAAGCAAGTTAGGGGAGGGAAGGGTTATTTGGCTTATACTTCCATATTGATGTTCATCATTGAAGAAAATCAGGCCTGGAACTCAAAAACAGGACAGGAACCTGGAAGCAGAGGCTGATACAGAGGCCATGGAAGAGTGCTGCTTATGGGCTTGTTCCTCAGGGCTTGCTCACCTGCTTTCTCATAGGACCCAGGACCAGCCAGCACAGTGCCTTTAATCAAATGTTGCTTTGTCTGCAGACTATAGTAACTAGATTGAAAGACAAAGAGTTGGTGGGTAAGAAGAAGAATAGAAGTCTATGTCAAGATGCTGTTGGGAGGAAGGAGTACATGAATTAGGTCCAGATGGTTATTCTAAGAGAAAGGAAATGAGGGTAGTTAGACTATTCAAAGCAGAGAAGTAAAGAGTGATGTTTTAGATAACTGAAGAAAAAATTATTTTATGGGTCAATAAAAGAGAAACTGAAATGATGTGTCAGATAAGATATAGGAAGTTCAGACCAACATTAAATCATAAATACCTTAGAGACAGCAAGCTGTGCTCTTTGCTTAACATTCTTACCCTCCCCCAGTACATACCATGTATATAGTGAAATGCAGCCATTCTGCGTACACTGTGTGCCAAGAAAACCAGCAACACCTGTTATAGGCTGATGCACATATTAAGAAGATGAGTGGTTTAAAGGAGAATGTTTTTTGGAAGGAGGGGTACTGGGGATTGAACCCAATGCCTTGTGTATATCAAGCATGAGTCCTAATAGTTAAACCTCCAGCTAGATTTTTGGTTTTTTTAATCCTTATCTGGGAGCTGGGATGCAGTTTTTTTAGTAGATGTCCTAGCAAGTTTTTGTCAACTTGACACAAGCTAGAGTCCTCAGAGAGGAGGGAGCCTCCGTTGAGGAAACGCCTCCATAAGAGATGCTCTCGGTAAACATGTGGGTATTTTCTTAATTAGTGATCAGTGGGGGAGGGCCCAACCCATTGTGGGTGGTACCACCCCTGGGCTGGTGGTCCTGGGTTCTGTAAGAAAGCAGACTGAACAAGCCAGTAAGCAGCATCCCTTCATGGCCTCTGCATCAGCTCCTGCCTCCAGGTTCCTGTCCCGTTTTGAGTTCTTGTTCTGACTTCCTTTGATGATGAACAGTGATATGGAAGTGTGAGTCAAATAAACCCTTTCCTCTCCAACTTGCTTTTGGTCATGGTGTTTTATCACAGCAATAGCAATCCTAACTAAGACAGTAAAACACTTGTCTAGTATGCACCTATCCCTGTATTCTACTCCCAACACAGCATAAATAAGGCATATCTGCAATTCTAGCACTCAGAAGGTAGAGGCAGGAAGATCAGATATATAGGGCTGTCTTTGGCCGTGCAGAGAGTTTGGGGCCGCCTGGGATATATGAACTCCTGCTTCAAGAAAATAACCCTGGGCCAGGTGTGGTGGCATACTTAATCCCAGCATTTGGGAGACAGAGACGGGGGTCTCTGTGAGTTTGAAGCCAGCCTAGTCTACATAAGAGTTTCAGGATATCTGTAACTATGTAGAGAGATTCTATCTCAAAAAACAAACAAACAACAAAACAAAACAGAAAAAGACAAAAAAAGAATCATAAAGTTTTATTGGTACCGTAGTGGCCTCGCTATGTCTTAAAAGAACACTTGCAACTGAAGCTGTTCACTATTCATTTGTCTTTGGCCTTCCAAGTTAGCTCTTGAGGGTTATCTGACAGTTTGAAGTCATAATCTTCCTCTTTCATTGTCTCCCAATGCTACCACTACCAAGCAACATGCTGATTTTTTTTCTTTTTCCTTTCAGAACCTCAGTTATGTCTCCCTCTGAGGAACAGCTGATGTAGGAAGAGAATCTTCCTCTAGTCAGCCTCAGGAGATGGAAAGGATTGTCAGTAGGCAGAAACTTGATTGTTAAGCTTCTTGAAAATATCTTCTTTGTGATTCTTTAGTGGTCTTCTCAGCCATTCTTGGAGGATGCTATCTTGTTTCATATTGGGGTTTTTTGTTTTGTTTTGGTTTTTTACTTTGCAGACAGCATACTTTCTAAGTATAGAGTAAGATCTCTGCTTGGCATATAACTCTTTCAGAACTTCCCTCACATCAAATCAGACAGTTCCTGATACATAGTAGGCCATCAGGAACCGATTAAACACAGCCTTTGTTGCTAGGTGGGTGAGGAACTCTGTAGCAATCTAGGTTTGTCACTTATTATGTGTGACTGTGTAAAATGGGCCTAGTAATCCCTAGCTTTTGGGATTGACACTAAAATGAGACAAATTGAATGAATAACCCAGCAATCTTTGGCACTTAATAAACCAGCTCCTTCCTTCAATTAGATGTATAAATTGGTGGTTTTGGGCTTTTGTTTTGTTTTTATTTTTCAAGACAGGGTGCTCTGTGTAGTCCTGTGTGTCCTCAGATTCACAGAGATCTGCCTGCCTCTGCCTCCTCAGTGCTGGGATTAAAGGCCTGTGCCACTATGCCTGGCTTAATCAGTGTTCTTAAGAAGAGTTCCTTAGGCTGGAGAGGTGGCTCAGTGGTTAAGAGTGTACACTGTTCTTGCCTTGGACCTGAATTCACTTCCCACTGGGCAGCTCAAAACTGCCTGGAACTCCAGCTCCAGGGGATAGGACACCCTCTTCTGGCCTCTGCAGGTAACTGCACTCACATGTACATACTCAAGTAAGTATGTGTATACACACACACACACACACAATTTTTTGTTCTTTTGAAAAGAACAGAGTTCCTATTTTCTCAGTCATTTGTCTCTTCCCTGGTAATCAGCTAAATATAGGCTTTTCCTTTTTTTTCAAACTGAAGTCCTTGTACCAGCAACTTCTAGTTATCTAGCTTTATTAGAGATAAAATTCTTCACAATTCTTTATGACTTGCCTTTATAATAAAATTGAAGGAGAAAGTTGTTTAAGAAAGGAAATAATGGGCAGTGGTGGCGCACACCTTTAATCCCAGCACTTGGGAGGCAGAGGCGGGCGGATTTCTGAGTTCGAGGCCAGCCTGGTCTACAGAGCAAGTTCCAGGACAGCGAGGACTATGCAGAGAAACCCTGTCTTGAAGAAAAAAAAAGAAAGAAAGAAAGAAAGTAAATAATACAGAGGCATATAAAAATTTAAGTCAGAGCATTTTCTTTTCCATCTGTTTTCTCTTTGTCTGTGAACCTCATAAGTAGTAGAATAAAGCTTTAGATTCCTGTTGAGATGAGCTTCTATCCATTCTCTGTGCTTCTGGGACAAAGCTCTGGGGTAGCCTCACCCAGTTTCTTAGGAGGTATCTCACGGCCTAGAAACCCATTTACCTGAAGCTCCCCCCATGGAGAATATCTGTACCAACATACAAACCATAATAATAAATACAGCTAAGTTTTAAGAAAGTGAAGTGAATTCAGCCTCAATCCTGTAAAATAATAAAACTTTTCAAGTGCCAATAAGAGTAAAAAGAAGGAAAATGGAGGTAAAGATGGGTGGGATTCTCTAAGTGACAGAGAGACCTCGAAAATCTGCCCTACTGAGGACACCAGACACTAGAGGGTGAACCTCTCTAGTCCTTCCCCAAGCCACACTGTGGAAGTGGCTCTGGGAGGTGGGACTATTACTAAATTAGTGTATGTTGCTTTCTAAAACCAAGACACTTGTCATTTCCCAACTTCATTCTCAATACACAATTGTTTGCTGTTTGAGTCACAGAATAATCACCTGTCTTAGTTAGGGTTTCTGTTGCTATGGTAAACACCAGGACCAAAAGCAACTTGGGGAGGAAAGGATGTATTTCAGTTTGCAGTCCTCAGGTCACACTCTATCACAGAGCCTAGTCAGGGCAGGAACTCAAGGCAGGACCCTGGAGGTAGGAGCTGAAGCAGAGACCATGGAGAAGTACTACTTACTGGCTTGTTCCTCATGGCTTCCTCAGACTGTTGTCTTCTGGCTCCTAGGCCACTTGCTCAGGAGTGACACCAGCCACAGTGGGCTGCCCTCACATCAGTCACTAATTATGAACATGCCTCACAGGCATGCCTTCAGCCCCATCTTAAGAAGACATTTTCTCAAGTGTGGGTCCCTCCTTGTAGATGACTCTAGCTTGTGTCAGGTTGACAAGAACAAACAAGGAAAGGCAAGCAGGAACTGAGATTTAGCAGTGTGCTGTGAACAAGAGTCCCTTCCAATAAGAAGGGGGGGGGTTTAGGATACAGTCGGCCTTCTTCAGTGATTGTGAGATTGCTGCTTGACATTTGCCACTTTACTCTGGTGTTTTGAGAGTAACAAGCACCCTTCTTTTTAATTTTCTTAATCTTGTCAGAAAAATTGATGGTTAACAGAAAACTTATGTGGAATCGATGACTTTGTGCAGAATGTATTCTACAAGAGAACTCTCCTATTGTGATTCAGGTGGAAATTAAGGGATTCTATCATTCCCTGAGTTCCTTTCCTTGATTAAAGAGTAAAATGCTTACTTATTGCTTCAAACAGCAGTTTCAGGTAAATGTGTGTGATGTGACCTGAAAGGTAGAAGATTTTATATGATGATGGCATGTGGTTTTGAGCAGGGCATGTGTTTCTTCGTCAATTCATCCCACAGTTACGTATTATGTTCCCTCTAATTTATGAGCCCTGTTCTGGGTGCTAGGAAGGTATATAACCTTCATGAACTAGAAGGTCAGACTTTGGACTCAGGACAGCTCTGGTTCATTCAACTCAGTATTAATTATTATTTTTACTCTCTGCCTTGAGAAGCCAGTACTGGTTTCCCCTCTTGTTTATACCCATAAAATATGAGTCATCCCTTAACCTTAGTCATATTACAGAATCACAAAGCACATGTCAGTCTAGGTTGTATTGACTGTTGCTTGAGTGGCAGCCTGCAGCTCTTTGTGTCTTCTGACACTCGTAGGAGAGCTGAGACCAGCTGCACAGTGACCTGACTGGGGTCGGGAGAAGAGAGCACTATTTTTGTTTTCCGTCCATTTTTGTTTAGTATAACATATATTTACAAATAGCCAGACATACAGTACTTTTAACACTGAGGAAGTTGAGGCAGGAGGATTGAAAAGTTTGAGCCTACTTTGTGCTACCTAGTGAGTTTAAGACCTACATAGAGCATATGTGGAAATCCTGCCTCAGAACAAACACATCCCCTAAAATGAAACAAAACACCACAAAACAACAACACAGAGGTTTAGGAAGGAGTATACAGCTTTTCTCAAAGGTGCCAGTATATCATTACAAAGCCCTAATCTGCCAGGTATGGCAGTGCATGCCTATAATTCCAGCACCTCAGATGTGAGGCAGGAGGATTGACACAAGTTTACACCTAGCATAGAATATGTAGCAAGTTCCAGACCAGTTGACTTAGAGTTTTACTACTGTGAACAGACACCAAAGCAACTCTTATAAGGACAACGTTTAATTGGGGCTGGCTTACAGGTTCAGAGGTTCAGTCCATTATCATCAAGGTGGGAAACATGGCATCATCCAGGCAGGTATGGTGCAGACAGAGATGAGAGTTCTACATCTTCATCTGAAGGCTGCTAAGAGAAGACTGACTTCCAGGCAGCTAGGATGAGGGTCTTAAAGCCCACAATAATGACACACCTACTCCAAGAAGGCCACACCTCCAAATAGTGCCACTCCCTGGGCCAAGCATTTTCAAACCATCACACCAGCCAAGGCTATATAGCAAGTCCTGAGAGTGAGCTCAGGAAATGTATTGTGCACTAACTTAGAAGATGCTTCCCTAAAGTTGCTCACTCTCCAGCACATATAAGTCAGGGGAGCAAAAGGTGTCTTGTACAGCAAGGTGGGAGTCAGACTAGTTTTCCAACCAGAACACATTCCCTGCCATTTGAGAGACAGGCACAGTCTTAAAACAAACAAACAAACAAAAAAAAGCCCTTACGTAAATTTTCTCTTCTAATGAGTTTGTACCTATGAGTAAATGAAGTCAACTAACTGTTCCTCTCTGGTCCTCTTTCCTCCTTTCTCTTTCTCCCTCCTCCTCTCTTTTTGTTTTTTGAGACGGTTTTTTCTCCATAGCCTTCACTATTCTAGAACTCACTCTGTAGACCAGGCTGACCTCAAACTCATAGAGATCCACCTGCCTCTGCCACCTGGGTGCTAAGATTAAAGGCGTGCACCACTACAATCTGGCTCTTTCTTTTCTCTTAAAGGATGGTGTTGGGCTTACATATGGACTTGGAAGTTTTGACTAATGGTTTTGCTATGAATAAAGTGGTCCTTTAAGGAAAACCTGAAATTTTATTTTAGAAAATTTAACCAAATAAAATTCTGAAAAAGTTAATTTGATGAAATATATCTTTTACTTATTCTTTGACAATTTCATAATGTAAACAATACATCTTCATCATACCTATTCCCAGTTCTCACCTCTTGCTCTTCCTGTGCATCTAACATGTCCCATCCCCACTTCATGCCCTTCTTTTGTAACCCATTTAGTCCAGTGAGTGCTGCCTATTGGAATGTTGCCTGATCCTGGGCAGCTCACATAGCTTGAGTGAGTTCATGACTACACTGCCATGTCTTTTCCAGAAGATGGCATTTCTCAGCACTCCTTCCCCATCCTCTGGCTCTTATATTCTTTCTGCCCCCCTTTTCCACAATGTTTCCTGAGCCTTAATGTATGTGGGGGTTTATATAGCTATCCAGACACACCTTCACACAATGTATCCATACACATTTAGGACCCAATCACAAATTCTCAACATTTTGACCAGTAAGGAGTTACTTAGTTAATTGCCAGTCATTACAGAGACACTTGTCTGGCTAAGGCTGAGGCCAGCAGTTTGACAACATGACCAGTTACCAAGTCAGCAATAGTCGTTTTCCTCCTAGAACCTATGACCTTTCAGCACTGGGCTTTTGATCAGTCTTACAATACCAGCTATGAATTCCTTCAAGTGAAAATTTTCTAAATAATACTCTGATTTTGAATTTTTGCTTCTTTCCTATAATAAAATTGATTGATTTATATCTTTTTACAATATATCTAGGGGCTGGAGTGCAGGTTAGTGCTTGCCTGTCACACAGTTCAGTTGGTATGGTGCTTGCCTTTCTGTCACATAGGAAACCCACGGCTCACTCTCCAGCATGCGGAGGGAAAGCATGGCAATCCGTGCCTGTATTGTAGCATCAGGAGGTAGAAGCAAGTGGGAGGGTCAGCAGTTCAAGGTCATCCTTGACAACACAGCAAGTTTGAGACCAAATTGGGATACATGAGACCCTGTCTCAAAAGCTAGGGGGGATGGGTATACTTAGAGGAGCTGTGGTTTCAAAACAAAACAAAACAAAACAAACAAACACTACACATACTCTCCAGCTTATGATCCAGAGAGATTTCTCAGTGGGTGAAAGCAAGCCTAAATTCAATTCTGGAGCCCATGTGACAAGCCAGATGGGCTAGCAAGCATTTGTAATCCCAGAGCTCCTGTAGTGAGATGGGAGGCAGAGACAGAATTGAGCAGATCATTTGGTCTGGAGTATGCAGCACGGCATCAGAACTAGAGATCTTGCCTCAAGATAATGAGGAAGGAACCAACTCCTGCACAGCCCTCTGACTCCATCTGGTATATATACTTACTTTCTTCTCTCTCTCTCTCTCTCTCTCTCTCTCTCTCTCTCTCGTCCTTAGGATTCTTTTTAGTCTTTTTCTCGTGATTTTGCTACTAGTATTTATGCAGTTTATCCAATTTAAACCTTGAAATTTCTTATCTATTTGCATTTCTGAAAATGCTTTGAAAGGTGAACACTCTCACTCCAGCATGAGTAAGCCATGGTAGTAAGGGCTGTTCTGGACCGCAGATGACAGCCAGGCCTGTTTCCAACGGGAAGCCACTCCCTGCATTGGAGGCAGAGATGAAGCAGGATTCTTTGTGGCCTGGGTTTGGGTAAGGAGTGGATGGATTTATATACAATTACATTTTCAAATTACAAATGAAGAAGGCTGAATGGCTCTTAGATTCCTTAGAGTTCAAGGGACTGACTAAAGAAGCATCTTGTGACTCCCCTGAAAATAACAGTTATTTGTTGGTAAGAAGGTGAGACCTTTGTGCTTTGCATAGAATGGAAAAGATTAATAAAACAAAATATAGTTCAAACTCATTGGTGTCATTAGAAGACGGGTACTAGAGAGATAAATAGGCTAGCTTTCCTGAGCTTTTTCATATCGAGAGAAGGCTATCAAAGAAGGGGAAAACCTTAGGGTTTCATTTTAAAATATATTTTGTCAAATATAGATACCTCAAGGGTAGGCAAGGTGGCTTAGTGTATATGCCTCCAGGCCTATGGTAAAATGAACAATTCCTCTCCTTAGTTGTCCTCTGATCCCATGAGCACACACACGGTAAAATGTAAACAGAAGTGTAACAGACTAACACAGACACAAATGCTCGGGGAAGGCAGGGTGATTGCTTCCTCTCATGTGAGAACAAGCTTCAGGTAGGCACCCTTCCACTGCTGCATTATTGTTCTGCTTTTGCTTTTTGAGACAGGGTCTCTCCATAGCTCTGGCTCTGAACTCCTTTGTAGACCAGGCTGACCTTGAGCTCACAGAGATCTGCCTGACTCTGCTTCCTGAGTGCTGGCGTTAAACGTGTGCACCAGCATGCTCAGCCTTCATTCTTAGCTCTGGCTTTTACCTGTATATTTGCCTGGATCAGCCACCTGCTACCGCTGCTCTAGCTTCCACATCCACATGTAGAAGGAAGCTGGCTAAGGCCAAAAAGTGTGCTTTCTGGTAGAATCAATCAATTCTGTCTCGTTTTCTCTTGCCTTGCCCTACCTTCCCTAAAATATAAAGGCTAAATACTGGTTTGGTGAGCCTTATTATCTACCATACCAAATGATCATATTTGTGTGTGTGTATGTGTGTGTACATGTGCACGCATGCGCGTATGGAGTGGCATATATATGAGCATGCATATTCACACACATGCAGACGCCAGAGGGGGACTTTTGCTATAGCACTTAACCTTATTGCCTTTATGAGACAGGGTCTCTCACTGAACTTGAAGTTTGCCGATTCAGGGGGCTCTTGTGGCCATTACTGGATTTTTATGTAGACACTAGGGATTGGAATTCAGATCTCATGCTTGTACAATAAGCACTCTTCCACAGTGAGCTATATCCTCAGCCCCTAAGTGGTCATATTGTTAATGGTATTACCACAATTTAACTTGTCTGAACCTTTGAGATAGCTGCAGAATCTTGGAATAGGATAGAAATGTTTGGTGACCTTGACTTTTAATTTGCAGATTGATTTCTTGGTTTGACAACTGATTTTATTGAGGACTTACTTGTGTTAGACATTGGAATTCTAATAGTGAGTAAATTTGGGCTCTGTCTTCAAAGGCTTTGTGGACTAATGGAACAAAATCTCTTTTCTTCTTCTCTTTTCCCCTTCTGTTCCTTCCTTTCTTCTCATCATTTTTCTTTTTTACTTCTCTTTCCTTTCTTCTTTCCTCCTTTTCCATTTTGAGATAGGTACTCTCTAAGTTCTAGCCCAGGTTGGCCTGAAATTCATTGTATGTCCCAGGCTGTCCTAAAGCTTTGATCTCTCTCCTCTAGCTCCCAAATGCTAGTACTACAGGCATGTACCACCACACCTGTCTGAACAAGGCAAGACAGGGTTCAAGTAAGTAAATTATGAATGTGTTAAATGTAGATAAGGAGAGAGAGAGTGCCAGCGGTTCTCTAACAGGAAAGGCTGCAGGGAATGACTGCCTTACACGTGAGCAGTGATAGGACGCTGGAGTTAGCCAGGCCGGCAGGTGGGGATGGAGGTGTGAGAGGAAGGCACAGGGTGACTCTCCTGCTCCTAGTTGCCCTAAAAAATCCATTTTCTTCCACTGTTCATCTCCTTTTTGTAGGGGAGTCAATAGAAATTTACAAGAATCAAAGGCAGGCGGGATTCTTTTCATCTGAAGTGGCTGAAGGGACTATAATCCTTTGTACTGACTTTTTTGATATCTAGATGAATGCTTGCCCTTGTATGTCACAGAAGTATTAGGAACCGAGGAAGGAGGTGGACAAGTGACTGGGCTCTGCTAAAGTCCAGTTGCCCCATTATGCATCTGGGTTTTGGTCTCAATGTAGGTGAGACTTAAGGGAGGCAAAGATGGTTCTGACCGTGAAGTGCTGATCTGACCCCTTTTCCTTCTAGGAAGCGGACGTTGTGGTGGCACCGTGCCACAGCCACCGGCCCTCAGTAGATGTTCTGAGTGACTTGGCGAATGATTCCTTGCCTGTGATAACCTATGCACTTCACAAAGATGAACTCTCTGACAGGGATGAGCAAGAACTTCAGGAAATTAGAAAGTATTTCTCCTTTCCCGTGTTCTTTTTCAAAGTACCCAAGCTGGAGATAATCAGCTCTTCCAGTGGGAGAGCAGAGAGTGAAAGATCACCACTGTACGGACAGCTGATGGACCTGGGCTATCTGAGCAGCAGTCACCGGAACTGTGTAGCCTCTGACCAGGACTGTAAAGCTCAGAGCATGTTGGTGGAGCAAAGTGAGAAGCTGAGACAGTTGAGTACATTTTCTCACCAGCTGCTACAGAACCGCCTAGTGGATGCAGCCAAGGCCCTGAATGAGGTGCACAGCCACTGCCTTGACATCTTTATTAACCAGGCTTTTGACATGCAGCGGGACCTGCAGATCACTCCCAAACGCCTAGAGTATACTAGAAAAAAGGAGAATGAATTGTATGAATCATTGATGAATATTGCCAACCGAAAGCAAGAGGAAATGAAGGATATGATTGTTGAGACACTCAACACCATGAAGGAGGAGCTTCTGGATGATGCTGCCAACATGGAGTTTAAAGGTAGGCACTATCTTCTGGGGTTCTGGGACTCCAGAGCTCTTTGGTTCTTTGGGTTAGAAGTTGAATGCAGTGATTCTTCAGGTCCAGCAATTTTTACCCACAAGCACATATCTACATCATCTTGGGGTGCTTTAGTTACTTAGATGAGGTAGCCTCTTTCACTTTCATAGATCTTAAGATTCACTTTCCTTCCTTCCCGGGCCATTAGCTTAGCTTTTGGTAAGTCCATCCTATAGCTGTCCACTCTCCACTGCCTGCCTGTATCCCTGCATTCTTGAGAAGAGCTTTATACTTTTTTCCCTTTGCTCTGTCAGCATGGCCCAGGGTACTTTTTGTCCCATGGTCTTATTTTTATCTTCAGGCTGCTCCTGAAACCTAACTCAGGAAAATTTCCCAAAGCACGATTAGCTTTCCTGGCAGTCTCATTCATCACAAATGACTACTAACAAAACCGGGGAAAGCCATTAGTCGGGGCTTTTGGTGTCTGAAGTTTCGATGCTGCTGGCTTTTATGCTAACGACTGTTTGAATCTCCATGCACGAGTTCTACCTTACAGTAACTAAAATGACACTTCAGACTTTTACCCACGAGCACATATCCACATCATCTTGGGGTGCTCAAAATCACGATAGACCACTTTAGACTTTGTCAGCGCTGGGTTTTACTACACGGAATCTGCTTATTTTCATTGTTTAAATGAGGGAATGAAAGGTTCAAAGGTTAAGCGATTTACCCAAAGTCCCACAGCTAGTAAATAGTAGAGGCAAGATATGACCTGAGATAATCTAATTCTTAAGTGCATATATGAAAATATGTATGTATATATATGAACTCAAGAATTAGTAGACTCACTATGTAGACCAGGCTGGTCTCAAACTCAGAAAAATCAGCCTGCCTTGACTTCCTAATTACTGGGATTAAAGGAATGTGCCACCACACCCAACCCTTGAGCCCATATTTTATAGTTCAGTGTTTACTTTCTTAAACCAGTTGTTCCAAACATGTGGGTCACAACTGTTTTGAGTGACCTAAGACCATCAGAAATATCATATACTTATATTGTAATTCATAAAAGTAGCAAAATTACAGATATGAAGTAGCAATAAAATAAGTTAATGGTTGAGGGTCACCACAACGTGAGGAACTGTATTTAAGGGTCACAGCATTAGGAAGGTTGAGAATCTCTGTTCTTAGTTACAATGTCCCCTTCTTCCTGGTACCCAGCTTCTAAGCCTCAACATATCCTTTATTGTCTTTTCTCTTGAATGTTCTTAACTAGTTGCCAAGAACCCATGAGTCCTCTGCAATTTTATATCTACCCATACTTTTGTTTTCTGTACATTTTTTGAGACAGGATTTCATTGTATACCTAGGCTGCCTTTGAACTTACAGTCCACTTGTCTCAGCCTCTTTGAGTATTGGGATATAAGCATTCAAAACACTCCTGGCTCTCATCTGACTTCTCAAGTCTGTCTAAGTATTTTGGCCTAATCAATCTACCTGACTTGTTTCTTTTCTGTCTCTACTTCATCTTTATTGACTTCCCATTCCTATAACCAGTATAACTAGTTCATCTCTCACTTTCTTTTAGTGTTGTGTTCTGAAATGCCAGAGTTGGAGAATATGGACTTGGGGTTATTCATCATTTTATACCTTGCAGCAAAAAACCCAAAGACTCTCCTTCTGTCTTCCTTCTTTTCTTTCCTTTCTTAGAAAAAATGAATGAAAATAGATCTTTAGTGGCTGAGAAAAGCTCATTACTAGGAAGTTCTAGGAAGTCCTCTAACTTGCTACTAACTCCCTGGAGCATCTGTGCTGGCATCTTACCCACATGATGACAGGCAGGGTCAGGTAGACGGTGTAATGTTGGATTGCCCTGTGGCAAGTTTAGTGCCTTTGATACAGTGTTTAGCTTAAACAGATAGGGAGTAAGTGGAGCAAGCAGGTCAAATGTCTGACTGCTGCCTGCTCTGCAGGTCTGTGTATGCACACACTTAGATAGCTACATATTAGGTTCAACTTAATATCTGATCCTTGTCTTGTTCTGAGCCCATTTGAGGTACCTTTGAAGCAATAATTGATTTAAAAGAGAGCTTGCACATAATCTGGTAGAACCATATTTCTGTTACTATTTGTCTTTGTAAATAAAGGTCATGCACATATGCTGGGTAACATACTGTAGA
Source organism: Tokudaia tokunoshimensis (assembly GCA_036184795.1). Classification (NCBI taxonomy): domain Eukaryota; kingdom Metazoa; phylum Chordata; class Mammalia; order Rodentia; family Muridae; genus Tokudaia; species Tokudaia tokunoshimensis. The sequence continues at coordinate 61,921,718 of BTHU01000013.1, read as the reverse complement.
AATATCTATGTTTTAATCTAGGTGTGGTGGCATATGCCTGTATTCCCAGCTCTCAGGAGACAGAGGCAGAAGAATCGTAAGTTTGAGGTCAGCCTGGGCTGTGTAGGGAGTTACATGTCAAAATCTTCTTTTCTTGTTTTATAGTAATGGGAATTGAGCTTAGGACTCATGTCTGCCAGGCAAGCACCCTGCCACCGAGCTGCATTCATATGTGTGTGTGTGTGTGTGTGTGTGTGTGTGTGTATGTATACACACACACACACACACACACACACATATATAAAATGTTTGCAAATGTGCATTTAAATATGTCTCCTAGTGGACAGACCTTGCATCACTTTCACCCTGTTGATAAATATTTAGATCTTTGGTGATTTCTTTTTGTTGTTACAAATTACTGAATTGATACCATTGTGCACACAGTCTGAGATTTTTGAAGTCAGAGTTCTAGAAAAAGAATTTCCAGAGGTATAGCTATTCAGAGGGTGTACATAGTTGTAATTGTTGGTTGGTTTAGTATGCCAGTAGTATGAAATTTAATGAAGATCCCAAATTTGGAACCAGTGAGGTTTGTGCTTAAATTCTAGCTATATTGCTTCCTGACTGCACATCTTCTCTCCCGGTGCCCACTTTGTCTTATCCCCAAGGCTGTTTCCTGGTGTATAGAGTAGATCCATTAATATCCACCTATAAAGGTATTGTAAAGATGAAGTTACATTACTATATATTGTAACTATTGTGCCTTTCAAATAGTTTCCACTAAGGGAATGCTGTTCTTCCCTCCTATAATTATGACCTAAAAGCTAATAAGATCAACAGACTTGTTTTAGACATAACTGCTCCTTTTCAGGATCTTATTTAACTTAAATAGCTGAACATTGCCTGGCCCTTGATCATCCTAAGATTCAGAATTTGACAACCAACCATATCTTTTCATAGCCACCATCATGGTAGGTCACTGGTGATAACTTGGGAGGTGCCCTTATTTTAGCATGTCTGCCCCTTTCTTTCACAGCTAACTAGCATAGTCTCTACCTCTGTAGATGTCATTGTCCCTGAGAATGGAGAAACAATCGGGACCAAAGAGATCAAATCCTGCATCCGGCAGATCCAGGAGCTCATCATCTCCAGGCTTAATCAGGCGGTGGCCAACAAGCTGATCAGCTCAGTGGATTACCTACGGGAAAGCTTTGTTGGGACCCTGGAGCGGTGTCTGCAGAGCCTTGAAAAATCACAGGATGTCTCAGTTCATATTACCAGCAATTATCTCAAACAGGTGTGAAAAGAATGGTTGCTAAGACACTGTGTCACAGTAACATCTGGGACAATTCACAGACAAGCCCAACCTCAAATTAGCCAAGGATTTCCCTTTGAGACAGTCTAGTTAAAATTTCGTTTTGTTTTCCTACTACATGGCTACTGCTTGGGTGAGGTGCTAATTAGTTTTAAACTTACAGATGATAAAAATGAATAGGAAGTAAAAGAACCTATTTAGCCACAAAATAGGGGTGATGAACTTGGGTTGTGTGTGTTCATATACATACACACATACATATATATATAATATATACATATATTTCATATATATATATAATAAATCTGGAATAAATTTGGAAATGTTTGCGCTGTTTTGTAATTCTTTGTTGGGCAGGCAGAAGGAAGGAGTGGGGCACATGGTAGCCAAGATTGGGCTAGCCTTGAATCTGCTGTTTTGTTTAGGACTGGTCTTGAACTAAATCTCCTGCTTCTACCTCTGAAGTGATTGAATTACTGACATGTGTTGTGACTGGTTAGATTGTGGTTCTTTGTTTTTATTTTTTGAGACAGGGTTTCATTCTGTGGATCTGGCTGACTGGGGACTTGCTATGTAACAGGCTGGCCTTAGCCTGCAGTGATTAAAGATGTGTGCGCTGCCACACCCAACTTGGACTTGTTTTTGAAGTTGTTCAGAAATGGCTGTCTGCATATGTTTCTTCATGTGTTCTCTTTCAGATCTTAAATGCCGCTTACCATGTTGAAGTCACTTTTCACTCGGGGTCCTCAGTTACACGGATGCTTTGGGAACAAATCAAGCAGGTGAGTGCTCCCCAAAGGAGTCATTTCAGTCCATGTTTAGCTCACTTATGTTGTAGACTCTCCAATAGAACAGATTCTCCAAACATGCTGTTAAAGTAGGGTTTCTCCAAACCATTATTCTGCTTTGTCTCTCTGAGAGAATTCTGTTATATGCCTAGTCTTAATTACTACCAATGTTCCTTTAACTTTTTAAAAAGCCATACACTTTTATAACACTTGATGAAGCTACATCATTAGGTTTCTTCATCTGCCTTTTATTCAGCCTAAATGTTTCCTCAAAACTAGGTATTGTTGGGGCTGGGGATGTAGCTTGGTGGTAGATGGTTTGCCTCACATACGCAAGGCCGTAGGTTCATTCCCCAATGCCACAAGCATGAACAAGTAAACAGACAACAAAAATCTATACACCGAGTTGATGATGGTGGTGCAGCCTTTAATCCCAGCACTGAGGAGGCAGAGGCAGGCAGACCTTTGTGAATTCAAGGCCAGCCTGGTCTACATAGAAAGTTCCAGGACAGCCAGGGCTATATAGAGAGAGACCCTGTCTGAAACAAAACTAACCCACAAAAAAACTAAACATTGCTGTTAGGGGCCAAGAGTGTGGGTCCTGCCCTGCCCCTGTCCCTGATTATATTACATCGAGGGCCATGAGCATTTAGATCAGGCTTACTGTTCTTTGGTATCTACTTCTGACTGAACCCTGGGTTTGAGGTAGGCAGCGTTAGAGTTGAGGTTGGGTTTCATAAACTCCTGAGTTTCGAGCTGCTCCTGGTGAGAGAGAACACAGAGGAGGAAGTGCATGGCTGGAGCTACCTGGGAGCTCCTTCCCCTGCTGTCAGTGACCCTACTGTCCTCATCTTGGCAGATCATCCAGTGTATCACATGGGTGAGCCCACCCACCATCACCCTAGAGTGGAAGAGGAAGGTGGCCCAGGAAGCCATCGACAGCCTCAGCGCCTCCAAGCTGGCCAAGAGCATCTGTAGCCAGTTCCGTACTCGGCTCAATAGTTCTCACGAGGCCTTTGCAGCCTCCTTGAGGCAGGTGCGTATGTAAGAAAGGAGCAAAAGCTGGACCAATCCGAAAAGAGCCTCCTCGAGAGAAATAGTGCACTCTCTCCTAGCCTTATAGTTTTAAAAAAATGAGTACAGTTAATTTTTGTCCATATAGCTGAGTGAGAAAGGACCATGGAGGAACACACACTTTATATACGTTTATACAGTAGTTTAAGAATGAATGAAAGAGGAATGACTTCCTAGCTCTGTTCTAGTTCACAGTCATATGCCTGCCTCCATATGTGTGTAAAGGAGGGGGAGAGAATGAATACGTGTGTTAGGCATCTAAGAGGAACATGACTATTGACGACACACTGTCATTGTCCTAAACATATCATGCATTCAGTTCTCACAGTTGTCGGCATGAGAGAGATTATTATTTCTAGGTAACAGGTGGGGAAGCTGAGGTGGGAGGCTTGAAGTCTTACATTGTCTTTTCCTGTTTCCCTCCTAGCTGGAAGCTGGCCATTCTGGCCGTCTGGAAAAAACTGAAGACCTGTGGCTAAAGGTTCGGAAAGATCACGCCCCACGTCTGGCCCGCCTTTCCCTAGAGAGCCGGTCTCTACAGGATGTCTTGCTTCACCGTGAGTTATTGCTTCTTTCCAAGTAGACTGGAAGTTCAGGACCCTCTGGCATTTTTATGCCTGGCCTCCAAGAATCTCAGTGTTTCAGGCTACTACTTCCTTGTAAAGCTGCCTCAGCACTTAGTGATGTTTTTGAATTTGTGCTTGGTTCTGCTGCTTATGTAACATGAACAGCGCGATCAAAGTTTATTCAAAGTCATCCAGCTCAATTAGAATACACTTGAATTTCTTTCTATTGCATGACTGCTTGATTACAACTTCTGGCCTCTAGGCAGGGCTGTGTCTAAAGAGAATGCTTGTTAAGTCCCTATTCCACCTGTCTTTATATCTTATAGGTAAACCTAAATTAGGACAGGAACTAGGCCGGGGCCAATATGGTGTGGTGTACCTGTGTGACAACTGGGGGGGACACTTCCCTTGTGCCCTCAAGTCAGTTGTTCCTCCAGATGAGAAGCACTGGAATGATCTGGCGTTGGAGTTTCACTACATGAGGTAGGCCTTGGTTTCATTAATCTCACTGGGGAAGACCCAGAGAAGCTAAATGGTTGGTATAAGTTTCCTACCACAAGTGTCCTATCCCTCTATATGCAGATTCAGAAATGTTCTACCTACCTAGTGATCTGGCCCAGACATGCCCTTTCCTCAACTGCTCATGCTGTTTTCTTTCCTAGTCACAAGGACTGTCAGTATTGATAGTCCTGGGCTTTTTGGCCTTAGTGGAGAAGCAGTTCTCCTTTCTCTCTATCTGGAGTTGGACTAAGTGTGGACCTGAGATTCATTCTTTCTACATCATGGTATCTCATGCAGAAGTAGAGCACAAGTGTAGTTGCCAAAACCTCTTTTTCTCATAGGTCTTTGCCAAAGCATGAGCGGCTGGTAGATCTCCATGGTTCAGTCATTGACTACAACTACGGTGGCGGCTCCAGCGTGGCTGTACTGCTTATTATGGAACGGCTGCACCGGGACCTCTACACAGGGCTGAAGGTGACTGAGGCAGCCAGGGACAAGGGCCAACTGGAGCCAGGCGCAACCCTTCCTTCCTGGACTTCATCCTTTCCTGTTTGTTTAGAACTTCTCACTTTCATAGAAATTGGAGTAATCTGGCTTTACTGCATTATGTATACATAATACATACATATATATATATATATGTTATATATGTATTATATATATAATATATAGATACTATACATATCTTTATAGTAAATCTGGAGAGAGTTCATAACCACATAAATGTACACACACCATCCATAACATGACATGCACAACATTTAAAAATTTAAAAGGAATTCAGATGTAGTTAGTTGTAGATACTGAGAGGCTTTGCATTCTAAACATTCTAACACAAGTTCCAGTAAGAGTTAAAGTGAAGGCACTTATATAGGACCAGAGATGTAGCTTAGTGATAAGAGAACTTGCTTGGCATGTGTGGTCTTGAGTTCAGACCCCATATTACCAGAAATGGGGGGGGGGAAGTACAGTAGGGGCAGGTACAAAGTCATTTATTAGATCTTGGTATGTGGTCTTGACTTTAAAAATAAATTGGGGCATGCCACTGAAGAATTTTGTTTGAGGAAAGGTGAAACTCTCAGTTGACTACTGAGTTTAAACTGTCATCTTAAAAAAAATAATCACCATTAGGGGAGTTAGGCTTCTCTTGTCTGTCCCTGCATTGGAACTGAGTAGGAAGAGAGAGGCTGACTATGGAGTGTCTGCTGTATGAGCTTACATGGAAACTTTCAGAAGTAAGGTAGAGAAAACTTAGAAATGTTTTCAGGAGTCACAAGAATTAGTGACATGAAAAAGAGACTCCAAGTAGTTCCCTCTTTATCTCAGGAACACCTGAGGTTTTTCTGTAAGTGGACTAGAAAATCCCATTTGAGTTTTTGGAAGAAATTAATAGGACATTTTTCAGAATCCCAAAGACCCTTAAGTAATCAGAGTGACTTTGGAATTGGAACCCATAAACACAAACCTGGGCTACCCACGCCTATAAAAGCAGTGAAAGCAGATCTCTCACGAGGCTGGGCCAGAGCTGCTCTGATGCTGGGAGTGAGATGCTGTCAGTCCTCCAACCTCTTCTGCTTGGGTTCTGGTCCTGCTGACCACCGCAGCCTGCCAAGGGCTTCCTTCTGCTTTGCGTCCTGTCCTGTGCAGCGTGTTCTTCCCTGCACCTCCCCTCACTGTTCTCCCCTTCGGTGCCACCGTAAGTCATTTAGTTGCTCACAATTGGAAGTCTCTGCTGGGTTAAGGAGTGCGGCTCTTATGACATCCAGGCTCTTTTGTCTTTCCAGTCTGGGCTGACCCTGGAGACACGTTTGCAAATAGCTCTGGATGTGGTGGAGGGGATCCGCTTTCTGCACAGCCAAGGGCTTGTTCATCGGGATATCAAACTGAAAAATGTGCTGGTAAGATAAGAGCTACATTCAGAGAGGACTTCCTGCCTCTGTGGAGGGTTTGTGTAAAAAGCTTTAATTCTAGGACTGTCTACATGAAAAGTAGGAGAGTTAACACCATGGTGAGTGGATAAAGCCATGGACTTAAGGACCAATCTCAACAGATGACCTTGTGTCAAATACTTTTCCTCCTCTGTTGAGAAATCCTAACTTCATAGAAAGGTGAAGAGTAGCATGCTGGAGACCCAGACACCCTTGTCTCCTGTGTTCCTGCAAGGGGGCCCACTCAGTCATGTTTTCTATTTATTTTTATGCATCATATGAAGGAGTTTCTCCTAAGAAAGAAGAATCTCCTACATAATTAGAATGCCATTACCATACTCAAGTCTAACATTGATATAGTAGTGTTATCAACATATATTCTGTTATTGTCTCTTTTGCTCCAAATATGGTCTGTTTGGTATTTTGTTGTTGTTGTTTTTCTTATCTAGGATCTAATCCAAGGATTCTACAGTATATTTTGTCATCATGCTATTTCTGCCTTCTTTAATATCGAATAATCTTTGCCCTTTAGTTGGTCTTTCTGTCATTGGTATTTCTGAGGAGTCAGGAGTCTAACTATTTAGTGCTTTATTATAGATGCTAGATGAGAGCTGACATGCATAAAGCACCTTACAAGGTCACACTACATAAATCATAAAGAACTGTTTGAAAGAGTCCTCTTAAAAACATGTTAGGGTCAGTGACATGGCTCAACTGAGGTAACATAGCAGGCCATGGCTCTTGTAATTACATGGTGGAGAAAACAGAACAAGTTGTCCTCTAACCTACACACACACATACACACACACACACACGCACATGCACACGCGCACACACACACACACACACACGCGCGCGCGTGCACACACAAAGTAAATAAATAAAATGTAATAATTTAGGAAAAATACCTTCCAGTATCACATGGTAACACCCCATGACGTTGCAGTTTCAGGAGAGAAAGATATCCTGGAAATTGTAGAAAGATAGATCATCAGGAACCAGAAGGGGCACATTTATTCTCTAGGATCGAGTTTTGCATGTTTGTTTTTATATCACTGCTGTTCTTTCTACTGTATTAGGGTAGAGCCAAGGTCTTATATGCTGGTCCAGGTCTCCCCCACCCTAACCCTTTATTAGAGCTTTAAGAATTAAAGAATTGCCTTGGCTGATGAAGAGGGAAATCAGGTGCCAACATGTTTTCCTCATTTTACAGACCTTCATTACTCATTCTTCCAAGTTATAGTGATCCCAGTATATGTCAGGGATATAAAGAGGAAAGAAGCAAGCCCTGCCATCAGGTTGTTGACAGCATGGGGAAGTGACAGTGATAGGAAAGCGTGTGGGACGTGAGGTTGGAGGCGGGACTTTCTAAGGACTGCTCGGAGGCTGGGGGTGCAGATAAAAGGTGACTCTGACCTGCTGTTTTTGGCAGCTGGACAAACAAAACCGTGCCAAGATCACCGACTTAGGATTCTGCAAACCAGAGGCTATGATGTCAGGCAGCATTGTGGGGACACCAATCCATATGGCCCCTGAACTTTTCACAGGTAAGACGAGAGTGAAAGAGTGGGTTTGGCAGACTCCAGTAGTCTGCCGTGGAGCGCTTCCCTTGGAGTAAGTAATGAGTGCAAGTACTGCTGGCAAGTCCCACAGTGAAGAAGCCAGCACAGGGGGAGAGCAAAGAGGGACAGAAGAAAGGAAGGAAGGAAGATGTGAACGTGAGTGGGAGTTAGCAAGTGCTCTGGGTATGTCTCTGGGTCATTCAAACTCTTACCTGCCATACTTAGCACTTTCTTAATCACAAAGTATTGGCTGAATAACTTCTAAATGATGGAACCTGTCATTAAAGAACTTATCAATGTGGAGGTATATGGAGAGGTAAGATAATTTGGAAGCACTATAAGAGAGCATTAAATGATAAAGTACAGGTGTTAGGTACTTTGATGCAGAGTGAAAGAACAAATTAAGGTTGAAATGCTGGACTGTATTATGGTAGAAGTGAGATTTGGGGTAACACATGAGGCCTATCTGGAAAGAATGGTAGTGGAAAGGGAACTCTGGTTTAAATGTACGCTCTGCAGTAGGCAGGATGGTTCATTTCTGGTGATCCTGTCTTACTTAAATTGTAGCTGGTCTTTGCTACTTTGTGGGTTCTTCGTTATCCCACTCCTTATTCCCCTGGTTTCACCCCCTATTACTAGATAAGAGTGAAAGGAAGAAAGAGATGGAGAGGAAGAGAGAGAGGGAGAGAAGAGAGAGAGAACCCTGAATCTAATTTCTTTCCTTTTGTTTCTTTGAGCTCAACTACTAACAAACTGTAGCCAACCCCCATGAATAACTAACAACAACCAACCCTGCCTCTCAGGAGCTCTAGCATTTATATATATATATGTGTGTGTATTTATTTACATATATGTATTTACATATATGTAAATGTGTTACATATATGTATTTTCAAATATCACATAATTGTTGAATCTATCTGCAGCTGACAAAGCCATGCCTCTGCTAGAGCATAGAGCACAAAGCAATCATGGTCAGTCAGCTGCTTCAGGCAGTCCAAAGCAGCCCCATGTCCATAACCTGGGATTAAAGTGAAAGCACATTCTCAGAGTATTTGTTTGTTTTTTTTTAAAGAATTCTTGGACTGGAAAGATGGCTCAGTGGCCGCACTTCCAGAGGTCCTGAGTTCAATTCCCAGCAACCACATGATTGCTCACAACCATCTGTAAAACTGAGGTCAGCCTGGTCTACAGAGTGAGTTCCAGGACAGCCAGGGCTACACAGAGAAACTCTAAGTCTTGAAAAACCAAAAAAAAAAAAAGCTTTTCAAACTTGTATAAGGACCCACAGAAGCAGGATGGTGGCTCACTGTTGCTCTACTGTCTTTACTGTAGGAAAGTATGACAATTCTGTGGACGTCTATGCCTTTGGGATCCTTTTCTGGTATATCTGCTCCGGCTCTATCAAGCTCCCTGAGGCATTTGAGAGGTGTGCTAGCAAAGACCATCTCTGGAATAATGTGCGCAGAGGTAAGACTCCCCAAACCACTTTGCTTTAACTCTCTGAAAACAGACAGCTCGGACACCACAACAGGGCACCCTCATCTTCTGGCCACTCCACAGCATGGCCGCATCAGACGAACCATCACTTAACTGCTGAAAGGGCACTATAAAGGACACCTTGGCTACTGGAAGCACTATACCAAACTATCTCAAAAATATTGTTTGCTACAATTTTTTGTGTTCAGTTTTCTAAGACAATGTGTTCCAGTTTCCACCATTCCTGTTGCATTATAGTTGAGGTGTCTGAGGAAGAAATCCAAACCCTTTGCTCTCCCAGACTGACTTCGCTTCCTGCTCTTCTCTCTAGGGACACGTCCAGAGCGTCTTCCTGTGTTTGATGAGGAGTGTTGGCAGTTGATGGAGGCGTGTTGGGATGGTGACCCCTTGAAGAGGCCTCTCTTGGGCATCGTCCAGCCTATGCTCCGAAGCATTATGGACCGCCTCTGCAAGTGCAGTTCTGAACCACCAAACAGAGGACTAGATGATTCTACTTGAAGACAAAACCCTTTCTCTTCCACTCTGTTCCTTCCTTCCCTCTCACCTTTTGGCCATGGGGAGAATTTGTCATTTGTTCATTAAGGGAGCTCCCAAGGGAACTGGTGCTTGTTGGCAGCTCGAGGCCTTCCTGGGTAGTGATGGCTCCTGGGCAGTGAGGACGCCGGTGGCTGTTTTAGTACCCACACTGCCTTATACCGCCTCTTTGGCAAAAGACTGTCTCAGACGGTAAAAGCTGAAGAATGTGATGTTCTGGCCTCAGAACTGAAAAGGAGGCAACTGTTACCACTGTCTGCTTACTGTGTCTAAACAAGAGAGGCCTGCAGTGCAGGGCATCAGTCCAGCGGTAGAGACCACTTAGAAACATGACCTTAGTTCAGGATTCTGTGGTCATAAAGGCAAAAACCAAACCAACCTAGCCAGATAGACCTTGTGGTTGTCTGGTTCTTGTTCTTTATAGCCAGGATCTCAGGTTGTTACAGTCAAAGACCCAGAAGGCAGTTAGACATGGTGAAGCTGTCTGTCCTCACAACCCAGTGTGTTTACATTTCCAGGGCCAGGGAGCCCTGGTTTCTGTGGGACAGAGCTAGCCCAGAACAGAATCTGATTGATTCTTGTGTCTTTCCCCACCCTCTACCCTTCTTTTTCCTCAAAAAGGAGGGAATAAACCAGGTAACATGGTACTTGGACTTGAGCATCTAATCAGAAATAGACTATAATTTTGTTTTTAATGGGATGTAGCCCAGGCTAGCCTTAAGTCCATCCTTATGCCTCAGCCTCCTTAGTTCTGGGATTATAGGCATGTGCTACCATGCATAGCTTCTAACTATATAACTCATTCCTTTCTTATTCCGTGCTAGGGATCAGTCTCACTGCTCAGATATCACTGGTAAGCACTCTCCCATGAGCTGTGCTCCAGCTTCATACAGCTTTTAAAGTTTACTTTGAATACTTGGCACCATGAACTCTGATAATTGTGCAGTTGAGCATGGTGGTCTAAACACTCACAGTTCTTCAGAAATGCCATGTAATACTTTGTACATGCAAACTGTAATTGACAAGTGGCAGGCCAGTGTCTTTGGGGTCCTTGGCTCTGGCTCATTTTGGCAGAATTCTTAGTCTAGCATTTAGAATTTTAACACCTACTCAACTAAACTTAGTTACTCTACTCTGAGGGTTAACACGTTGCCCTCTGAAGACAGTAGGATGTACAGGAAGCTAAGGAGTCAAGAAAGAAGAAATGAGTCGTCTCTGCTAGTTAGGTTGTGGTGTGTGAAACCTGAGGTCTTGTGTAGTTAGGAGACCCTTGTTCTTGAGTCCAGCTGTAATGAAGAGGCTCCAGAATGAGACTATATTCCTGACAGTCTCTGGACCACTTATCCATACTCAGACTGACGAGTGGGAGGTTAGATTTCTGTTTCCTCATCTAGAATCTCTTTTCCATCTCCTGTCAGATTACAGGTTCCTTTTAATCTTAAAAAGCCAATTCCCATCATCTTCTGCCCAGTAGGAGGGGCAGAGAGGCTAATGCCATAAGGAAAGGAGGAGTAGTTGTATAGTTCATTCATTAAAGAGTATCCGAAAAAGACCCAAGATATTCCTGAGTGTCTGGCAAGCCAAAGGCCATGTTGGGGGTATCTGGTGTTGGCATTTCAATGCTCAGCGGGCTGAGTATGTGAACACGTATGTCTAATTTGTGTGTATTTTACTTTATAACATTGTAAGCTATTTTTGGATTCTATGGTTTTTGGCATCTATTATTATTTCACCGATAAAATGCCATGAAATGTACTGTATTGTATATCACTTGGGAGGATGCTAGGTGGTCAGAGAAGTGTGGCAGCACTTGGGTAGTACAGGGCTCGACAGGGCCAAAGCTTTGAAGATATACCTCTGGGCTGAGGGAGGAAGAAGGTGGCATGAAGTTACCTTTGAGTGTCATCCTTCAAAACAGTTCCATAAGGGCAGTTTACTCCAGCCCAGCACCGACACCCGGCCGCTTCTTGGGAGCTGAGAGTCTGGCTACTCGTTTTGCCTTGGAATGGAGTGACAGGCCTTTCTGTAGAGCAATCAGAAGAAATGCTGGCTGAGTCTGGACCCTGCAAGACTCATCTGCACCCAAGAGCTGCATCGGTGGCACACGTGACTGGCTTCATGACTGAGCAGTCTTTCACTGCTCTCAGGAAGAGGACTATCCTGGTTGTTGCCAGACCAAAGAGAATCACTTCTGACTCTATCAAGTTTAAGGGACAGGGGTAGGCAGCCACAGTTCTAAGTGTTAACACTAATGCTGAAGAAAACCAAGGAAAGGCTGCATTATTGTTACAGCCAGAGCAGGAGAATGGTAAACTCTGAACACAAATGCATTTCTGCATTTTTGCTTGAGCTGTCAAACAGGTTGGAACACTCAGGGTATGTGTAGCTCAGTGGTAGAATGTGCTTAGCCTGCACAAGGCCTTGGGTTCAGTGTCTAGTACCAAAAAAACCCCATGAAGGTCAAAGAGGGGTCGGAATGTTTTTCCTGACAGCAGTGGCCTGGGGTAGTAGGGCTGTAGTGACAACTGCACTAAATGACACTTTATTGCTATTGTTGTCTTATTTAGCACTGAAAAGCACAGGGGATAGGTGAGTACAGTCACACTCAGTAAACTGAGGCACCCTTTGGTCTTGTTCTAGAGATGCCCTGTTTGATCTAGCTTACTGGGAGACCTCCCAAGACCATGTTCTGTCAGGATGGAGTAACAGCCTTGGTAAAGTGCATCCCAAAGAAGGAGCTGCTTTAAATGTTTAGAACTAGCATTTTGTATATGTTGGGTCAAACAGTCCACATATTCCTTAAAAGAAAATGAGGATTTAGTTTTCTAAATGTTGGGGTGTGTGAGATAGAGCTGGTGTGATATTAGAGTGGACCAGGAAGGGGTGGCCTTAAAAAGCCCCTAGAGGTTTCAGGTAGTACTGTTGTTCTTAAAAGAGTTATTTCTAACTTCATCTGCTTTATTAGCATCTAGCGGATTGTCATAGTGGTGAGAATGTACAAATACCTGACATCATCGGAGAGACCAAGTAGCCCAGAGAGTTGACAAGAAAATTAGTCTGGATGGCCTGCTGGGTTTTGGTTTGTTTTTCTCTTTGTTGTTGTTTTGTTTTTTGTTTTTTTTGGGGGGGGTATTGGGGTTTTTTTGTCTTTATGTAATGTTTTTATTTGTTTTAAAGGACTAATGTTTATTACAGTGTTATATAAAAGTATAACATATTAAGTGTATAGAATAAAGTGCAATAACAAAAATTTACTCGACACCAGTTTTGGCCTCAGCACTCTCCTTTCTTGTGCAGTGTGGCTCTCTCATGGCATTGTTACAATACAGTGAGACCATTCTATTTGAGGTTGTTGTTGTTGTTGTTGTTGGTTTTGAGAACTGCAGCCCTAGGTTCTGTCTTAATATAACCTGAATGGCTGCACTAGGTTTTGTGGGATCCTCTGTAAGTTGTTAGGATATGGATACCAGGTGTGCTGCATAATAAAGACCACATTCGTGTTTCAGTGTTACCTGTTTGGCTTCCCCTTTCCCTCTGTTCCCTTCACATGTTCATAGGATGCTCCCAAACCATGCTACCCTCCATGGCCTGTTGTCCTTCCATGTTGGGAGACTGCTGAAATACTCCAACTCTTTGCAGCCTCATCGACTGCAACATACTCTTCTCTCTTGACCAGGTTCCATACCTGGTCTACAGCTTTCCTAGGTAGGTATCCTATGACTCTGGCATCTCCAACATCTTGGGGTCTCCAACACAATCCAGATTTTACCTTCGCAGCTCTATAAAATGGTCTCTCGGGGCTTCCATGCCTTGCACGTGCCTGGCTGCAGTGGCTTTCCTTAGTTGTGGAGGGAAATTCCACAGCCCCTTTCTTCTGTCTTTGACTCTAAAGCCAGAATCACATGGTGGAAGCTGCCAAGTCCTGCTGCTTGATGAGGCTGGAACTTGGCCTCCTGTCCTACTACATCCGTATCGGCTTCTGTTGCTGGTGGTTTCCTTCCCTGCTTGAGCTTTTCTTTTATTCCTTTTCACAAGTCGGGTGCTTAGCTGGGTGAGGTCTTGCCCGGAGGTCACCATCCCTTTGTTCCTTTTAGTATCAGGCTTTTCTTTAAATTTTATATCCCATGAGCACTGAATTTAGCCCTGATTACACTTCTACTGTTCCTTTTCTCTGCAAACTGTACATTTGTATTTCTTTTTGTCCAGCTTGCATCTTTTCATTATAGATCTGCATAAGAGTGACTAATAACCAAACTACATAGTCAGTACTAGGCTGTCTTGAAATTGCTTCTGCCAACATCATTAATCCAATGTTCTTCCATTTAGCCTCAGGCAGAGTTTTAGGACAAAGGCAAAAAGCAGTCACAGTCTTTGCCAAAATATGACAAGAATATTCTCTAGGCTACTTAGTAATATTCTTCCCTTCAGAAATGTCTTGAGCTGCCCTCCACGGTTCCCCCTCAGCACTATCTTCCTATTCCGACTAAGATGACTCATTAATCCCTGCTTAAAGCATCCAGCCTCTTTTTTAGTCCAAAGTCCCAAAGTCTTCCATAGTCCTCCAACAAATAGCATAGACAGGCCTGGCACGGCAATTTCCCAGTCCCTGGTACCAACTTCTGTCTTAGACACTGTTCTGTTGCTGTGAAGAGATGCCATGGCCAAGTAACTCTTAGGAAAGAAACAGCAAAGTTACTATGGGTGGCCATGTACAGATATAAGTTTCTTAGGATTTAGGGATGGCTTATTTCTTAGTATATGCTGGAGGTGACATTTCAAATTAAGAAAAAACAAATAACACTGGTTATCAATCCATTCCTATAATGAAAGCTATTGATAGAATGATTTATAAGTACAATAAACTTGTTTCTCCTAGTCCGAGAGGCAGGGCAGTTCTGTTTCATAGATGGAGCCTTGTTGTTGTATCCTGTAGAGGAGAAAAATGCAGTCTTCATAATGGAAGAGCAGGCCAAAAAGGGTCAAGGTCAGCACCCTCACGTGGTAGGAGAGATGGAACGGCAACAAGTGCCTAGTTATGAAATGGCTGACCTCTAGGAGCTGTGTGATCTGGTGAAGAAGAGTCAAGGTGGCCAGCAGTGGCGGCGACGGCACATGTCCTTATTCCAGTACCTGGGAGGCAGACGCAGGTGAATCTCTTTGAGTTTGAGGCCAGTGTGGTCAAGAGAGTTCCAGGATGACCAGGGCTACACAGAGAAACCCTGTCTCAAAAAAAAAAAAATCAAAAAGGTTGTGTGTGGGGAGGGGTGTCAGTAAAACATTCAGAGAGGGGCCAGGGGAGAGCAGCAGAAATTGACAGAAAGAATGCAGACCATGTTACACTGCCTGCCCTGGAGAAGCAGGGGAAACAAATCAAGGGAGTCCTTGATGAAAAATGGCTGGCAGCCAGCCATCTCCATAGGAAAAGCCCTGAATCCAGCTGCAGAGGTTGCTGAGGCAGTGGCTTCCCCAATGCCATGTGGCTAAGCAGTCACAAGAGTTTCCTGGTATGGGGGCTGTGGCAGAGCACCATCTTGAGATTGTTTAACCTGAGCGATCCTGCTGGCCAGAGAAAAGGAATGTCATACATAATGGTGCCTTAATTAAACTTGCTACAGCCCCAGGGCAAGAGGCAGCCCAGGGAACAGTTGTGGGATGCAGGAGGGCACTGGCCAGCTGTAAAGTCCAATTGGCATAGGACCCAAACAGTGGAGTGTATAAAGAAAGGTAGCCCTTGCCCTGGATATGTGGAGGAAGACACCACCCACTCAGAATAACTGGAGTTGAGAATGTAAGCCTAGGGTCAATAGGTGGATTGTGCTTTGGCATTCTCTGTAGTGTGAGAACACTGAAACTCTTGCACACCATTTGGTATCTACAGCTACATCCCTTCAGCAGCGTGATTAATGTTTAAGGGCTCTAAAAAGTATGGAGATAGGTTCACCAGTACAGAACTCGGGGTTGTGGCTAATTCTGCCAATTCCAGCAAAATGGGGGAGATACTCCCAGATAGAACACTAGCCACCTATGATCTGAAGAGTCTGGAGGGTGAGGAAAGCTGTTGTCCGCAGACTGCAAAGCTAAGTGTGACCCAGCAGAGGCCCAAAGCACACAAAGAAGGAAGACCCCTGCAGACTGATGGTGGACATTGCACACTTGTTCATATAAACTCAGCACAAATACAGGGACGATCTGAGATGCACTTGCCCCTCCATACACAGATATCGGCGGACTTGCACTATGTAGCATAGGCTGGCTTTTAACCAGAAACCATCCTTCACTGGCTTCCAGAGTGCCGGATTGAGGTGAGAATGGCTACACCCAGTGGAAGGTCGTGTTTACAATGATTTTATTTTCATTTTTTTGCTACTGCTTTTGAATGGCAGATTTCTTTACTTTTTTCTTTTAACATAGCATGAGAGATAAGGGTTTCTTACTATAGTTTATAACATCTATAATATATGCTTTACTTATTAGGAATAATAAAACATGCTTTCAACAATTAATTGGAGTTGTAAAGCATAACTAGCATTGGAGACAGCAATGGTTGATAGACAACATTATGGATGGGGATGGCCACTTCATGCATAATTGTGATCACAACAAGCTCCTGGGGATTTCTGACAAAGAAATTTATCTGCAAATAAATATAAGATGGGACATAGCAGGGCAGTGGTGGCATATACCTTTCATCCCAGCACTCAGGAGGCAGAGGTAGGCAGATCTCTGAATTCGAGACCAGCCTGGTCTATAGAGTGAGTTCCAGGACATGCAAGGTTATAGAGAGATCCTGTCTTGAAACAAACAAATAACAAAAGTTAGAACAGATTTTTGACATTCTGCAGAATGAGTAAGAATGAAAAGGTCAAGTTCCCTGCTTTTCAAAACATTCAATTGTTTCAATTATATGGCAACTACAGAAAACACTTTGAGGAATATTCATGTATGTGTGTTTGTGTGTGTATTTTTAAACATGTATGTGTGTGTGTATTTGTGTTTGTGTGTATGTGTGTCTGTGTGTATGTATGTATGTCTGTGTTTGTGTGTGTGTCTGTATATGTTTGTAAGTGTGTATTTGTATTGTGTGTTTCTGTTTGTGTTTGTGTATATATATGTGTGTGTGTTTGTATGTGTGTGCATATTTGTGTGTGTGTGTTCCCATTATTTTCCAGGGAATGGCATCCAGACCTACCTACATACTTTTCTTCCCTTCTCAATTTTCTTCTCTCCAGGGAATTAAGAGCTGTATTGTAACTGTCTTTTTTTTTTTTTATCTCTTTAACTACATGGTTTGTAATTCTGCTGACAATAAACACTGACTGCAGTTGTACTCTTTTTCCGGGAGAGTCTTTGATCCTTGTCTCGGCCAGCATTTTTGATGCCACCCCCAGATCTCTATTGTGGTTGTCAACCTTGCCTCTATGCTGGAAGCACACGGGAGCTTCCAAATCACTTATGTTCTCTATGCCAGCTGCCCAGGGGAGCTCTTGGTTGAGTGTGAAGCAGAAGTGTTCCCACCCCCACCCTCTCCATGATGCTTTAGGTTCAAGCCCAAAGCCTCACACAGGCTAGGGCAAGGACTCTACCATATACCCCAGCCTAGAATTTATGATTTTTATCAGTAAGAGAGGTAAATACTAGCTGGCCTACTGCATGAAAGACAGAAAATATCTTACTGAGAAGGAGGTTCATCTTGGCTAAAAAACAAGTTCTTTTTTCAGAATGACTGACAAGCACAAATTGCTCCAGGCCAAGAAGGAAAAATTATTAAAAATTTCTCCCCTTCAGACAAAACTTCAGCTACTCTGTTTGGCAATTAGTAGTATTAATAAACTCTAATTATCCCTCACAAAGCAAAGCCCACCAATTATAGTTTTTCATCAAAGTAGAATACAACAACTTACAAGGTATACAATGTATGCCATACCAAACAAGAAAAAAAAAAAAAAAGAAACCTAAAAATAAAAAACCAAACCAAATCAAACCAACAACAAAACCTAACCCCTACTAATTTGTTATGCGGGATACTCATGCATATGCCCTATCACTAATTCAGAGATTTTTTTTTATAATTTTTTTTAAAATATTTATTTATTATATGTAAGTACACTGTAGCTGTCTTCAGACACACCAGAAGAAGGCATCAGATCTCATTACAGATGGTTGTGAGCCACCATGTGGTTGCTGGGAATTGAACTCAGGACCTCCAGAAGAACAGTCAGTGCTCTTAACTGCCGAGTCATCTCTCCAGCCCCAGATTCAGAGATTTTTAAAATGCAAGAATATGAATATATAAAATTGACAAAATACAGTATATCTTTAACCTGGACTTCTCTGAAGTTCATGTTTTATCATCTCTGGTCAATGTTTCTGAGTTGGACATCTACCTTATACAAGCTGTTTCCTTCTCTGTGTCCTATGCACCAGCAAATGGAGCCCCCAAAGCAGAATCATGGCTCAGGCCAGACATATTACCCTCATTATTACACACACACACACACACACACACACACACACACACACACACACACACCTTTTGCATTTATGCCAATTCCAATTCTGTGTCCTAATCTCTCTTAAGCTCCTTGCCTGTTTTTCTCTGTGGTAGATTGGATTCAGATCATCCTTATTGTCCCACAAGCTCACTGCAGTCAATTCTGGAGAGTTTTCATCCCTTATATAAATTTCTACTCAGCAGTGTCTTTAAGAGGTTGATTTTTTAGGGCTAGGCTTATAGGTAGGCTCTATGGGTAAGGCTTAGGTTCAATCACCAGTACCAGAAGAGCAGAAACCAAACCAAACCAAACCAAACTACTACCACCAGCAGCAGCTGCTGCAACAACAAAAACTTCAACCTGTCTAATTTTATTTCCTTCTTCTCTCTCACTCCAGGACTCACTGTATATAGCCTAGGCTCCTTCCTGAGTGCTGAGATTACATGTATGTGCCACAAGGCTGGGAGGGAATTTTATTTCTTAAACATTAACTTGATCATATTATTCCTTCCTTGAAAATTTTACAAAATGCATGTTCCATTTTTTTTTTAAAAAAATGGCAAGGGACACCAACAGACTGCCTACAGAAGAGAAAATAAACACATACACATGTGAAAACGTCAGCACTATTACTTAATAAGTGCAACAATGTGTTCTTTTCTGTTTCACTTAGTGGCTACAGCTGAAGAGACTTGATAATCACTGTAAGAAGTGCAGAAGTACTTCTATAAATTATTTCTGGTAGTATAATATTTGGACAGCATTTCGGAAAAACTGGATACATAAAGGAGTGAAAATTGTCCAATATATGTGAGCCTCGGTTACTGTTATTGGCTTAAATGGCTACAAGAAAGATATATTTAGGAGATAGTAACTGGTAAATAATGGCTAATATTTGCTGTCACCTGATATTTTATGCGCTTTGTATGCTAACTCACTTAATCCTCATAATTCTCTAAGTAGTATTAGTATTATCACTGCCATTTAACACATAAGAAAAGGATTAAATACCCATAAAGGTGGAGTCAGTTAGGAGGACCTCTAGATTACTGTCATTATATCTCCACAGGGGAATCTAGCTTGACTTGCCCACCACATCTACAGTCGGATAAACACCTCCCACCCCATGCCCATTATTTACCATAAGCTGGTCTTCTCTGATTGTTCTGTGTACATTAAGTCTGACAGAACTATGGGGCACTCAGTCCGTCTCTTTTGACAGTTGTCCTGTGCCCTAATCGATGTTGTGTACACAATAATACCGCAGGAAAAGGCCTAACAAATGCTATCGTACCTTTTTCTGTGATGAATGGCATATTTTCAGACACCTGAAATAATTCACGAAACTAAGTCAGACACATAGTAACTACAGTAAGCATAGCACGGTGAGCCAAACACCAGCACGCGCTCTGACCACACCAAAGAGCTCCAACACTCTAGCACTAGGGGCCAACCTTTCTCGCTTTCCTGCCTTAGAAAGAAACACCCGGAACCTTTCTTGCAGAGTCTCAGGCAGCCGCCGGGATAACCCAAGGAACACACAGCAATGCGAGTATTAGTGGGTTAGTGATATGCCTGAAATTTCTTGTTCACTTACGTAGTCCCGGAGAGAAAAACTTTACATTTTTGTACTTTTTGGAGTTCCAACTAACTATGACATTTTTATACCTTAATAATATTATAATTGATTGATTACAAAAGCGTTTAATCTTTTTTTAAAATTAGGGATAAATGTGGACAGCTATGTAAAACGAACAAGGAAGGCGGGGGAGGAAAGCGGAAGCCGCGGGGCCTTCTAAGTCCGAAAATCTCCGGAGCTTGCGCCAAGCTCTTCGCGGCGTCCCCCACTTAGACGCGGAGCTTCTGAGCGGGTGGGGGCGAAGAAACTGTTGCCGGTGCGGAGACCAGGCAGCCAGCGTCTGCAGGAATGAACCTCGAGTTGCTGGGTGAGGAGGGCTTGGCTGCGTCTTAGCAAACCCTATGGTACTGGGAAGGAGGGAACCTGGGCGGGAGGGACCGCAGGCTGCAATCTTAGGGACACTTCTGAGATGATTCATTGAGTGCTCATGATGTGGAGTAGCAGCAGCAGGAATAAGACCAGCTTCTGTCCGAGAAGAATGCATTACTTTTCTGAAACCGCTTTCAGATCAGTTGTGGAGTCATTGAGGCACTTTTTGTCCGAGCTGTGATTTCGAAGATCGCAGGTGCTGAAGTAACAGATCAGACTGGACCAGAGTTTTGGAGATGCAATCTGAGGAAGAGTGACCTAGGGTGGATCAATTTTGAAGACCTGTCAGGGGATCGGGTGCCTAGATAGGATAACTCTTACTGGAAAGGTGTTATTTAACCAGATTTTATTTTAAAAAAGGAAGAAAGAAAAAAAAGTGTTGTAATTCGGCACCTAGTGGCGTAGTTGGCATTTGGAATCCAGTCATCTTGACTGCTAGTTTAAGGTCCTTAACCGTGAGGAGGTGTAGATCCCCCGAAATGTGAGCTACACAAGCAGTTGTTTTATTCTCTCTTTTTAAAAAATCATTGCCTCCTAACCCCTTATCTACATTGCTCTTTTCTTCTGGCCTCCCATGAGGTAATGTTTAGCATGATGATTCTGTTTTCAAGAGCTCCTACGTGACTTGGCTGCCTTTAGTGGTTGGTTTTGTTTGTTTGTTTGTTTTTTGAGAAGGGATGGAAGACTACAAAGATAAACACTTTTTTAAAGTGTTCTTTGTCTTTATAGTGACTTTTTGAAGCATGTCTGCGTGCTTGTGTATATAATATTGACAGAGTATGAAAGTATGTGAAAAGTGCATCTGAAATAGAAGACACCAATGAGAAAAATTTTAATTTATTATTTTATGTGTGTGGGTGTTTTGTCTGTGTGTGTGTGACTGTGCACCAGTGATGCATGTACCCGGTGCCCACAGAAGCCAGGAGAGTCAGATCCCCAGAAACTGGAGTTACAAATGGTTTTGAGCTACAGTATGGGTGCTGGGAATCATACCTGGGATCTTTGGAAGAGCAACCAGTGCTCTTAACCACTGAACCATCTCTGCAACCCCTCAGTGAGATAATTTTTCCTGCTTTGCCAAAATGTGGATATTGTAATAAAGAGATAACCAAGAGTTTATATTGGTGCTGTTTATTTTGTGGAGACTCATGGATGCCTTGTTGGACAGTTTACTTTTTAAGGAAGATAGGGCAGATCCATCAATAGCTCAGCTGGAGCACTGATTTATAAAGTTTTTCTGACAGTAATAATGCATAGTTGAATGTTGAGACAAGAGAAAACCAGTCTGGAAGACCACAAATGTATGAGTGATATGGAATGTGTGAACTGGGGCATGGAAAGAAAAAACATTGGGGAGGCAGTGGTGTCAGGATTTGAGTGTAGTGGTGATAAGAAAATGAACTACAAAATAATGGTGCTTGGTTAATAAGATGCAAGGACATTTGAAAGGTAGCTTGTATATGTTGGATGTAGACTGAGAGTTTGGGAGACAAGTCTTGACTTATGATCATCATTCATTTTGCCTTATTGAAACCCTGTGACTAGGTGTGAATAGGTGGAAGGGAAAAGATGAGAGGGGCAGAAAATTGTTAGGGACAAGATCTTTGGTTATTTACCTGGAGGGAAAAAGATGAGCAAATAATTCTAAGTTACCTAACATATGCAGTGCTCTATGAGCTAGGCACATTTTCAGGTACCTTCCATATATTTCCCCAAGTATAACAGCTAGGAGAGGATACAGGTTAGCAATTCCTTCCATAGATACCAGCTGAGTGTCAAGACAGCACTTTAGTCTGAAAACTGAGAAAAGCCTGCTCCATTTCATCTCAGGGCAGCTTGTACTCCTTAGCAGCCTAAGAGGAAGGTGATTTTAGGAGGGTATGGAAGAAGTGGAGACCAAGAGGAGATGATCCTTATTTGTAAGAGGAGAAGAGAAAAGCTATTATAATAGTCCTTTGAAAGAGTTAGCAGTGTGCGTCATGGAGAAAGTTGGGTTTTTTGTTTGCTTGCTTGTTTGTTTGTTTTGAATGATTCAGAAGGTTCATAGGGGAAATGTAGGCGTTTTTAGTATTGGCTGATTCAGCAATTGAAATGAGGTCTGGGTCTCCAAAGAGAAATCTCGTAGAAATGACTGAGTTTTAACGTGAGAAAGTTAGTGATTGTACATAAGCAGGAAAAAGGAACAGAGGTGATATGATTGTGGGAATAGTTACACAGTGAAGGACATCTGGCCAGATAAAGGAAATGAAGGGTAGGCTAAGTTGTGGGATGTGTCACTCAAGTGGCTCCTAGACAGGATACCAATTTTACTTCTGTGACCCTCTGATCACAGAGATGTTTCTGTGTAACAGGTGGGTGCAGTGAAGACGAAAAATTGCTAGGACAGTGCCTCTTGCATCCCTGGTCCCGTGCATTTAGGCAAGTGCTGCATCACCAGCCTGAGATAGTTTTCAAACTCATCTTTTTCTATAGCTCATAGTAAAAAAAAAAAAAAAGACATTTTATTTTTAAAATTTAATTTTTCACTTATTTTGTGTATATGGATTTGTGTTTCGGAGTATGTGTATTATAAGCTCACATGCAAATCAGAGGACAACTTTGGACAGTCACTGCTCTCTCACCATGTGGGTTCTGGAGTTCCTACTCAGGTTCTTAGACTTGGCAGCAAGCATCCTTAGCCACTGAACCATCTCACTGGCCCAAAAAATAAACTATCACAACCCCTATGAATGAACTTGTATAGTTAGACTATTTCTGGCATGGGTGTGACTGTGATGTATGCATGTGTTTGTGTGCATGTGTGTGGGTGTTTGTGCACTCAAGAGGCCAGAGAAAGGAGTGATGTATTGTCCTTTGTCAGTCTTTGCTCTTTTCCTTTGAGGAGAGTCTTTTCTGTCACCTTGGAGCTCATGTTTTTCATTTGGACTGGTAGCCAGCAAACCCCTTTGTATCTCTGCCCCTTTAGTGCTGGGATTACTAGCCTGTGCAGGGTGGTGCTGGACTTCTGTGCATTCCGGAATCTGAACTCCAGCTTCATGCTTTATAGCAAGTGCTTTTAACCCCTGAGCCATCTCTCCGGCCCTAGAATTTTTTAAAATGATATTTAATCCTTTTGTTCATTATCTTCTGATATTTCATGCTCTAATCTATTTTCTTTTTAAAAGCTTGTTTTTCATAGACTATGATGATTTATTCATTTCAGTAGATTGAATTGTACTATCTGAAAACAATAAAATACTACTTTTTGTCCTGGATAAAAAACACACATAGGATAAGAGAAACAAATAATTCTGTATAATACAGAGTTATAATGTATCACTAGAGTGTGGGGGAGCTGTATGAAAGCAGCCAGTGCTGCTCTGTTGATGGGATTGATGTAAAACTTGGGGAAATTTTATAGAGATACTGAGATGGAGATGCCAAGCCACCAATCAACAAAAAGAGTAGGAGCTTTCTGTGAAGCAAACTTTCCTAGGCATGACCGTGTTACATACGTGAATGAATGAGTACAGGAAATGGAGTATTCTACAGCTGGGACTCAGGGCACTGTTAATTTATGATCCACACAGGTGCTGATGGTACAGAGACCAAATCCAAAATGAAAAGTCCTGGCCAGGTGCCAGGCTGAGCTTGCTTTTCAAAGTTATACTTAAAGAGTTTTGTTCATTTTGTTCAGCAGAGGGTTTTGAGTGAATGAGTACTGTGGTACAATTGTGGGTGTAGTTAGACCTGAAGGTGTTTGAAAGATTGATCAAGGGAGGCAAGACTAGGCCCAAGACAATGTAACAGGTGTGGTCATGTTAGATGAGTGGAGTGCTATATGGTATCTAGACACATACAAATTGAATTTCTCTGAAAGAAATACTGGCAGACCCATCACCTGTTAAAGGCAGCAGAGTGGTCTAGATAGAATGGTCAAGCTGGTATGAAAGGGAGGAATTTGTTGGCAATTAGAAAACAAATAGGACTATTGAGAGAAGCTCCTGACAGCCAAATCTTGAAGGAGATGAAGACTTTACCCCATATGACAGGAGACACCTGGACTACTTGCTCCAAGGCCATTTAAAGCAAGAATCCCACAGGAGAAGACCTGAGGAGGTGCTTGAAGAAGCGGATGGCATTTTACTAAAAGTTAACTGAACTCAGATTCCAAAAAAGCAGGTACAGAGCGGGTCCATAGTGGAAGGTGGAAATACGAAGGTAGCACACGGTTTTAAGGACTGAGGGAGGAAAGCTAATGCAATTGAAGCCAAGATTGTAAGAGTAAGGGGACAAGAAAAGGTGTCAGTGTTTTATGAAACATGGAGAACAAAGAAATCTTGAGGGCTGGAAGGAACAACAGTTATTCATTCAGTACTCTGATAAATAAATAACTTATGTGTGCCCACTGTGAATTTTATAGGGAAAGGCTAACTAGATGGTGAAATTCTTTCTTTTTCTTTGGTTCTATGGCAAATGAACAGTGTTTTGGAACTAGCAGAATAAAATGAATAGTGGTTGTTGCCAGAAAGGTTCTCATTAGATAAAGACTCTAGGTAGGTTTCTTACCTCACATTGCTAATTGTTGTTCAATTCCTTGGCCCCCCAAAAAGCTTGTGAATCACTATTGAGGAGTTGAAGAAAGTGAAACATTAGATGTGCTGAAGAGATAAGTACACTTGGGTTTTTTTAGAGATTTATTTTATGTATGTGAGTACACTGTAGCTGTCCTCAGACACACCAAAAAAGGGCATCAGATCCCTTTACAGCTGGCTGTGAGCCACCGTGTGGTTGCTGGGAATTGAACTCAGGACCTTTGGAAGAGCAGTCAGTGTTCTTATCCACCACACCATCTCTCCAGCCCCAGATGGGTACACTTTGACTTTCAGGAAAAAGCAGGGTGTGGTTTGTAGACCAGAGTAGTTAGTGACCTCCTTGGCAAATCCAGGCAAGATTCTAAGAGTTACATTTTAGGCACAGACATTGTTTCTGGGTCAGGTCAGGGTCTTTCCGTTTTCTTTTTCTTTTCTTTTTTTTTTTTTTTTAACTGTAGGAGTTACCCTTCGTGCCTAGCTTTCATCTATAAAAATGAGGTGTGGTAATGCCTGTTTAGTAGTGAGTTGAGAGGATTGACTGAGGTAAATGTAGAATTTGTAGTAGCCCACTCTGACTTGAACCCTACATACAGCTCAGGCCACCCTCAGACTTAGTACTGTCTCTGCCTCCCAAGTGCTGGGATCATGTAAGGATGTTCGTAACAATGCCTTTCTTAATGATCTTAAAATTTTTGTTTTGTGATTAAACGTTTTATGT
Source organism: Tokudaia tokunoshimensis (assembly GCA_036184795.1). Taxonomy (NCBI): domain Eukaryota; kingdom Metazoa; phylum Chordata; class Mammalia; order Rodentia; family Muridae; genus Tokudaia; species Tokudaia tokunoshimensis. The sequence goes on along the minus strand of BTHU01000013.1, from coordinate 61,896,179 downwards.
GTAAATGGTGCGTGTTCCTCTTTATTGTGTTTACAGGTGCACATTTGCCGTTTGCTGTGTGTGTAGAGACCAGAGGTTGATGTTGGGTGTCTTCCTCTTCCTTTTTTTGACATGGGGTCTGCCACTGAACCTGGAGGTCTCTGATTGGCTAGAGTGTCTGGCTAGTGGCAGGCATCTCTGCCAGTCCTGTTCCCCTGTATATACACCAGGCCTTTACCCTTTACATGGATTTGAGGCTCTGAACTCCAATCCCTAGCCAAATGGTTTTAAAAACCTAATTAAAAATTCGTTGCGGGGGGGGGGGTGTAGAGAAATGGCTCAGTGGTTAAGAGCACTGGCTGCTCTTTCAGAGGTCCTGAGTTCAATTCCCATCAACCACATGGTGGCTCACAACCATCTGTAATGGGATCCAATGCCCTCTTCTGGTGTGTCTGAAGACAGCTACAGAGTGCTCACAAACAATAAATAAATAAATCTTTAAAAAGATACATGTATGTGTATATGTGTGGCTGCATGTGGAGGTCAAAGACCAACTTGTGGGAGTTGGTTTTCTCCTGCTTTATGGGTCATAGGGATTGAGACTCAGGGCTGCAGGCTTGACTCTCAGCCCCTTTCCCTGCTGAACCATCTTACTGGCCCTGATTTTTGTTTCTTATGTTTGAATGAGTACACACTTTGGTTTACTTCTCAACCATGTGAATGTGGTCTATTGATTGGGAAAGAAACACCAGCTATATAGTAAATGAAAGAAGTGAGTCACGTTGCAGTGTGTAGTACTTTCCTTTCCAGGTGGTGCTCAATGCTGTCCTGCAAGCACTTTAGCCACCGAGCCACTCCTCAGCCCCAGCTAGGCACGTCTTTGTGACACATGTTCTACTTTAGTCACTTTAAAAACAGTATTCAAGAACCTTTTCTTGATACAGTTCACCATTTGCACCCATTCCCTTCTTTCACAATTGTGTGTGTTAGAAGGGATTGCCTGGGGATTTTTGTCAAGTAGGAAAATGACAAAAAAATAGAATAGACTTTGAAGACAGTTGGTGATTCTGCATTCTAGTGGCTGAGTGTTCTGAACTCACAGTTTTATAGTTCTAATGCTTGAGATCTAGAGCCTTATGGCTGCAAAGCTCAGAGCCAGAGGTTAAGCAGATACTTATGGTAGGCTCACCTTCTCAGCACACTAGCTCCTGTTGTTACTGTATTACAGCCTCAGAAACACTTTACTGTTTGTTTATGAAATGACAGAAGTGAAAAGGCAAATGCCATCTGCCTGTGGTGATTAGTAGGGTGTCCTCATGGAGCCCCTAAGCACTTGTCAACCCCACCCCCACCCCCACTGGACCAATGCTGCTGTGATGATGGGCTGTGCTGGCCCTGGTATGTGGCTTATGTTTCATCTCCTTTCTTTCTTTGCCTTGTTGCAGAGTCCTTTGGGCAGAACTATCCAGAGGTGAGTTAAGTTTTGTTGTAATATGTGAGAAATGGTAACTGCCTTTTATTTGTTTGGTGACAAATAATTACATCTCTCTCTCTCTCTCTCTCTCTCTCTCTCTCTCTCACACACACACACACACACACACACACACACACACATACACACATTGCTGTGGTAAAAATGGACTGTTTAATTTTGAGGTAATGTATAAGTTTGTTTGGAAATCTCACAGTAATTTGTTAAATCTTAAGGTTCACTTTTCTTTAAATAAAAGGAAAAATATTCACAACTTAAACTGAAGGACTTTTTAAACAAACAGTACCATCATCTATACAGGAACTTTTTTGGGAGTGCTTTATGTATTTACATGTACCAATGACCACTGTGTAATGCACACTTGGAACACTTCCTGGGCTTCATTATGGTCATTGTTATTTTTTAAGGCTTGACATGGATGTGAAATAATGTAATATTTTCTATGTCAGACACATAGGCTATTTCATAGCTTTTACAATTTCCTGTATTCAAAGAACTCTTCTAGTAACTTCTATAACACTCTGCCCATAGACTGCAAAGTATGGAGGTCCATTATACCCATTTGAGTAAGAGATTGATCACAACTGTTTCCAAAAGTTTTTGGCTCACTTTTATAATTATTTGTTCATTTTAGCCAATTTAAAAGGTGTATGAACACTTACAGATATTTCTATGTACATTGCTCTTTATGACTGAGAACCCTTGTGTATATTTCTTTATTTGTCTTGTAGGAAGCTGATGGAACTTTGGATTGCATCAGCATGGCCCTGACTTGCACCTTTAACAGGTGGGGCACACTGCTTGCCGTTGGCTGTAACGATGGCCGAATTGTTATTTGGGATTTCTTGACAAGAGGCATTGCTAAAATAATTAGTGCACACATCCATCCAGTCTGTTCTTTGTGGTAAGGAATTTTGATTTGATTTACTTTTATTTATTTATTTATTTATTTATTTATTTTTTTGTGGTATTGGAGATTGAGCCCAGGATCATATACATTCTGGACAAACATTTTACTAATGAGTTATATAAATACCTTCAGCCCCATGCTTCTTTTCCTTTTTTCTTTTTTATATACATGTGTATAGGTATGTTGGCATGTGTGTGGCCTCAGTGTGTGTGTGTGTGTATGTGTGTATGTGTGTATGTATGTATACCTATGTGCTTGGGGCTCCAGTGTTAATTGCAGGTCTTATAGATAGAACTGGTGAGAAAGGTACCCCAGTTTTTCTGTGTATAGACTTGAACTTAGACCCTCAAAGTTAAACCCTTGGGTTATTTCTGCCATCATTTGTCCCCAGAGTCTAGAATCTAGGAATAAATGCCTCATCTCTGATACAAGTGATTATCAACAATATTTCTGAACTTTCCTTTTAAGCCAGGCATTGGCTTAAGAACTTTATATATATTAACTGATTCTCTCAATAGTCCTCTATAAGTAAAGACTTTATCCTTCCTGTCATAGATGAGAAATTGAAGCCCAGAAAAGCCGCATACTTCCCTAAAATCACACAGCTAGAAGGTAGTAGTGTCTAGGTTTGAGCAGAAGTCTGATTTTCAAGCTTCTGTTTTTCTTGCATTGCCTGCTAAGTTCTTCAATAACAAGCATTTTTCATCCCGTAGTTTGGGCTAATATTCGTTTGGGTTTCCTTTATGTTTCTTTTATATTTCCTTTTTCTGATTCCTGTCTTCCTGTGGGGTACTTGAACAAATTTAAGGTTTTGTATTGATTGACTTAAAGTGTTTCTTTGGGTACCTTCTAGAGGTTACTAGATGCAATGTTACATACCTCATTTACCACAATACCCCAGGGTTGACTTTGCAACAGTTCAGATGAAGTGCAGTGCCCTTACCTTTCCTTCTGTTGCCTCCCTTGTCTAAAATGTAGTTTACACTTTTCCTCTGCATACACTGTAATTGGCACAAGACAAACCAAACATATAGTGATGTTTTTATCTTTTTCTTTCTATTTAGAGACTGTGGTTTAGTCTCTTTGTTTTATTTTTGAAGACAGTCTCTCTACATAGCCCTGTCTGTCCTGGAACTAATGTAGACAGGTTTTTCATCTCATAGAGATCCTCCTGTTTCTCTGTCTCAGGAGTACTGGGATTAAAGGTGTGTGCCACAATGCCTGACTCTTGATCTCTGTAGTTTTTTATGAGAAATTGTCTTTATGTCACGGTTTTATCTATAGAAGGGGTGTTATTTTCCTGTTACCACTTTTTTTTTTTGTTTCGTTTTGTTTTTGTTTTTCCAGACAGGGTTTCTCTGTAGCCCCTGGCTGTCTTGAAACTCATTCTGTAGACCAGGCTGCCCTTAAACTCAGAGCTCTACCTTCCTCTGCCTCCTGAGTGGTAGGATCAAAGGCGTGCGCCACCACTGCCCAGTCCTAGTGCCACTTTTAAGATTTAAGATTGAGAACGTTTCTGCATTCAACATAATTTGTGTTTTGGAATTTTTAATTTTTAGTTTATTAAATTTTTGACGTTATAGTTACATCATTTACCCCTTCCCATTCTTCCTTCCAAACCCTTCCATGTATCCCTCTCCCTTGCCCTCTTTAAAATTCATAGCCTCTTTTTTTTAAAAAATATTTGTACGTGTGTGCATGTATATGTGTGTATACACATATATGTGTATATATTCCTAAATATGTAAATACCACCTGCTCAATCCATGTAACGTTACTTGAATGTGTATGTCCTCAGGGCTGGCCACTTGGTCTGTGATAACCATTTGTTGTGCTCTTTCCTGAGGAAGCCTTTTGTTGCCTGTAGTTCATTGTCTATGGTTGAGGCCTGCGCGCTTTTCTCCATCCACATCAGCACGCCTGTTGTCTTTATTCAGCCATGCTAGGCAGTTATGTAGCTTCTGACATCTCTAGGAGACACAGTCTCACAGCAAACTCTCTATTCCTCTGGTTCTTAAAATGTTTCTACCCCATTTTCCACAATGCGCCCAAAGCCTTGTGTGCAGGAGTTATGTTGTAGATGGATCAGTTAGGCCTGGGCTCTACAACTCTGCATTTTGATTGGTTGCAGTTTTCAGTAATAGTATCCATATGTTGCAAAGAGAAGTTTCCTTGATGAAAGTTGAGTACTACACTTATCTGGGTATAAAGATAAATCTTTAGAAAGTAGGTGGGAGTTAGGTTGGTTTAGTAAAGAGGCAATTGTATGTTCTCATCCACGATCTGTGACTTCTCTGTTTCTGGGTAATTGGCTAGGATTCAAGAAACAGGCATGATTTCCTTCTTGTTGAGCAAGCTTTAGTCCAATTGGAGAGCTGTTGGTTACTGACAAGGTATGCATGGCACTACTATATCTTTAGGGTTATCAGCCATGCTGGTTGTTACTGTGTTCATGGGTGCCATAGCTGGGTGGGACAATTGGCTATTGGCTTGCTTTGGAAGCTTGCATGGTGCTTTCTGGTATTGCGGAAGCCAATCCTAAGTGAGGAGGTTTTCAAATCAGTTCTAACTGTGGGTGGACCTCTGTGCCTTATGTCTGAAGTGCATGGCCTTTTCACCAGTAGGGACTTCCTTCCATCTCAGAGGCTAACCAAGGACAATAGCAATGGCCTATAATGTTTTGGGAGTCTTTTGGGCAGCCCTGACTCAAAAAAGGGTTTCTCATGACTGCTGTTGATGTGTACTCACTGGCCTTAAACTTGTTATGATGACCTTGAACTTCTCATCTAATCCTCTATCTCCGGAGTGCTGAGATTACAAGTGTGTGTCCCTATTCTTGGTTTTATACAGTACTAGGAATGGATCCTAGGGTCTCTTGCATGCTAAACAGTAGCTCTACCAACTAAGCTATGTCCTCAGCTCCTGGAATGGTTTCCTTGGCTTGTATTGTTTGATTTCAGTCACCTGTTTTTAGTTGGTAGGTTTTATATGTTTTGTTATATTTGGAGAAATTTAGCTGTTATTTGTTCAAATACCTTAAAGGTACAATTATTTTTTTGTAGGACTCTGACACAGATATCAGATTATTTCTTGTCTCTTGGATCCCTAAGACTGTGTCCCTCCCACTCACTTAAATGTTTTTAATCTCTTATCCACATTGAATAATTTTTATTCTTTCAGTTTACTCTTTCTTATCTTTCTCCAGCTCCATTGACTGCTGGATTCCTCTATTGAACTTTTACTCTGTTACTCTATTTTCAGTTCCAGGGTTCCCTTAAGTGTTTTCTTTACACTGTTGCAGAAGTTGCTGGTAGGGTTGGAAGTGGAGACACTCCGTAGGTCCTACTGACATACTAGTTGAGAAGGACAAGAAGGCCCTGGTCCATCCATTTCATTTGGCCTCCACAGGCACTGTGGTAGTGAGCGCTCACTAAGGAAGCCATTTCCACTCAGTTGTCTGTGGCAGTGCCTGTGATGAGGCCTGACCTAGTTAGAGCTTAGGTCAGGTAGAAGTCTAGCTGTTCGTTGGTGCTGGTGAGGATAGAGTGGATGCAGGGTTTTCTGTGGGGTTTGACTGAAGTGGAGGATTATTTTTTTAAACATTCACATAGATTCTCTCTCCCTTCCTCCTTGACTGTCCTTTCCTGATCCCTCACCTTGGGAGAGCAAGGTCTTCTTCTTGGGTGGGAAAAAGAGGAGGATTGTGTGTAACCATTGGCATTATCCAGGTGTTAGCTTCTTCACCCAGTCCAGGTTATGTGAGGTCAGCAGAAACTTCAGGAACTTAAGTCTACCTTCTCCCGCCACCGGGGGGCCCCCCGCCCCCTTTTTCTCTCAGTGGGCGCATTCTCTCCCACTGAGGCCAGATGAGGCAGCCCTGTTGGAGAACAGGATCCCAAAGTTATACTCAGCTTTAGGGAGAGCCTCTGCTCAAGTTGTTGAGGCCACATGAAGAGTCAGCCTACCTTTTAGTCTTTAACCGGATGTCTAGTATGCTTAGCCACATTTAAGAAATTATTTGTTTCTTAATTTCTATTGTTTTTGCCTTTAAGATAGTCTCACTCTGTAGCCCAGGCTATCCTGGGACTCTGGCTTCTCCTTCTCTACCTCCTGAGACCTGGGATTGTAGGGTAGAAGTCTAGCTGTCCAGGCCTTGCTGACAACAATAGTTTATTTGTCTTTTTGTGTGTTGTTGATGCTGTGAGGGAATGACTCCTGGAAATTGAGATGCTCTTCATCTCTGAAGTCCCCCTCAAACCCTTTCTGTGTTTCCTGGTCTTAAAAGTCAACTGATTTGGGGACTTTACCGAGTCATCTGTTATTTCACAGTGCTAACTGTAGTGTTATTTTGAAGTAGTAACATTACTGTATGTAAAGATAATACAAGAGCAAGGCATGATGGCACATACCTGCAATCCCACACTTGGGAAATAAAGGCAGAAGAGTCATGAGTTCAAGGTCAGTCTGGGTATGTACTAAGAGACTTTGTCTCAGGAAAAGGACAAAAATAAAAAAGAAAGTCATGGAACTATTTATTGCCTAGTTGAGAAAGTCTGTTATAGATTCGGTTATATCTTTAAAAGTGCTGACCTATGCACTTGGGTTGACATCTCACCCATCGTAATGGCATGAATACTTTACCTTACACCACACGCTAAATCCACCTCTGTTTTTTCCCTAGTTGGAGCCGAGACGGTCATAAGCTCGTGAGTGCTTCTACAGATAACATAGTATCACAGTGGGATGTTCTTTCAGGAGATTGCGACCAGAGGTTTCGATTCCCTTCACCCATCTTAAAAGTCCAATATCATCCTCGAGATCAGTATGTTTAAGATATTCCTTTCCTAGGGCGGGGTCTCATTTCTGAGTGGATTAGCTCTGGGCTATCATATCTCAGATTAAGGTTTTAAGAGACAAACACAACACCTTTTCAAGCCTATATAAAATCATCTTCTGTGTAGGTTGGCTCTGCTGAATTATTGTAAGGAGATTGTAACTGATCATAAGTAAGACTTTGGCAATGACCAAAGGTGGGAATAATGTGATAAGAGGCCCTGGCCCCTTCATTCTTTAGACTCCTTTAGAATGAAGAAACAGTTTCATATTAAGTCTACATTTCAGGAAAAGTTGTCCAGTATTCCATTATGCAGGCACAGCTTTCATTTCTTGGGGCTCTCCCGTAATCTACTCTGAGTATGATGCCCATCATATGTGCTCCAGGCCTGGGCCATATTTGATACATATACACACACATCTGCTGACATAGTTAAAATCAGGGGTTTGTCTTTATTAAGTATCTTACTGCTTTGCCAGATGATTGTGATGACCAGCCTTCATTTGTCAAGTAGGCTCTCATACTTTGAGTCTGTTGTTAGATGTGTAGGTTGTATGTGTTTTCACCATCTCAGGAAAGTGGTCAGGGATTAGGGAGGAAGGACAGGGACTCAATCTGCTGATACCAAAGCAAAAGCCAATATGTGTTCATATTTTTAAACAGGAACAAGGTTCTCGTGTGTCCCATGAAATCTGCTCCTGTCATGTTGACCCTTTCAGATTCCAAACATGTTGTTCTGCCAGTAGATGATGACTCGGATTTGAACGTGGTGGCATCTTTTGATAGGCGAGGGGAATATATTTATACAGGAAATGCAAAAGGCAAGGTAAGCTATGAGGTCAGTGAGGAAAGGCTGGGTGTCTCCCTTGGCTCTTGCTTACTCTTTCTGCTTTAAGTTTCTGTTATCCCTGGAACCATCTCTTACCTGAAATGTGGCTGAAGTTTCTCTCATGCCGTGATAATAATTTCTGTACTTTGAATTAGAGTAGACAGATTATTTGATTTAGATAAGGATAGAGGCAGTGTGGTGGCTTGTTTTATACTTCTTCCAGCACTTGGAGAGCACAGACAGGAGGATTACTCCAAGTTTGAGGGCTGTCTAAACTAAATAGTAAGGTCCAGGCTAGTTTGGGACTACATAGCAAGACTTATCTCAAGAAACTAGGAGAGAGAGAGAAAAAGGCTGGGTAATGGCTTAGTTGTAAAGTGCTTGTTATGTGCACATGAGTCTGTAAGTTTAATCCCCAGCACCAGAGAAAAGCAAAAAGGAAAGGACAGAAGTTTCTTGACCAATAGTGAAGAGAATATTTCAGAGTTACCATCTGAAACACACTGATAAGGATATCTTAATATCTAGTTCTATAAAACTGGGTGGAGGCAGTGTGTGCCTTTAATCCCAGAACTCTGGAGGCAGAGGCAGGCAGGCTTATCTCTGGGAGTTCCAGGGCAGCCAGGGCTACACATAAAAAAATAAAAAAACACCCAAACAAACAAAACAAAATAAACATGCATATACATACACATTCACACAGAGAAACATGGTATAATTCAAACCATTTTAACCTATATATGGTACTGAGACTATCATCTTTTTTCTTTTCCCTTCAACTTGCCCTTTGGGATGTTTGGAAGTGTAGAATTCGGTGGGGTGGGGGGTCAGTACATTGGAGGTGTTTCTTCTGGTAGCTTTTTAAAAATTGTCATTAAGATATATATACATATATTAATAGCTGTAGAGTACTTGCCTGCCTGAGTAAGGTCCTGGGTTCTCTCCCCCAGTATAAAAATAATACATAAAGAAGATACACACAAATGCTTGTAATAAGCATTTTAAAATGTTAAGCTCAGCGGGACTCGTGCCTTCCAGCCTCACCTCTGTCCTCTGCAGATCTCTCTTATCTTGCAAATTGAACTGCTATCAGGGAGTCTGTCCCCAGGCCCTGGCAGAGTCATTCTGTGTCCTATTCCTGAATTTGATCTCTGTAAGCACTTTATGGAATGGGATTATACTGTAGTTCCCCATTTGCAACTGTCATACAGCATAGTGTCTCCAGGATGACTGTTGTACTGTGTGTCAGAGTTCAGTCATACCGTATTTGTGTGCCACAGTTTTCCTATTTGTCAGTCACTGGTCTGTTTCCACTTGTTAGCTCTTGTGAATAATGTCAAACATGTTCTTAGAGTAGATAGTTAAGACTCTATAGTTTATTGAAAGAAGTAAAAGATAGTACCAGTTAATAAAATTTAATATATAGGAATAGAGATATTTGAATTGTTAGTAGGTCTCTTTACAGTTTAAAAACAAGTCAAATCTAATTACTATTAGTCAACACAATATTTACTTTTTATTTTTGTTCTGTAAACTTCAGATCTTGGTCCTAAAAACAGACTCTCAGGATCTTGTTGCTTCCTTCAGAGTAACAACTGGAACAAGCAATACTACAGCCATTAAGTCAATTGAGTTTGCCCGGAAGGGGAGGTGAGTGAGGCCTTGTCCTCTTTGTGTGTATGGAATTTTTGTAACAGAATCTCACTGCATAGCTCAGGCTGGCCTAAGTCTTATGGTTCTTCTACCTCAGCTTTCTGAGTGCAGAGTCCAGTGAGGCCTTAGATTTGCTTTAGGTTTTTTTTTTTTTTTGTTTTATTTTTTAAGTGAATGGAATGCAAATAATAATTATTTATCTATTTTAATTTAATAGTTATTATTTTCACAATACTAATTATTGTAGTGTATTTAATTTATAAATGTTATTAAAGTTGTTAGAATTGCTCACTGTTTGGTTTTTAGGCTCCTAAACTGTCCCTCACTGACCAGTGGTCACATTTTTGTTGTTGGAAGGTTACCAGGCAGTTCCTTTACAGAAAGATGCTTAAGTATCATTGCTTAGAATCAAAGTGCCTACTACATAGACCTGAATAAAGATTTTAAATATTTTACTTATTTTTAGCAGTGCTAGAGACAAAACCCAGGGCCTCCCTCATGCTGAACAAGTGCTCTAAAACTGAGGTGTACCCTCAGTCCCCCCAAAATAAACATTTTAAAAAATACAGACTTAGCTTATTGATTCATAAATAGTCATACATACTGTGTTTGAAACAGACCAGATAAATGAAGTATTTAATTATTGACTATTACACAGGATGTAGATTGAGCAGGCTGGTTCAGAGGTCTTAGATCTTAGTTCAGTCCAGACAGTTTGAGGTTTGAGGGTACTCAGGATAAAGCACTTGTATTTTTACTTTATTGGTTTGGAGTGACAAGAAGAGATACATGGGCACTGAATCTTGAACATTCTTAGTTTCTCTCCGTTTAACTGGTCTAAGAAGTAGCAATAGGAAATGTTAACAGGGACAGGTTTCTGACTTGTCTAAAACCCCTCTCCTTTCTGTAGTTGCTTCCTGATTAACACAGCAGATCGAATAATCAGAGTTTATGATGGCAGAGAGATTTTAACGTGTGGAAGGGATGGAGAGCCTGAGCCTATGCAGAAGCTGCAGGACTTGGTGAATAGGTAGGTATTGTTGCCAGAAGAGCATGGGTCAGACCTTTCCTGGGCTCCTGTTACAGTTTCTTTTTGGGATGTTCTTTGTCTTTTAGGACTCCATGGAAAAAATGTTGCTTCTCTGGAGATGGGGAGTACATAGTGGCCGGCTCGGCGAGGCAGCATGCACTGTATATCTGGGAAAAGAGCATCGGCAACCTGGTGAAGATCTTGCACGGGACCAGAGGCGAGCTCCTGCTGGACGTGGCTGTAAGTAGAGCGGGGTGTGACTTTCGAGGACACTCAAGAATGGCTGGCATCTGTTCTGACAACAGTTCTCTCTCTCTCAAATTACAATGTAGTGGCATCCAGTTCGACCCATCATAGCTTCTATTTCTAGTGGAGTGGTGTCCATTTGGGCCCAAAATCAAGTAGTAAGTATTTTTCTGGTTGATTTGCTTTGAAATTAGGTATTTCTTTTATCAAAAAAACTGTCATACAGAGCAAGCTAAATACTACTTTACTTGGTTTTGCATCTGATCCTTGCAGCCCAATTCAGTACATTATATTTAGTGACACTTCAGAGGGGCATCCTTAGTTCAGAGCTGGTTTCCAACTTTGTTTCCATGTGTGTACACTTTCTGCAACTTTTTTTTAACATATCTTTTGCTTTCTTATTAGATACTTTTAAACCACCTTTGTGAAGTACATTTTGAAAAGATTAAATGAAGTTCTGATTTAGGAAAGGAATGCAGTTAATAAACTTGAAGTGTTTATGTAGAAAAAAACATCAAGATGGCAATCGCTTAGATACCTAAGATTTTATTCTCTTATCCCAGGTTTGATCATAGAATGCTTAGTCTGTTCCATGCTGAAGATGAGTTGTCAGAAGTTACATTGTTACTGATTTTTCCTTTTGTGACTCGTCTCTTTTGTCACAGGAAAATTGGAGTGCATTTGCACCAGACTTCAAAGAGTTGGATGAAAATGTAGAATATGAGGAAAGAGAATCAGAATTTGATATTGAGGATGAAGATAAGAGTGAGCCTGAGCAAACAGGTGATGCCTCTCAGTAGCAGAGAGTATTCCCAAAGGAAAAGGATTGTTTTACTTAATTAATGAAGGGATTTATTTACTTTGTGTTGTAATTGTACTCAGAGCTTCACCTGCCACCTTCCCCTCACGAGTATGTAGTTTCACAGTGCTTGGAGAGTCTTACTGTATGTGCTACTTAAGGGCTCGCACGGGCATTACCTGCTCTAGCAGCTCTCTGACACTTCATCTGTGTTCCTGGTGAGTCACAGGTGGTTAAATGGGCGTTACATACCCCACACTCAAAGCACAGAGATGTGCTCAGGCTCAGTTGATGGTGTATCTACTGTTACAGCTTCATCAGTAGTAAAACGGTCAAGAGCATGGGCTCTGATACTAGGCAGCTTTTGGCAAAGTACTTATACTTGAATGCCTCATTTCTAAGGTGGATAATGGTAACACCCATGTCTTTGCATTGTAGGGGATAAATGGAATAATTCTTGTAAAACACTTAGTGTATTATGCTCAGCCTATAAGAAGAACCCCTAAGTTTTTTTATTATTATGATCATAATCATTGTTATTATTAATATCATCTTCTAAATTTCTGACTAGGAACTTCTTGAAAATAAAGATCTGACCTTTTTTATTGCTGTTTGGAGGCAGAGTCTCATTATTGTAGCACAGCCTGACCTTAGACTCCTAACCTTTTTGCACCAGCCTCCCCAGTGCTGAGATTAAATGTGTGCATCACCACTCCCTTGAGATTTGACTTATCTTTCTGGTTTTTAACACAGAACTTTGCACATAGTAGGTGTATATGTACCTGCGTGTGTGTGTGTGTGTGTGTGTGTGAGAGAGAGAGAGAGAGAGAGAGAGTGTGTGTGTGTGTGTGTGAGAGTGTGTGTGTGTGTGTGTGTGTGTGAGAGAGAGAGAGAGAGAGAGAGAATGTTTACTATGCCCAGCTGGCACTGTAATTAAGGGACAGATCTTTGAAAGCTGGGCCACTTCATGGTGCTAAGAATTAGGGGATCGGATTAAAGAAAAGAGATTTGAATCTCTTCAGCTTGAAAACTGCTCTTAACTTTTGGGTTTTAGGTAACTTAGATTATGTTTTGTGAACCTTCTTAGATGCCCACATAAATCAGTCCCTCGTCTCCCCACCAAGGACACAGCGTATTATTTTACTGTGGCATTTACTGTTATGTTGAAATGGTCTGTTTCCTGGGTAGACTATGAGACTTACTGAAGAGCTGCTCCCAACTTCTTGGTTGTCACTATTTCCAGTGTTGGTATCTAGTGGAGATTCAGCCCCATTGTTAAGTGATTGAATGAAATGAACTGTTGAGATATTCTTAGGTAAAAAGCAGTTTTCCGTTTCTTTTCAACCCTCTCCAACATTCTCTCTACAGGGGCTGATGCTGCTGAAGATGAGGAAGTGGATGTCACCAGTGTGGACCCTATTGCTGCCTTCTGTAGCAGGTGAGCAACCTCAAAGGCTGAGTGCTGTTCCTGTGTCTATGCACTGCCCACTTTCCCCGGCTTTCCCTTCGCTCCCAACTGCTTACCAGTAGAATAGAGAACAGTCCTTTGCTGGACAAAATGGAATACAGATTTTAAGTATCTGAGATAAAACCAAGCATGGTGGATCCTACCTTAATCCCAGCACTCAGGAAGCAGAAGTAGGTGGATCTCCTGAATCTGAGGCCAGCCTGGTCTATGGAGTGATTTCCAGGACAGCCAGGCTATGCAGAGAGACCCTGTCTCAAGGTCTGAAACAAACAACAAAAACAAACTGTAGTAATGAACTTAGTCTACCTATGGTTGTCAGCTCACTGTCCTCTTACCTGGTTTCTTTCCTTCATTTCAGCTTTCTTAAAGTCTAGAGCTGTAACTGTTGTGTGTACTAAATGTAGGCACTAGAGGAAAGGCTGAAGGGCTTGTGGTTTAAGCAACTATCTCCTCTTTTTTCCAATCCCTTGTCTGATCCTGTTCCAAATAGTGATGAAGAGCTGGAAGATTCAAAGGCTCTATTGTATTTACCCATTGCCCCTGAGGTAGAAGACCCTGAAGAAAATCCGTATGGCCCCCCACCGGATGCAGTCCCAACCTCCTTGATGGATGAAGGGGCTAGTTCAGAGAAGAAGAGGCAGTCTTCAGCAGATGGTTCCCAGCCACCAAAGAAGAAACCTAAAACAACCAATATAGAGCTCCAAGGAGTGCCGAATGACGGTGAGAACCATCTCTTTATTCCCGGGGTCGGTGGCACCGTTCATCACTTCATTCTCTTGGAAATAAGTAATTTCCTACTTGAGCCATTTTTACTTTTAAGGAGTTTCCCATGAGTCTTTTTCTACATTTCTTTACAGTTCTGTGATGATTGAGTTTGTGTTCACTTTTAAAATGGGGACATTCTGCCCTCCAGTGTCTTGCCTAAGATGACACACTTTGTCTTCTGACATGTTTCAGGTTTTGTTTCCTTAACTGTTCATCCAACCCCCGCTCCCTCCCCCCCCCCCCCAGTAGAGTAAAGTGCCAGTTAGAGCTGCATGGTCATTTCTCCCTTCTTGCTTTTACAGTGGGATTGGGAGCTTTTGTTACACATGTTGAAATGATTTGATAAGGACGTGGTGGTGTTACCATTAGGCATCTTCCATTCTTTTTTTTTTTTTTCATATTTCTGGAATGCCTTTTGATTGATTGATTGATTATTTACTTTTTTTTATTTTCTACATTTTTTTAAATTTACATTCTGAATGATTTCCCCTTTCCCGGTTCCTCCCTCCCCGAAAGTTCCATAAGCCTTCTTCCCTCCCCCTGTTCCCCATTCAACCCCTTCTCGCTTCTCTGTCCTGATATTCCCCTACATCCAGTCTTTCCAGGACCAGAGGTCTCTCCTTCCATCTTCTTGGAAATCTATTGATATGTGAATTGTGTCTTGGGTATTCCTAGTTTCTGGGTTAATATCCCCTTATCAGTGATTGCATACCATGTGTGTTCTTTTGTGATTGGATTACCTCACTAAGGATGATATTTTCCAGTTCTGACCATTTGCCTAAGAATTTTGTGAATTCATTGTTTTTAATTGCAGAGTAGTATTCCATTGTGTAAATATACATCTTCTGAATCCATTCCTCCACTGAGGGACATCTGGGTTCTTTCCAGCTTCTGGCTGTTATAAATAAGGCTGCTATGAACATAGTGGAGCATGTGTCCTTACTGCATGCAGGGGAAGCCTCTGGGTATATGCCCAGGAGTGGTATAACAGGATCCTCTGGGAGTGTCATGCCCAGTTTTCCAAGGAGGCATCTTCCATTCTTTTTTCTTATAGATAACAGTAGATCAATTAATTATACAACTGTACAGTCTCTGATGTGCAAAATTTATTCCAGGTACCACTGTGTAGTTTCTATACGATTGCTCATATTTTCATCTGCCCTGTAAATTAGTTTTTTATTATTATTGCTTTGCAAAGGAGAAAAGTTGGACTGAAGTTGCATAACTTGTCCAAGGTCTCACAGAAAGTGGTGAACTAAGGCTTCTTGCCCTGGTCTGTTCATTTATTTTCTGATCCTGTATGCCTGTGCTGTGTGTTCGAGTCCCACACACTCCTGTTCAGGCTTGGATCAACTAGTATGAGTGGGTATTTTAATTGTTTTTAATTTAGAGTTGCTGTGGTTTGGTATAAACCATATAGACTGTATATACCTTTGGTCTAGCAAGTATTGTCAATTTAGTAGATATTCTTTTGTAGTGTTAAAAATAATCAATTTTTTCATAGAGTAGTGATTTGGGACACAAAAGCAAAGCTCTTTGCACTCAAAGGTCTGGTTGAGATGCAGGACCCAGGTGGTATGCACTGTCTTTCATGGCTGTCTGTCCCTCCGCAGAAGTCCATCCACTACTGGGTGTGAAGGGGGATGGCAAATCCAAGAAGAAGCAAGCAGGCCGGCCTAAAGGATCAAAAGGTAAAGAGAAAGATTCTCCATTTAAACCGAAACTCTACAAAGGGGACAGAGGTTTACCTCTGGAAGGATCAACGAAGGGTAAAGTGCAGGCGGAACTCAGCCAGCCCTTGGCAGGTAAGGACACATTGGGAGCACCATCTGGCTTGCTTTGTGGCCTTGCTTTGTACAGCTCCTGACTTCCTTTAACTGCAATGGAATTTTCCCTCCCTGACTTCCTTCCTTCTCCCCAGCATGGAGAGCTTCTGGGGTTCAAGCTGCTAACGGCAAGCTGAACCAAATTGACTTAATTCATTGGCTTTCAACCTTAGGTCCACAAGTAGATTTCAGGGGCCCCAGATACATACAAAGTGTTATGTGAGTGTTTTTATGGGTGAGAACGCCTACTTTCCATTAGATTCCTATAGGAAAATCTATGACCCAGAAAGCTATGAGCCTCCAGTTAATACATTTTTGACTGTATCTGCCCTTGGTGTTTTGTTTTTACATTTTTATTTGTAGATTTTTCTTTAGTTTGTTTTTTATTTTTGCCCCAAGACAAGTAGCCAGAAATACAAGCTGGTTTGATACAGCACCTGACTATTATCAGCATCTGCACACTGTTGAGACTTTCCAAGAAGAGGGTTCTTCTGTAACAGTCTAAGCGAAGGAGAAAGTTTGTTATCAGTACCATAATATTAAAGAAGAAAAAGGGCTTCGAGGTCTCCTCCACTATTTGACAATAGGAGGAAATTGCCAAAAAGACACAGTGTAGCTTTTTAACTTGAAAGTGCCCTTTAGGTTGTGAGCCTTCACCTTTAACATCTGAGCCCTTTTGAGGGAGTTTTACCAAGGAATAGAAATACCTGTGAACCAGTTAACTCATGTTTGTTTAAAAAATAATGATCAAGTTAGAGCTCATCTCTACTTTAATGTCCTTTGGACTTAAAAGTCTATATCTATCCACTAGATAGACACACGTGTCCCATACACACACAGAGAAGTGCTTTGTTAATATAATGCCTAATTGACACAGGTTAGATGAAATGTCAGTGGTTATATTTAGTTTTTTTCCATCTGTTTTAAAATTTAAGTGTGTTAAAAGTGCATATGATATTAATCCCAGCACTTGGGAGGCAGAGGCAGGCGGATTTCTGAGTTCGAGGCCAGCCTGGTCTAAAGAGTGAGTTCCAGGATAGCCAGGGCTGCACAGAGAAACCCTGTCTTGAAAAACAAAAACAAACAAACAAAAAAAAGTGCATATGATAAATACTAGACTACAAAGCAGAATTCCTTGTTCCATTTGTACTTTTACTAGTTAATTGTTGCCTATAAATAGGAATTATTTTCTACAGAGAAATTGAAAAAGAGAGTCAGTCATTAGTCCCCTAAGTTTGGAATATCTAGACATGAGGTTTTCATGCCGCAGCACTGTACCACTGAGTCTGATAGTTCTCCTGCACAGTGAGTATGGCCGTTACGGTCTCCACCTCCATGCTGAGTCCTGAGGCTGTGAATGCAGATCATGAAAGAGTCAGCAGAGACCACGGGTCAGTAATTGACTACAGAGCAATAGTTACTTGATTGCTTACAAGCAAAGGTGGTCTTTCTATAGCCCATGTGCATAAGATTCACTAGGAAATCCAGTGTGAAGCTTGAGTAGATTCTCCTGGCACAAAAAGCCCAGTTGCTTTTATCATGATTTAAAATGTGACCAGATGTATAAAATTAATCAGAGCATTTTAGGACAGAGTCTCCGTGCTTCTGCTGTTTTTCTTTTTTAAAATCAGAGAAAGGGACTCACCGTGTCACAGATCAGGCTGACTTCAAACTTGGAAAGATCTTTCTGCCTCTGTCTCCAGAGTGCTGAAGTTAAAGGTGTGTGCAAGCATGCCTGACTTTTTCCCTCTAATTCTTTTAAGGACTCAGGGAATGTGTGGTACGGCTCCATGGAGCAGCATTTGCCTGACTTGTGCAAGGCCCTGTGTTTGAACTGCATCGTTAAAATTAATCTTGTGCTTTTCAATAGGATATATATATATATATACATACATATAAAATGATAAACTACAGAAGAATTTTAAAATTCTTTCTCAATAATAGAATGACTTAAAATTTCAATTTTAGTTGATCTGTTCACTAGTAGCCTCAGTAACTAAGTATTTAATGAGAACCAAGATCAAAATGTTGGAAAATCTCTTCAGTCCTGGAGAATGAACTTATTATTCCTCAAATTTCATTAATATTGAATCTGTACATTAGTTTTATTGTCTTAGTGGCAAAAAAGAGTTTGTGTGTGAGGTGCCTACTGGGTATTCATGCAGGCCAGCATTTCAACTTTTCTCCTAAGAGTAGGAGCATCTCCTTGGGTCTCTATGAAGATGACACATTCATTGTCACCTAGTTTAGCTTCCAGGTTGCAGGAAGTACTGAGGCATTAAAGGTAGAACTGTGTCTTTAGGAGCAGAATCATTCTGCTGGCTTATCCTAATTACTTCTGGTTAGTACTGAAGTGGGTGAGCCTAAAGAGGAAGCAACTGTTTAACAGCTGTCCTTAAGAAGGACTTGAGAACTTGCCCCTGCTAGGCTGAGAGGATGGATACCGTTTCTAAGGGACAGAGTAGCTCCTGTCCTGCAGCTCCTGACTGCATGCTGCGTATGCTTCTCCATGCAACTCTGTGTCCTTCCTGTATTCTCCTTCTCTGGCCTTGGTTCATTGATTTTTTTTTCCTGAATGGAAATCTCCAGAATAGACTAAATACCATAGTGCAAGGAGCAGAAACTTTAGCAAAACCTCAGCAGGGAGCTTGAGGCATGGTTCCAAACCTTCAGAGGTTACCTATGGTCGGTATAGTTGGAACTTTGTAAGGCTACAAATTTGTGAGTCCCACATAATTCTAGAAATAGCACTTTCAGAGTAAGCTATCATATCTTGTGTGGGGGTCTTTGGTTGAGGCAAGGGTCTCTTCATTCAATAGCTGGTTTTGGAGGTTCTTGAACAAACCTGGAGCTGCTGCTGCTGTGCTTGAGGCCCAGGGGCCTCTAAGGAAGCTAATAATATTTACAAGTATTTGATACTTCAGATATTTTCAATAAAAGATAGTATATAGCAATTGTTTCCCACCAGATATTAAAAAAATAAAACTCATCCAGAATGCCTGTAGCAGAGATCATTAACGCACAGTGTCAGGGTATAGGTCAGGGTTAGAACTGGCCCAGCATGTGCAAGGCCGCAGGTTCTACTCTCAGCACTGCAGAAACAAAACAGTCTGCTCTGAGGATTGCTTCACAGAAAGGTTCATTTCTGTGGCCTCTCCCTTCTCTTTTGGGGGCGGGGGGGGCAGTGGGGGCAAGGTTTCTCTGTGTAGCTCTGCCTGACCTGGAACTCACTCTATAGACCAAGCTGGCCTCAAACTCACAGAGATCCACTTGCCTCTGCCTTCTGAGTGCTGGGATCAAAGGTGTGAACTCCCTTTGACTGGATAATTTTTGTATTAGTGTCAAAACTTTTAAGGCAGAATTGTAGGGGTAAGTTGGGTTATGCTCCAGCCAGATAAATGATAGCTGTTTATTAATATGTGCAAGTGGCTAATTACTACAGATTCCATTCTATAAACCTTAAAGACTCTAACAAAAAACTGCCATTATCTGTTACATGTTACAACAGATTAAGGATTAAGGGGAAATTGCAAGGTAAATAGACCACCGTCAATCTGGAGTCTGGGGCCCCTGAAATCCTTTCATGTCACATAGCCCGTTAAGTGTTGACTACATAAGAGGGCCAGCAATCATGAGGCTACCTCTCGAGGAAGCCTGATAAGAGTAACCCTGAGTGGGGCATTCTCCAGGGACAGCCTGCTGACACCGTTTGTCTAATCTCTGTTTCTGTTACCTTAACCCCATTTCCAAGCTGAGATGACAACACAAGCTCTGTTTTCCTTGTTACCCAAGACTTCAAGGTCCTCATCAGTACAATGCCACAAAGGACTGGTTTGTCACAAATGTAATCTTACCCCGTCCCGCCCCATGATAGACAGTAGTGGCTTGATGTACATCTGGATCTGTTGAAGGTGCCAAAGGCCAAAGTGAACAGAAGAGCTACTACTTAGAGAAATGGACACTCGCAGCTTGCCCTACTTTGGAGCAACTATGCACTGCCTTCTGGAGCTAGACCCATCTAGTCGCTTGCCACCACCCTGATTAGAAATGCTGGTAGTGAGTTAACTGTTCATTTGTCCTTCCTCCTCTCTTTCTTAGAAATAATTAGTCACTTAAAGACTAATTTATGGATGCTACTAAGACTTGGTACCTAGTTGGATATTCTGTCTCATTCTGTATGATCCTCCTAGCTGGCCAGTGAAAGATTGGAAATCATGTCCAAATGTTCTCTTTGACCATCCTCAATTAGGCTCTACTGAAATGGATCAAAAATAGCTGTGAATCTTAGGCTGCATTTTTCTTAATATTATACTGCTGGAGATTTCCTGTATGATGCAACTAAATATTGTTTCTATGAGCCAGATGCTGCAGGCCTTGTAGAGCTGTTTTCTTATGTATTGCTTGCTCTGATTTTAGTTTGCCGCCTAATGCCTCACTAAGCCTCTATGTGTAAATATGCACAATGTCTTTCTTAAGAGTGGGGATGATAAAGAAACGTGAACTGTTTTGGACAGTAGAAGGTGCTGATTTCTTATCTGGAGTGCGTGTTATTAAAGATTTCAACTTGTAATCAAACCACTTTTTTCCATCATGATCAGTGATTAAATTGGCAGCGCTGTTTTAAGTAACCTGAAAACTCAGTTGGTCAGGGTACCTTCTGGAGCAGTCAGGGAGAGAAGAAGTAAATGAACTGAGTCTAGTAGACTGTATTCTGTTATCGTATGTTTTGAATCAACTCAGGAAATTCTTTGTCTTATATTGAAGGAGATTTGAAAAACAAGTGCCAAATACAAATGTATCTTTGGAAATTATGAAGTTTTACTTTTAACTATATAGCATTCAGTAGAAAGCTTATATCTTGTATTAATTTCAGAATGTCCTCAGCAAATATGACTTTTTATTGTCAGTTTTCATTAATATATTAGAACTTCATTTTAAAAATAACATTCACAGTAACTTTATAAATGGACATCTTTCTTTTATTACTTATGCAACTAATTTTCACCATTTTACAACTGCAAGCTTTGTGTAACCCTCATTTAAGTTATTCCCAGGAGGCTTGTCTTTACCCTGTTCTCTCTTTATGCTTCCTAGTTAATATTCCACAGCAGCCCATGTAAAGATGTCCCTCAGAAGTTGAACAGCTTCTATGGAGTCATCAGGGAAGTGGCTATCTGATCTTTCTACTCAGTATCTTGTTCACTTATCAGTTCTCAGTGCATACAAACCCAGGGAGTAGCCCTCGGCAGCATCGAACCTCATCTGGGCCTCCGAGCTAAGGAGGATGAGAGTCTCTTCAGGGACAGTGGGGCTTGAACAGGGGATGTCGTATTCACTGTTAATCTTAGTGAGACTGAAAGGGCCAGTCCCTTTGCTTTATCTGTGGTAATCGCCAGAGAGCCTGGTTATCAGCTTAGCAATTGTGTAGAAGTTCATTGTTTACACTCCCTTGGAACACATTGGACAGTGCTGACACAGTACCGGGTAGGGATTTGGAGTACCGATGGGCGGCTGCTTCAGCAAAGAGTGACTGGGAGTTGGGTTATACATTTTTCTTCAAAGGGAGATGTCCTGAGCCTATGTTTGCCTGCCTGAAATACTAAAGGAAATCTTTTGGTGTCTAATCTCTTTAGCAGGAGGAGCAATCTCAGAACTGCTATGAAGACTGTGAAACCCTTGGTTCTTCTCACTTTGTCATCAGGTAGCCTTTGGACAGTGTGGCCAATCATCTGAGATTGGCTTTAGTTGAAAACAAAGGCCTCTGTCTCCCACCCAGGAGGTGAAGGAGTGGATTTTATGTTTGAATGAAGAAGTGAATTATGGAAGAAGAGCACATGTCCCTGCCTTCCCTTTCAAGCATAAGTCCAAATAGGCTCTCAGGAACGAGGATGAGTGAAGACGTCAGGAGATTTGACCCACTTCAACTTCACACAAGGTTGTGTTGCTGGTGAAGAATGCCTGTGTTTTGTTCACCTAAACTGTTGAAGTCACATCTTTGGACATGTCATTTCCCATCTCCTGTTTGCCTTCCATCCTCAGTGCATGTCCTTGAGTGACTTGTTCTTTTCTGAAAATTTGCTACCAGTACCTAGGAAAACTGATGCATTTTCTGTTTCTTTCATTCATAACTTTCCCCTCCCAGATGCTTCCTGTATTTCTATATTGTGTATAAAGGTTGGGCAGAGAAGCAAGTGCTCGAAAGATTTCAAACTGGCAGGAAAGGAAGGAAGATAGAAGGCCCCATCGCTCTGTCTGACTATAACATTTTGCTCAGGAGGCTGGGCTCTAGAGAATCAGGGGTTTCCCTTGCATTGCATGTTTTCCAGTATCAGATCTGTTTAAATAATCATGGTTTTTGGATATGATTAGTTTTATCCATCTCCAGCTTAGAATCATCAGTAGTTTGTGTATTACTTTACCTGTGTTGACTTCCAGAGTTAGAAACAAAGCAAGGTGTGTTTCTCCACGAGGTTCTTTTTTATGGGTGTGGGGCATTATGCGAGGCCTGACATGAGACCCCGCCCCCAAAAATCAAAGCAACAGTAGCCTACTTCAAATCAAAGATCAGGTTCATTTGTGAAATCATTGCCTGTGGAGAACCTGTCCCCGGCAGCCATAGTGTGTCCTTTCCTGGAGCCACGTCCCTTTTACTGTCTCTCCACTCACTTCCTTTCTGTGAAAGGTTGCTTAGCTTTTTACCCTTCTCTTTCTCACTCTGGCTCTCTCTGCATTTGCTGTTCTTTTAATAAAAATGGCAAATTGAATGGATTTGTACAATAAGTGTTTGAAATTTTCTGAAAATCCAAAGTCAGGAAACCAAGTGTACGAAGGGTTAGTGACGCCTCTGGCGATAGCTTTGGCTTGCCCTGGGTCATACTCTCTCAACACTGAAAGGAGGTTTAAATACTATGCTAATTGTGAAATCTCTATCGGTTGGTGGAGCTCCTTCAGACAGCCCAAGCCATTGGTTACCTTGCAGTGTGGGGTGGAGGGGACCGGGGACCGGGCAGGAAGTCTCCAGTGTCGCCTCCGTACTGCTTCCTCAAGCGTGAGTGAGACCAATGGTGGTGATCAATTGGTGAGTGGCTCACAGGACGTTTTTATTTGTAGACATTACCTCCATGTCATGTCTCTGTACAGCACACCGCAGTGGTGTGCAAACTGATGCAGGGCTTTCTGCCTTCCCTGTGTGAAGTGGCTGGATTTCCTCCATCTGGATGCAAATGCTGTGTCCATTTCCATTAATGAGCTACTGAGTAAATCAGCTCAAACCCTGCCAGATTGTCTCTGGCAGCAGCTCCTAGTAATTATTTATGCTTTTGGAATCTTTTCATCAGCTTCTAGAACTTCCGTCCACTTTCAGCTGGGATTTTTGACTTGTGTAATATATGTCTCTTCTCTTCTTCCTTGTTGTCTTCTTCCCTGCCTCTCCGTTTTGTTTCTTAAAATGTTCCGTAGTTTTGTACAAGATGAGAACTTAGCCTTGGGTACTTCTTGCTAAAGCTTTAATGCTTTGTAAATAAAATTGGATGTTTATTAAACCACAAGTATACATGCTTGTTTGTAAACACCGCCTGCTTCTGGAACTCAGTAGCCATCTTTGTGTTTGTACAGTAGAAAATACATGTGGATTTTAGATCTTTCTCTGCAGTCATTTGGATCTGGAAAGGTCAGACAGTTTGGAGTTCTTCCGTTGTACACACTAGAAATAAATTAGTTGAGCCAAAAGCTGATGTTAATGAAAACAGTCACATAGGAATTTCTCTTCATTCTCCTTAACTCCATATAAGCTCTGAAGAGGCCACAGTGCTAGGCATTCTGGGAGGTTACAGTAGTGCGCCCTAGAGGTTCTAGCCTTCCAAGGATCTTTGTTACTCTAAATGTAGTTAAATTCTTCCTTGGTATCCTATTCTCTGATGAAGTAATTTTAACCTCAATACAGAATAGTCATCATCTCATAAAAAATAAGATGTGTGAGACTCAAGTAGCATGGTTTTAGTGATTTCAAAGTCTGCCTGCTTGCTACTCTATCCTGTCACTGAGAACTCATCCTTGGCATCATAGCCGTTACATAGCAACCTTCAATGATGCAAACAATGGGCTCCTCTGTGCTGCGGGGTAAATAGAGCAGACTGGAGTCTGGCAGCATCACTCATCCTCACGCCAGCCAGGTCCTGATAGAACAGGACGAGCTGCCTCTGCCATAGCGGCTCCCTCGCTCCCTCGGAAGGGTGTGTTGCACTGAATTCTCACTCACATGCCCTTTAGTATCTCTAACTCAGGCTGGTCTCACACTTGTGTGTAGCTGAAGCTGACCTGGAACTTGTGATCTTCGTGAGTGCTGGGAGAAGGGCCATGCCAACGCCCCGTTTGTGTGGTGATGGGGCTCAAACCCGAGCTTCACGCATGCGTGGCAGTGTACTGCCATACTCCACTGAAGCTTTTTCTTAAGACAAGTCTCAGAGTTAGCCCGTTTATCCCAGGCTAGCCTTGAATTTGCCAGCAGTCCTGCCTCTTTCAGGCTGTTGTCACCATACCTTGCTTTCCAATCCTTTGAAAGTCTGTACAAGTAAAGATAGTTAACACTGGGAAAGGGGTTTTCAGGTGCAGTGTTCCAAGTGACCTTCCTGAAATGGATGGGGAGAGGGGGGATGAAAATTTGGGAAGTCAAGTGTCTCCAGTCCAGAGGGGGTTTTTTTGTTTCTTTTCAAGACAGGTTTCTTGGTGTAACAGCCCTGGGTGTCCTGGAACTCAGCTCTGTAGACCAGGCTGGCCTGGAATTCACAGAAATCCACCTGCCTCTGCCTCCTGAGTTCTGGGATCAAAGATGTGCGCCACCATGCCCAGCCAGAGTTATCGTTTTAATAGATGTGGTTTAGGAATATTCACAGTAAATTATTCAAGGTATTCAAATTAACATCCTAACCCAACCTTGCCTCACCTTTTTTGTAAGACTGGTTTTTGTATTTGATCAGATTTAGCATGGGACTTTGAAACTCTCCCTCAGTTTGGAAGGGAGGGAAAGAGTTAGCTTATACCCCCGGGGTAACATGGAAATTCACTTCAGCTTCTGAGGTCTTTTCCTTTTTTTCTTCTCAAGCCTGTGGGTTTAAGTTCATTAGGAAGTGACAAGAACTGCTCCCTGGGAAGATGCCCTGGCAGGCTTAAGCAAGCAAGCTTAGAGAGTCAAGCGACAATATTGTAAAAGTCTTCCTGCCTGTGGCCTCGCCTGAGAATATGGACCACACTTCTGTACACATCTGTGCGTGTGTCTGTTTTGCTGACAGCTATACATTATAATCTCTCAATGTTCAGAGCTATTCCAAGCTGGAGGATCTGTTCTAGTGCAATAGAACATTCATCTGGAATGCCTGCTAGTAAAATATTTACTGAGTCATGAAGACTGGGGCCATTGTTTTTATCCTTGGGAGTCTGGTATCGATAACCTACCTGCCTTTGGTGTTGACGACACCTGAAACACTGGACGTCCCTGAGAAGCTACAACAAGCTGTGGGGAGAGTCATTGTCAATGCCACAGCATGCAGTGTCACGTGTGGCCTTGGCTACAAGGAAGAGACGGACTGTGAGTTGGGTCCTGATAGAGTGAGGAAGAACTGCAAATCCCAGCGTTTGGAGTGTCTGACCAACTGGATCTGTGGGATGCTCCATTTCACTGTTGTCCATGGGAAGAAGTTCGAGCTGAACTGTCTCAGCTCAGACATCCTGGAGAAAGGGCAGGAGGCTTTCCGCTTCACCTGGAAGCTCGCTCGGGGCATCATCTCGACCAACGATGAGCTTTTCAAACCCTTCCGAGCCAACTCCCCCTTTCTACGATTTAAGCCAGCCTATGAGTATAACTCCGGGACCTATCGATGTGACGTGCAGCTGCTAAAAAACTTGAAATTTGTCAAGAGGCTCTATTTCGGGCTGAGGGTCCTTCCTCCAAAGTTGGTAAACCTAAATTTCCATCAGTCCCTTACTGAGGATCAGAAGTTGATAGATAAGGGGTGGGAAGTTAATCTGGACAACGAGTCTAAGCCTCACCTCCCAGTGTGGCAAAAGAAAGTGACATCAGCCTTGGGCATAGGGATTGCGGCTGGAGTGGCTGGCAGTGTGTTGGTGAGTGTTGCTGTCTGCAGGGTCCTGGGAGGGACTGATGGGGGTGGGAGCCTCTTATAATTCATGCCTTCCTCCTGGGAGGCTGGCTGCCCGGGAAGCTGAGCTAGCTTGTATGTGAGTGTCCTGTGCCTCTGATGGTGAAGTGGCAAGAGAGGGCTCTCAGCCAGGGTTGGTTAGGAGGCTAGGAAGATCAACCTCATGGTAGTTCCGGGCAGCATCCACCGCTGTATCAGCTTTCCTTGACACTGATGCTCAGGAGACCCACTGCAGGCTTTGCTTCTGTTCCTAGGGAGAGGTCTGCCTTCCAAGTTTGTTTTGATGCTACCCTTCCCAGTGTGTGTGTCACTCACGCCCACTCCACCTCTCTGAACAGTGTGTATGGACCAGAATGTACTAATCGCAGCCTTTCATTTTGGGAAACTTTATTTTTGTTCAATAAAAATAATAATTCACAGGAACTGTATTGCAGCCTAACCCTTTGTTATTTTATGTAAAATTTCTTGCATGTAGAAATTGCCCCATAGTTGTCCTGGCTCTCATTTTCCTTGGGTTTTCTAGACTTGCATTGGACAGATTGTTTTCTATGGCTCTGTGTTGGAAGGGTTATTGGCAATGGCATCGGAGTCAGCTGATAGACAGTCTCAAGTGTTAGGAGGCTCTCTGCCCTCGCCGTCCTCCCTAGGTAGCCCTCTGAGTTCAGTATTAAATTGAATGTCCTGGCAAAACTCTGGCTGCTGGTCACTGCAGACTTTCCTGTGCTCCTCCGTTTAGTATTGTCTGTTCCTGGGGTTTGTGTTCCTAGAAAGGTCAAGTGTACTGGTATCTTACAGCCGCTGAAGTCCCCAAAGGAGAACAGCTGCCTTCATTTCTCTTGAGGAAATCCAGTCTTAAGCCCCTCAAGGGTCATTCACGGGGAGTCTGAGGTAATTGGTTTATGGCACCCATGGGGAAAAGGCTCCTGGGCACCAGCTAAAAGCAGGAGAACATTTCTCCTTCCCTTTCTGTAGCTGCAGGAGTGCCGGGATCCGGAGGCGCCACACTCCTCTTCCTTAGCTGTGCCAGAAGCACCTGGATGGCTTTGAAAACTAACCATTTCTGAGCCCCAACCCAGAGATGCTAATTCAGTCCAAATTATAACCAAAGGATGACTAGTGTTTTCTTTTTTTCTTTTTAAAAGGTTTGGTGAAGCCCCCCCTCCCCACCCCCAGATTAGTTACATTTCTGTTGCTGTGATAAAACACGAGAAAAGCAACATAGAAGTTTATTTGGGGTTTACAATTCTAGGGGACAGGGTCCATGATGGCAGAGGCAGCTGGTGGCAGAGGGCTGAAGCACCAGCTGACAGCTCATTTCTGAAGCCTAAAGCAGGAGGCAGAGGGGGATAAACGTCAAGAGTCCACCCCCAGTGGCATAACTTCCTCCAGTAAGATCTCACCTATCCTACCCAAACAGCCACCAAACTAGGAACCAAATAGTCAGATGCCGGAGATGTCTGGTGAACATCTCATTCATACCACCACCCAGCCTCAACCTCCGGATTCATCACAAGAATGCTTCTAGATGTATATTGATGTTGTGGAATCATTTGATAACTAGGCATAAACATGACTCTGTGTGTGTGTATGTGTGTGTGTGTGTGTGTGTGTGTGTGTGTGTGTGCGCGCAATATGTGAATGCATGGTTGTGGAAGTCAGGGGCCTGAGGTCAACCTGGGTGGTGGTTCCTCAGGTGACATCCACTGGGGCAGGGGGCGTTGTTTGTTTGAGACAGGGTCTTTTGCTAGGACATAGGGTTCACAGAGATAGGCTGCCTGGCCAGTGAGCAGAAGGAATCCTCCTGTCTGCCTCTCCAGGCCAGGATTGCAAATGTGCATCTCCATACCCAGATTTTTATGTCCAGCTGAGCTTTCTCCTGCATAGACATGTTCCTTATCACACCCAAGAAAACCAACAGCTGCCAGTCTTACATCTGGCTTCTGTTCAGGTTTCCATTTTTTAAACCCCTAAAGCTTTTTAGCATAATCTTAATCCAGTATCAAAGATTCATGCACTCCATTCGGTGTTTTCCTCTTTGGTCTCTTAGCAGGTCCTTCATGTTTCTCATGGCATTGATGCACTGAAGAGTCAGGCTTGTCCACTGTCTCAGAGACTGTCCCTCGACCTGCACTTTGCTATGTCCTTGTGATTAGGTTCATGAGGAATGGCTGTTCAACACTGAAACGAGCCCTACATAGATGCATACTTACTGTGTCACATCAGGAGACTGAGATGTTACCCCTGTCTGTCACAGCCTCATTTTTGACACAGGTGTCTGGGGGTGGCCCAGGGAGATCCCTTGAGGTAAGCTGTTTTGTAAACTGAAGTGCTGGGGGTTTGGGGCCTGTTATGTCATTCAGTCCTAGGCAGTCTGCCAAAACATTCAAGGAAAACTCATTGTAAAGGGGTCCGTGATGGATTCTGTCTGTATGGAAGAAACTTGGTAACATACTGTCGAAGGCTACTGCTTCACGTTTTGTCAGTGGAAACCACCTAGGACCAAACATTTAACACTGCCAGCATTCTCTTGCAGACCAATAGTCAAGCCCAAGGCGGGTAGCTCTTGTTCATGGCTGCCTCTCCGTGCCTTGGGCTCTTGAATTTTGACTCAGGATTTGAGGCAATTGAGAAAAGAAGAGAACAAAAGACCCTCAGATGGGCTTTGTAAAGACATCAGTGTAGTTCTGACTGATCGGAGTGGCATATTCCTATAATCCCAGCTATTCAGGAGACTGAGGCAGACTAGTTCAAGGCTAGCCTAGGCTACATAGTGAGCTCATGGGCAGCCAAGGCAGCTTTTCAAGCCTAGCATCCACATGGCTTTGGTTTCAGCAGCAAGCCGCCCTCTGTTCGGTTCCCTGAATCTTGTGTGTATAACTGCCCTGGGAAGGTGAAAGCTGACTAAAGATTAAAGTCTGTGCGGACTACCTAGCATGCTGGAAGGGCTCTGGTCAGAAAGCTGAGCATTGAATAGAGAGGCTTCCATTCACCTTCCTTTCCTTCCAAAACAAAAAACAAAAACAATACCAAACAAACACACTGATAGACAACATGTGTCCTACCTACTTGACACTGAAAAACCAAACTTGGACTGCCTGCATGTATCTATCCCTGTGCGTGCTTACCTGTAATGGAAGTCTGATAGGAGGCTGGAAATTGACTAGGAGTTCCACCACTTTGTGCCACCCTGATTGAACAACAGAGGTGATGTGCGGATGCTAGGCAGGTTCTTACCAGTTGGGGACATTTATCTCTTCATGGGGGCAGGGAGGGGACTCTCCTTTGGGACCAGGGAGTCAACACTTCAAGTGTATTGAAATCAGGAGCAGGAAGTGGCTCCACCCCTCACCCCCCCCCCCCCAGCATGTTGACCACCATTAGGTGAGACCTGCTCAGGATGCCAACAGTGCTTGGCCTCTGTCGCCTGCAGGTCTCCCGGCCTGCCTTTTCCCTCTGGTTGGAGGAAGCAGTACGGTCTGTGTGCACAGCTTCCTCAGAGCTGGCCTTGTGAGGAGGGGTGGATGTACTGGCTGAACAACAGGCCCAGGAGGCAGGCTTTAATGAGGTGAGATGCGCAGCTGCTGCCAGCTGCCTAGGCAGGTTGAGAAAACATCTTTATTTAAGAACTGCTTGCTACCAGAATCAATAACTACTACAAGAGCGAACAGTGGGCTGGGGTGGAGGAACTGCATTTAAACAAGAACGGTCATCAGTGGTCCAATGAAGCCCTGAGCTCAGAGCTGTGTGGGCTCTGAAATGGGGCTAAGTTGGAGGTATCTGGTGCCAAGGCAGGTTGTGTCTCCTCTAAAGAAACTAAGGGCCCTAGGCCTCTGAGGCCACCTGGGACTCTGAACAGGGCCGTTTGATGATGATCCTCCTCCCCCTCCTCCTCCTTCTTCCTCTCTCTCTCTCTTTTTTTTTTTAGTGCCCTGCTTTCCCAAAGCCTGGGACCACATATACAGGTTCAAGAGGCACACACCACCCCTAGCTACCAGCACTTTTTCCAGTGAGCTTCTTGAAGTCCTTTAGGGTCCCTCTTACTTCCACTTGGAGACTCCCTGGCAAGGTATGCTAGTGAGACCGAACACCACACTTGAACTCGTAACAGGTGTGAGGATACTGCTGTCCCCCTGGTTTGCTGGAGCCCTATTGGCTATTGGACAACTAGGAGAAGAAAAGGTGCCTCTGTTGTGGGGAAAGGCATGAGGGAAGGATAGCTTGGCTAGCCACCCTGAGCTCTTGGCTAGAGAACAGGCTGGGTTAGCATCGGGGAAGGCACTGCTTTGTAAGGACTGTTCTGGGGATCATTCCCACTGATGGCTTTTTAAATAAGCTGTAGGCGGTTCCTCTACGGCTTCCCTGTGCTACGCATGTTGATTCTAAGATCTCAGCTCTGGAAGGACTCAGGACCTCCCACTCCTCAAGTCAGGACTTCACCCAACCAAGATCCGAAAGAACACTGGAAATACCTCAGAAGTTACCCAAAAGAAGCCCCTCCCTTATTCCTGAAGGCTTCCCTGACCTTGGCTTCATTCTCTCCTGTTCGTGGTCCAGCTTCTCATCCCTGCCCCATTGCCTCCCGACTCCCCTACAGTCTGGGTCACCTGCTGCCCTGGATGGCAGAACCACTCATTTGTACCATCAGATGGCAATGAGCAAATAGCTCTGTGTGGTGGCCCGAGTCCTTGTATGGACAGAACAGAGGGCACCTCCCAGTCCCTCAAGAGGTATTTATTAGCAGCTTTGTCCCTGGCCCTTGGGTCATTTCCTTCTTGTTAAGCCTAGACAGAATGCCTGGTTGTGGCTGTCCCTTTCACCTCTATTGTGAATGGATGGAATCTGTCACGATCACAGCAGGAGCCAGTCCAACAGCTTCGCCAGCCTGTACGGAAGTCAAGAGGGCCCTTGCCCAGGAAGGGACTCTGAGAAGCCATTTGATCTAGCCCTCCCTCCCAAGCCAGTCAAGGTCCATGTTTTCTCAGCCGGAGACCTGTCTGCTATTTTCAAGCTCACATGTTTGCAGTCTCCTTACACCTTAGCTAACACTCTACTTGAAGCCCCAAACCACTGGCACGGCTTCACCTCCCCGCAACAAATGCTACCTACACAGGTCTAAGGTTTTCCTCTCCTGGGGTCTCCCAGCAGCTTGCCTGCTTTTCACGGACCTTGTTAGAAGAAAAGCTTAGGGGTCACAGCCTCCCGCCTCCCTAACTAGGCTCAGTGCCAAACCAGCTCACCCTGCCCAGCCACTAGATACCCATTTCCCCAGCGCCCCTCCTGAAGCCCAAGGCAGTGAAAAATAGGTAAACCTTGGAAGGTTTCAGGTGCCCCTTTCTAGGGCTAGCTAGGGGTTTCCAGGGCTAGGCCTGAGCCAAATCCCAGCCAGCATAGGATGGGGGAGGGGTGCTGGACCAACTCTGGGGTCCACGTGAGGGAGAGTGATCACATGGCTGAGCCCCTAGCACCCTTGTATGTGAGGTGCTGGGGGGCAGAAGAGGGTGGCTTTGATCAGCTCCAGGGAGGCAGTCCCTAGCTAGGGAAAAGGTATGTACGTGGACGTCGTTAAAAAATTGTAGTGGGTAAATATTAACGTAAACCCGCCCAGAAAAACAGAGCAGGGCTTAAAGTTTAAAAACCCATAACAAAATAGAGCTCTAACTGTAAACTACAGAAGTGGCCCAAGGAACAGCAGGACAAGCGCCTCTCGAAGCGTCTGCTCTGCTGCTCCAGTGGGCCGAGGGCGTGGACACTGGGGATTTCTGGCTGGGCCACCGCAGGCTCCTGGTCTAGGGAACTCTGTCCTTGCTTTGGCCTCTTTTCTTGAAATGGTGAGAGAGCCTGGGAGGCTTCCAGCCCGCTCTCCCCACCCAGTTCCCAGCTGAAGCCTGCCTCAGGCCACGGACTCCTGGAATCTGCCTGTGCCTTGGACCTTGCTCCTCCATGTTGATCTCCTCGGCATCCCGAACCGAGGGCTCGTCCTCCAGAGTTCTCGGCCATCCCAGAGACCAGGCTGTGTGTGCTCAGCACCTCACTGCTCTCCTCCACAAAGCCTCCCACAGGAGGGGGGGGGGGAAACTCTGGTACTTGACCAAGCCTTGTCACTTACAGACCGTGTGACCTGAAGAAGTCCCTAACCCTTCCTGGACTTCCATTTCCCCATCTGTTAAGTGCAGGGTATGGATAAGTCAAGTTATAAGGCTTCTTCACTTCCTGGAGTCTGGTCTGTCACTGGTACCCAGAGCTCAAGGCAGGCTGCTCCCCACCCCCCACCCCCGCCCCACCTTATTAACTCGTTTTATCTTCTGGGGATTCAAGAGAGTAGTCCAGGCAGTTTGGGGAGTGGGTGTGGTCAGCTGATGGAAGGTATTCCTGGAAGCGGGCAGGGTCGCATTGATGCTGGCCCTTCTCAGATGCCTGTCCATCCCAGGACAAAGAGTGGATGCTGTGTTGAGAGCTGGTTTCCAGGGCCTGCAGTTACGGGCAGTGGAGGCAGGCACAGGCCTGCAGCGGAGCAGAAGGGAAGAGAGCGGTTTTCAGATGAACGTCCCCTACCCATCCCCTGGAGGGTCCACGGAGGAAGCATCTTGATGAGGCAAGGCAACTCCTCAAGACAAGCCCTTTAGTCACATAGCCACCTGAAGTGGCCCTGTCACTCCGTCATTCCATCTGGAAGGTGACAGGGTTGGGTTGGCAGTGCTGGCTGAGAGGGCAGTGCCACCAGGAGAGTGAATGGACCTTAGACTGGTGCCCCTTTCCATCAGGTGGTATAGCCTCTCAACCCTTTGAGCTCTTATCCCCAGTAACCCAGGGCCTTGTTCTTGGCTACCGAGCAAGCAGGATTACCAGGGAGCCATGGAAGACCACGTCGGGACCAACTGTGGTGCTTCTCCATCAAGGACTAGAAGAGGTCTCTCTGCTTCATAGAAGGAAATTGATAGCCCACTGCTGCCCATGTTCCTGCTGGCCTGGGACTCTGATCTTGGATGGCAGTGCCCACTTGTGGCCCCAGAGGGCCATCCACTTGATCTGAAGATGAATATTAAATACCTTCTATCCAAAGGCCTGTTCCTTCTGTCCAGGACCCCAAAGGGTCCAGGCATTAGGCCTAGTATTATCATGGAAGTCACTGCCCAGTGTCTCTTGATTTAAAGAAAAAATTCCTTGCATGGTTCTATCCTGTGGCAGAATAGAAATATCCTACCTCCTACATAAAGGGTACTGTTGGGAGTAGGTGTCTAAGCCAACCACTCTCAGGCCCAGTGTTGGGCCACCTTGGCGTTGGAGGGGGGCTGTGGCCAGCCGCTGTGTCTGCTAGGGTGGGTGTCCAGCTTCGGGTGTGGCAGGCAGTGTTGAGATCAGAGCTTCTGGCAGCCGGCGAGCATCAGTATCACCATGCAGGAGAACATGGGGCCAGGATGGGCAGGGCGGACGGCTGCACTCTCCACCATCATGCTTGTGCCTGA
Source organism: Tokudaia tokunoshimensis (assembly GCA_036184795.1). Classification (NCBI taxonomy): domain Eukaryota; kingdom Metazoa; phylum Chordata; class Mammalia; order Rodentia; family Muridae; genus Tokudaia; species Tokudaia tokunoshimensis. The sequence goes on along the minus strand of BTHU01000013.1, from coordinate 61,862,731 downwards.
AACCAGCAGCAGGAGCTGTGTGGCTGAGTGAGCCTCCCAGCCCTGCCCTTACAGAAGAACCCAGAGGCCTCTGGGGAAAGTCCTATGGAGGCCTTAAGAACTGAAGACTACTGGTGTCCTTGGCCTTACCCATGAAGCACTGGCTTTTGCTCTTGATCCCAGCCTCTTGCATTCCATAAAAGAGATGTACTCCCTCCTTACCTTGGCATGGTTCTAGGGTAGGGAGGGGACAGTGGCGTGGGCACTATTCATTGCCTGTCTTTTCCTTTCTCATGGGGGGGTGTCTATGTTAGAGTTGTTTCTTGGGGACAGTCCCTTGACCAGTATCTGGTGGACCAATACTGCTGAGGGGTTAGGTAGAAAGGGGGAAGGGAGGGGCAGTACCTCCATTTCTCACAATGTGGACTTCTGCTGGGATCCCATCCCCTCCGGGCCCAGTGGTTCGAATCTGAACCAGAGCATGGCCAATGTCTTCAGGTACTGGTATTTCTATCCAGTTCTTGTTGGTGAGGTGGAGTGTAGGAGTTGGGTGCAAGTCATTCTGATACAGCATCTGTGGGATAGAAGTTTCCAGATACAGCCTCCTGGACCCTCAAGGAGTCCTTCTTAGCTCCTTCAGTATCTCCTTGGCCAAGCTTCTCACTGGTGGGAGGTAAGTGCAAGCAGCTAAGCTGTCTGGTTAGACCCCCAGCCCATCCCTGCCCTGCCTCTCATGCAGCCGTACCATGTACGTGTTTTTATAGACTCTACCGTGAAAGGCCCAGAGCCCCTGTACTGCATGTCTCGACTAGCCCCAGATGCCGCACTGCTAGGGATTGTATGTCCCTGTGACCACTGGAAAGATAGAAGCCGTTTCTCTTCATGGCATACCTGTGTGCCCTTTCTCACCTTGTAACCAGTGACTGTAGATTCATTTCGGAGAGGAACCACAGGGTCCCACTTAAGGCTGAGACTGGAGCTTGAGAAAGTCCAGGAGATGTTGCCAGGAGGCCGCCGTGGTGCTGCCAGGGGAGGGGGGGGGATTGGAGACCCTGCCGTATGCCTCCACGGCCACCCTTTACCAGCAGCCAGCCCCTTTCTGATGCCCACCCGTGTGGCAGGAACTGTCCCTGCCTGGTGGCACATGCCCCTCCTCCTCCCTGGCACTCACGGGGCTTCGTGGTCATGGCATCGGCTGAAGGGCTGGCTGGTCCAGTGCCAGCCCGGTTGTACGCCCTCACAGTTACATGGTACTTCGTGTTGGGGTGTAGGCCGGTGACTTGAGCACTGGAGTCTAGTCCTGCCGTCCTCACTCGGTCAGCGGCTGCTTCTTTGTCCCCGGCCTTCCAGTAGCGAATCTACAAGGGGCAGGATAGGTTAAAATGCTTGGCAAAACTTTCAGCTACATAGTCTCCATGCTTCTCTGCTACTCAGGCTGGTCCCGTGGTAAACTCTAGTTTGATAACCTGCACACTAGGTCGGGTGACTGAGTACCTGCATCTGTGGGTATTCCGAGGAAGGTGTCCAGGATATGTGAGGAAAGGAGTAGACTAGTGGGGAGATGAGCAGAGGTGAGAAAGGTCCAGGCTATAGCCATCTTTAAGCCTTCCAAAGCTCCCCCTACCGCTTAGGCCATGTTCAGCAAGCTCATTCTCATTCCAATAGAGTTCCAGGGTCTATTGCAGACCCGTGGCTGCCTCTGCCTCCTACACTTCAGCCCCGGATGCTGGCTCTCATGTCATTCACAATGGTGCTGTCTTGGAGTATGTGTGTGCTTGTAAAATAGCTCTATGCTCAGTGTTCAGTAAACACAATTCCAGTCACCAGTGGAATGTCAGACCTTAAATAGTCTTCAATCAAGGGCTAAGAGTGGAATTAGCTTCTTTTCCCAGTGGTCTGTCTAACCTATTGTGCTAAAGCAGGAGACAACCATGGGAGGCCCAGCCTGATAGCAGTCTCTCTCTCTCTCTCTCTCCCCTCTCCCCCCCCCCCTCTCCTCACTCTCTCCCCTCTCTCCCCTCTCTCTCCTCTCTCTCTCTCTCTCTCTCTCTCTCTCTCTCTCTCTCCCCTCCCCTCTTCTCTCTCTCTCTCTCCCCTCTCTCTCTCTCCCCTCCCCTCTTCTCTCTCTCTCTCTCTCTCTCTCTCTCTCTCTCTCTCTCTCTCTCTCTCTCTCTCTCTCTCTCTCTCTCTCTCTCTCTCTCTCACACACACACACACACACACTCTCACTGACAGTATTGAACCTAGGTTTTCATCTTCCTTCCCTCTTGATCCTCTCGCTGAGGAATCAGTGATCCCAGTAAGCCATTAGATGCTCCCACCTACTCTGGAAAGCCTAGCCCTGCCTCTTTCCAGCCTCAATCGATGCTCACCTCATACCCCAGGAGAATGCCGTTCATGTCTTGTAGCACAGGTTCCCAGCTCACGTTCATCTCTGAGGATGAGGACCCCTTGGCCCAGACCTTGGCAGGGGCCACCTTAGGCTCTAGGAACCAATAAAGAATGGGCATATGTTGCGAGACACCTCTGCATCCCACAGAGTGATGGACCCTGACTAGGACTTTGCTTAGGATTTTGCATTTACTTAGGATTTGGGGGGAACCCCAGGGCCCAAAATGAAGCTTGGTGCTCAGAATGAAGCCCAGGGGACACCAAATGCACCCCAGGCTTGCTTCTCCTCCCATGGTGTCCCCTCTCCTTCCCTGTGCCAGGGAGTCAAGGAGGGCTAGGCCCCAGGCCCCACAACCCACCTTCCTCTGCTGAGTACACTATTGCAGTGAGGCTCTCGGGCCCTTCCCCCCGGCGATTGTAGCTTCGGATCTTGACCTCAAAGGGTGTGTAGGGATGGACACTGTCATTGCTGTAGACGAAGTACTGGGCATCAGCGCCAGGCACCCGGGTGGTCTTCCAACTGGAGCTGCCTTGCCTGCGGAAGGACAGCAGGTAGCCGAAGCCGTCTCCATTCTGGTACTCCCGTGACATGGGCTGAGGGCAAGAGCATGGCATGGGACAGGGGTCATGGGTGTGTGTCCCTACCCATCCATCTGGCTCTACCCAGTCTTCTCCCAGAGGAGTGACCCTGGGATGTTGTGTGGCCTCAAAGGATTCATGAGCGATGCAGGGGGAGGAGAGGGGAGGGAGGGAAGCTGTCAGCTTCCAAATGAGACTTCAGCGGTCCTTTCTGTGACTGCCACTGTGTCTGGAGACAAACTATGTCAGAAGGGAAAGGGGCATAACTCCTGAGAGGCAAGACACCTGCCTGCTTCTCTGTCCCTGCCCACTTACAGTCCAGTTGATGATGAGCTCTCCAGGGGCTCCTCCCCCTCCACTGAGTCCCGACGGTGCCACTGAGGGGACTGTAAGGGCCAAGGAACACAAATGTGTCATGTTAATGGGCAGAAAGAGGGGGGGAATCCCCCAGCCCATGCCTGGAGGTCATCTTAGGTGGGCTGTCCTAGTTTATCTTCCCACAGTCCTTCTGTGCATGAGTGCAGAGTCAGACCAGCCCGAGAACAAGTCCCATCTTTGCTGTGCTCCCTCTGCCTAGCCGCCTAACCTTTCTGGGCTCTGATTATACTCTCTGTAGGATGATGATAATGTCTCTGTCAAGGTGAAAGAGGAAGAATTTAAATGAGAGGCCAGGCAGCATGGGATGGCTACTCTTGTGTGTCGTCCTTACCCCTGTTGGCTTTAGCTAAACCAGAGACCAACTCCAGTTCGCTTCAGCTGATGGGAATAAAGAATTTTGAATGGCAGTTAATGCAAACAACAACAAAACAATCCATTTTGTTAGAGGGTATTCCAAGGTATTTTACTGATTCTCTCTCTCTCTCTCTCTCTGTCCTCCCCCTCTCTTTTGATTTAATCTCCCTTTCTTTAGTATTAAACAAGACTGATAAACACAAAGATGGCTTCCGCTAGCTCCCAGAGGGCCAGGGTAAGACAGAAAGCCTGAGGTCCAGAGCAGTTAAGCAACTTGTCCAAAGTTCACACAGCTAACGCACAGCCCAGCTGGAACGTGATCTCCGCTCTTGCGACTTTAAAGATCCTCACTGTCCCTTTTGCCTTGTGCGCGTGTGTGCTCATCAGTTTCTGAGATGCTAGCATCAAAGAGACCCCTCTCACCCCGTATCCCTAAGAAGTTCAGTCAGAAAGCATGTCTTCTGGAATTTCCTACTCAAGATGGATGCCAGATTAAAATGTTGTGTGATCCCAGAGCTTGGAGAGTCAGTCTGGAGCAGGGAGGAGACGGATGTAGACCCTCCACCACACACAAGCACAGGTCTGGCTGGATAGGAGGCGACAGGATTCTGACCACGATGTTGTTGTGTGACCCCAGGCCCTCTGCTGGGAATGGTCAGAGCCTAGCAGGTGCCTCTGGGCAGGTGAAGGCCATGCCTGTGCCCTTCCTGGTTCTCTCCTAACACTCTCCCCGGTTCTGACAAATGTGCGCTTTCACTGAGGGTCACGGGCACATTATTATCCCTTCTGCTCCACAGAGAGCAGCAAAACAGGGCCTGGAGTCTGGCTGCCTCTCTAGGACCCTGCACAGCACATGTGTGTACACGCCCACATGAGTGTACACATGCACACAGACACCTTCCTCATTAGTTGATTTCTGCAGTTTGGGTGCACTTAAAAAAGAATGACTCAAGGTTCTTGTCCTAGGTTCAAGATCAGGCTTTCCCGGTGTGACCCTTCTTCCCTTGTTCAGATCAGCTCATCTAGGTTTAAATACTAAGCCGAAACAATGACTACAGACCTGCCTGCAGGTGTGCTTTTCAGCAAGGGGTTTGGATAGGGCAGTTTGTCCAAATAGCAGCTTTGTCTCTAACTATTCATCTTTCCCTATTGACCAGGGAGCCCAGGTCTGGTAAACAGGTTGGGATTTTGTTTCTGCTTCCTCTGCTGGAACTCCCTCTGCTGGGGCTCCCTCTGTTGGGGCTCCCTCTGTTGGGGCGCCCTCTGTTGGGACTCCCCCCTCTGGAGTTCTCCCTCTGCTGGGGCTCCCTTTGCAGAGAGAGTTCTCTTAAGAACCCCAGACACTCACCTGCTTCCTTAGTGCGGATTCTGCTGGAGGGGCTGCTGGGCTCCCCAGTGCCCAAGATGTTGCTAGCTGAAACCCGAAACTCATAGTCCATCCAAGGCATGAGACCCAGCACCTGGGCAGTCTCGGCATTGCCCTCGATATTCACAGGATCTGCAAGGTCCCAGGCAGTCAGTGGCTAGCGTCCATATGATGATGGCAGGTTCTGGACCCAGTGACCTTTTGTGTTCTGCCCTCACTGTGGTCCTACCATACGCTAAGCTCTCAGTTACTCTTTGACTGAAAAGCTAGTGAGCTCTGATCCCACAGGGCCTTTGCTAACGCTGTATGCCCCTCACTCCACACATGTTGAGCATGCTGGCGTTCTCTAGCAAGAATCCTTCAAAGGCTTCAAGGGCACAGACCAAGGCTGCTACCTCTAGCCCTCCCTCTCCTTGCCGTCCTGGCTATGAAGGCTTCCCTGCCTGCCTAGGTTCTCCCTGGAGGAAAGAAACAAAACTTAATTCTCTTTGAAGCCTTAGGTTCATCCATTGACCCTCTGACCCCTGTCTTCTGCTGTGCACATAGTGGGGGCTTTATTAAAACTGATCCACGTGGTGCCTCATACTTACTGGTCCGAACCTGCTTCCATTTCCCTGAGGGTGGAGTCCTAGCCTGCAGTGTGTACTTGGCGATGGGGCTGTGATTGTCAAAGCCACGACTCCAGCTAAGCTGAACTGTGGTGTCTCCAATGTCTCTCACCACCACACCCCCTGGGGGACCTGGGGGACCTGTACCAAGAAGCAGAGCACACTGGGTCAGAAGTGGGCAGATTCCAATTTAAGTCAGTTTTTTCTAGGCTCAGCTTGGTCTGACTCAATATCTAGATGGGGCATCAGAGGGCAGGAGAGATCGGGTGGGAGGCCAGAGGATGGGGACAGAGGAGCACAGTGGGGAGTAAGTGTCTCAGACTTGGTGGCTCACAGAGGTGGTCCACAGAGCGATGTATAGGTTTTCCCTGCACTGAACCTGGAACTCCTGAGCTCATGAGGAAAAGTCTTGGGGATGTTTAGGGTACATTTTCTTTCTTGAGTATGGCTTTGGAAGAAATAGTCTACTCATTTAGGACCTAAACAGAACTACACAGGCACTAAACAGAAGTGTCCAACTCTCTGGCTTCTGTCAGCTTTCAGGGAGGGAAGAGGGGTGGAGAGAGTCAGAAAGCCTCTCTGAGACCCAGTGTGGCTGCCTCCTGTTACCTCGGACCAGGACTGTGGCCTCCTTGGATGCCCCATCCACCACTGTCTGGGCCATGCATGTGTACTTCCCTCCATGGCGTAGCTGGGCATTCAGGATAGTCAGGTCCCCAATGGTCTCCTTCTGTGCACAGGGAACAGCAAGGTATGATGAGTCAGGAGGAAGCCCTGACTAGTATAGTCGGCCACAAGACAAAATGGAGCCTGAATTCCCTGGCTGCATGGCTTCCGTGCCCTCTGTGCCTCAGTGTTCCTATCTATTCAATGGGAAGAAATGATCTACTTGACACCACTGAACATCAAAGTGTGGCACCATAAGACAGCCTTCATGAGTCAAGTTAATGATGGCATTTGCTCTGGAGGAGAGGGACATTAGTGAAGAGAATCTCCCAGGGCACTTGGAATGCTAAAGCTTGATTCTAACTTAGAAGGGTGGTCCCTGGGTGGGCACAGGAAAGGTGGCTGTGGGTCCTAAGATGAGCTTTCTCGGCATGAGAAACTAGGGGAAACTTTGGAGAGCCTGAAGGTGGTAATGGATGAGGTAATGACATCTCAGGTCCCTTGTCTTATCTTATCGGGAAGGAGAGAGAATTCTGGGGCTTCAGGCCTTACCACACTGGCTCTCCGGTAGTGACCTCCAGGCTTGTCAAAGTCAATAGGGAAATCATCCAGGGTCCAGGTGAACGTGAGATCCATAGTAGGGTCATGTGAGGCATGGCACTGTAGGGTCAGGTTATCACCCACATTGATGTCAGCGCTCGAAGGAGCTAGAGTGATCTTGGTTGCATCTACAAAGCAAAACAGCAAGAAAGCAAGGCTCTGTGATGGAGAACTCCCAGGAAGGAGAGAGAGAGGCTCTGGCCTGGACCCCATGATGAGATGCATATTCATGAGCAATCAGACTCTGGAGGCGGGCCAGAGGTGGTCCCAAGAGAAGCTGAGTTCTGAGGTAGCCTTGAAAGCAGAATAGGGAGCCAAACGCAGATGGTTGGCAGAAAAGCATCCCAGCAGCTGACCACCCGTCTGAACAGACCACAGTCCTTACCTCGCACGGACAGGATCCCGGTACTGTTGGCTTTGCCCATGAAATTCTCAGCAAAGCAGGTATATTTGCCTTCATCCGATCGACTGATGTTTCTGATAATCAAAGTGCCATCCAAAGTGACAGTCACTCTGCAGCAAGGACAGAAAAGATCTGGTCAACTGAGGGACACATTGTGGCCGTTGGAAGGGGACTGGCCTCCAAGAAGCCATCACAGCTGTGGCACACAGAACCTACCTGGTACTGTTCCGCAAAATCTCAGTACCCTTGCTCCAAAGTATCGTAGCTTTTGGAGCTGCACGAGGCTGGCACGGGATGCTGATCTCTCCCCCTCGGGCCGCAGGGATCAGCCGCCTCACAGGGCTCTGCCTGAAGTCTGGGGCCAGAGCTGCAGGAGAGGGGGTACTCAAACACTCACCCTCGATTAGGATGTCACCCGGCTATGTGCTAAGCATCTGGCCTCTGGAGACCCAACTTGTCAAGTGGCAGCAACATTTCTAGAATTCATCTACCCCTGTATCATCACATCCTGCTCCGCCCATCCCTCGCACACACTCCAACCATCTATCTGTCTTGCTTTCAATTTTTTTTCCCCTTTTTCTTTTAAAGAGCTGTTTATTTTTACTTTATGTGTGTGTGGGTGTTTTGCCTGCACGTATGTCTGGGTACCACCTGCATGCGGTGCCTGAGGACGCCAGAAGAGGGCGTATGAGTCTCTGGAACTGGAATTAGAGGTAGTTGTGAGTCACCATGTGGGTGCTGGGAATGGAACCCCAGTCTTTTGGAAGAGCAGTCGGTGCTCTTAACTGATGAGTCATCTTTCCACCCCCACGCCCCTCATCTTTCCTTTTAACCCTCCGATGTTGCCAAGTCTTTCCTGCTTAAGGATCGTTGTGCCTGCATACATAATATTACCTGAAACTTCCCCAGATTTTTACAGGTCACAGTCCGAACATGACATCCTTAGAGTCTTTCCTGACCACCCCATCTAACCGGCTCACCTCAGGACCACTGCTGTACTGGATTTTTTAATATCGTATTTTAAAGGTTATCTGGAATGAATTTTGTCTAAATTTGTTCCTCTCCCTCTTCTTGTACAATATTATTAAGTATTTAAGTACTTTTGTATTTGCTCATCAGGAGATGTTGAGTAAGTACTGGTTGAATAATTGAGTGAAAGAATGAGTCTTGAGGCTGAAGAGATGGCTCAGTGGGTCAGAGCATGGACCTGAGTTTAATTTCCAGCGCCCAATGGTGGCTCACAACCATCTGTAACTCCAGTTTCAGGAGAATCAACACTTTCTTCTGACTTCTATAACATGTGACACACATACAAATGCAGGTATTCATACAAATAAAATGAAAAAATAAAAAGAGTAAGTCTTTGTTGAGCCTTATTAAACTTAATAAAGGTTTCTAACATCCGTCTTGCAGCCTTGTAAGCTCAAGTGGCTGGTGTTCCTTGTCCCTGTCAAATGTCAGGCCTGTCACACTTCACCCTTTGAATTTCACTTCCCCTCAAAGCGGTGTTCAAGGACAGGATGAACCATTTTTTTAAGTCAGGAAACTGAGGCATAGAATCAGGAAACTTGCCACAGGCCACAGAGCTGAAGGAGCTAGATTAAATACAGATCAGATCTTTTCACTGCAGCAAGTGAAAAGACTTGTCTTTGGAAAACTCTCAGTCTCATGTCTTCAAACTGGTGCTACTCAAGGGTCATTGAAAGACAAAAAGAGAACATATGTGTGTGTGTGTGTGTTAGCACATGCAAGCATGTGTTTGGAGAAGTAAAAGCTCAGACCCAGCCAGACACAACCTTCATGTTCCAGGGCTGTCCCCTGCCTCCTGGGTCCTTTACCTTGTACAGCCAGCTCAGCACTGGCATAGATGGTGCCATGCTTGTTTTCTGCTACACACTGGTACATGCCAGAGTCCTCCAGGCTCAGCTTAGAGAATCGCAGGTCCCCAGCCAAGACCTCCACACGGTTCTGTGCAGAAGAGCCAAGGCAGGGCAGGGAGATCAGGACCACTGGAGGACAGGAAGGGGCCGGGGTGGTGGAGGTGGTGGTGGTGGTGGTGATGGTGGTGGTGGTGATGGCATGCTGCAAAGGCTGTAAGCTAACATCCCTCAGCATGAGGGTTCATGAATATAGGTCTGCTTCAAGGCTGCCTGGTACTTCAGGTCTCCTGGAGGCTAGATTAAGATTACATCCCTGGTTGATGGTGGGATCCCAGATCTCTGTAATGCAATACAGGTGACCCACCCATGGTCACATGTCTCTCTGTGAGCAGAAGCACCAGAACTTCCCAAGACCCCTTGGTTGGCCTAGCAGGGTAAGAGGGCCAGGCAGCAGAATAGGGTGGTCATGTGGGAGGAAGCCTTGGTTTCCTACCTGGGAGGCCAGAGGCTCCCCATTTCTCAGCCAGCGCACCATGGGCCGGGGTTTTCCTGCAGCTGCACAGCCCCAACGTAAGTTGGAGCCAATGTCGGCTTCTGTGTCTGAGATCACCTTTAGCCACTCAGGCTGAGCTGGGGGGGTGGGGGTGGGGAGAGAGAAATGGGGAATTATAAGGCTGCAGTATTTGTAAGTGACAGCAGAGGGCGCGCTTGGTATTCCCGGCTGGAGAGGACAAAGAAATAGGGGGCAGGGAAGCTGACGCTCTATGGCTGTGCCAGCGGCTGCTTTAGCAACTAAATCTTTTGAAAGACTTGTGTGCTTTTTGTATGACCCTCCTGAGCTCTGAGATGGCCTCTCCTGCCATGCTTAGTAGTCCTGGCAAGGCTCAGAAGGCTCGAGCAGGAGGCCTCCCAGTCTCTTGGATTTTTGTGCTGGATTTTGTGCTGAATTTTCTCAGGGAAGAGGGAGGCGTCTCCAGCTCTGTACCTTGCACGATGATGCGTCCCTGGACGGTGTCACGGCCCTTGGAGTTCTCCGCCTCACATTCATAGGTACCCTCATCCTCAAAGCTCACGCTGGGGATCTGTAGGGTGGGCTCTGCTGTGGTCCACTGAGGGGACAGGGAACCGTCCACTTTGCGCCACTTGATCCTGGGAACAGGGCTGACAGGGGAGAAAGAGCCAAAGGGGATGAGCTGAGCTGAGCATGCTCCTCGTGTGTCCACAGAGCCCATGCGCACACTCGCAGGCCCTCCTGAAGCACTGGACAAGGAGAAGGGGACTCCTGTTTGGGAGGGGACAGACAGGAAGAAGGCACAAGCAAGAATAGGAACGTAGGCTTTTACCAGTCCCCTTTATCATCACCTGTTTTTCCAAGGCACTTTAATTATTAGTAACTTGTACATTAAAATGGGAACCACTGGGTCTAGGGAGTCAACATGTTACCCTGCCAAATGCTCCCTTATACATGTTTCCTGGAAGCTGGATAACGTCCCACATGCAGTTAACAAGAAGCCCTGCTCTAGCAGGTCCTTTTTCCAGGAAAGCAAGAAAAGAGAAGCCTTTCCGTTGTAATTTGTGAAATGCCTAATGTAACATTCATGCCACACCTGTTAAAACGCCAAGCACCACTCTCAGGGCCTGGTATCCATTGACCCATCTGATCTTTGTAACAATCCTACAGGGCAGTCACTGTGACCAGGACCATGGAGCTGAGCCTGAGATGTGAGGTCGTTTGCCAGAGGGCTCCCAGCTAGCAAGTGTTGAAGCTGAGCTTTGAACCAGCGGGATGGGGTCGGCACACTGTGTTTTTTCTGCTGCTAGCCCTGAGTGCTCCTCAGACTGCCTAGGACTGCCGTTTACTGTTGGGAGGATCACATGATGACTCCCTTATGCCTAAAAAGCCCTCTGTGTGTGTGTGTGTGTGTGTGTGTGTGTGTGTGTGTGTGTGTGTGTGTGATGTCTCACGGGCAGAACTTGTTTCATAGGTAGTGGGTGATGCCTCTTTTGTGCCCAGGACTCTGTTAGTCTATTGACTTTGTTCTCTCTCATTCTGGGATCCTTCCTGCTCTTGTGCTCTTGAGGGGGCTTTGAAATGAAACCCTGCCTGGGCCCAGAACACTCTTGTCCCTATGGTACTTACTTCCCAAAGGCAAAGCACTCCAGGGTGACCTGCTGCCCAGCCAGTGCGTAGGTCTCTGGGGGGAATCGGGCTTTGATACTGGGAGCAAAGAGGCGGGGATCTGGGGGAGAGAGAGAGGGTGTGTGAATCACACACAAAGGACTCCAAGGAGGTGCTTTGTATTAGGGCCCATGCCTTCCAAAGTTCACAAATCTCCAAATAAATGTTTGGAATCTCCAAACATTCCCTTTCCCATGGGGGCCTGAGACCTGGCGGCAGGACCTCGTGTCCTCTGAGCTACAGTCCTTAGGCTTGGTGGAAGAGCCTTTCCCCAAAGCCTACTGGCCCTTTCAGCCCCTCCGTTACCCCAGATCCCGACCTTCGGCAGCCAGGTTGAGCTGTGCGAATTTGCTGAAGACACTCTTGGTGGAGAAGTCCATGTGGCTGGTAGCCAGACAAGAGTAGTTGCCCAGGTCTGAGGCGTTGGTCCGGGCAATGTACAGGTTCCCCGTGGTCTGGGACACGAAGTGACGCCCATCCGTCGGGATGAAGTTGGGGAACTCGTTGAGGAGCCAGCGGTAGGACAAACCTAGAAAGGGAGGAGTCTGAGGAAACGAGGGTGTGCCAGGATCACAGGCAATCTGGGTAGGACTCCCAAACATGCTGCAAGCTCTGTCTTCTCGTGAGAGCTTGCAGCTCTAAACAGGGTCTAGGGGTGTAGAGGGAAGAGATGACGTCAGCTCTCTCCTCACAATGCTAGGTACTGGAGCACACTCTCAGTCCAGCTAGGGAACTGCAGAACCGTTTACAGTTGAGATTTAACCCGTTCTGCTTTTCCTCTCCCATGCTAGCACCCAGAAGTCCTTTCTGGTACATCCCCCCCCCCCAGGCTTGCGCTGGTCCAGGATCCCCCACTTACCTGGGTAGTGGGCAGGTGGGTTACAGGGCAGCATCACCCCCCAGCCCTCGTGGGTTTTCACGGGGTCTCTCTCCTCCTTGGAGAATTCCTGTAGAACTGGAGATGGAGAGCAGGGCTCAGGCAACCGTCTTCAAGCATGCAGTTCCCCAGTTCGTCCTCCAGGGGGAAGAGGCAGTTGCTAGCATGCCATTCGCTGGCAGGAAAGCCAGGCTCCAGGCTGCCGCCACCTGTCCTTCCTGGGAACCTTTTCCTGGCCCCATCTACCCACACCCAACATCTTGGCGCCCATGGATCTCACAGCCGAAGCGGAGGACAGCTTCCTTGCTGACAACAGTGCCTACTGGGTTGGAGGCTAGGCACTGGTAGACACCAGCGTCCTGTGCCTTGGTGGGGCTGGTGATGACCAGGTTGCCCCCCATCAGCTGGTGACGGGAGCCAGGTTCCAGGTTCATATCTGTGCCGTTCATCTTCCACCTGTAGCAGGGATGAGATCGGGGAGGGGACTTCAGGCCTCATTGGGTAAGGCTGATGTAAATGAAAGGAAACCTGTATGGCTTCCCGGGGCCTCCCCGCTCTCCTGGCTGGGACCTCACCTATAGGTGGCTGGAGGGCTAGCTCGGGCACGGCATGCCAGTGTCACCTGATCTTCGGCAGACTCCTCTGGGAATAGCAGGCCAACAGGTTGCTCTTCAAAGATGGGTCCAAAGGTAGCTGGGGTTCCCTGGGCAAAACTCCATCCTGCAAACAGGGGGGTGCCACTAAAGCCTCAATATCTGAGACAAGGGCAGAACTTAGTGGGGATGCATCCTTTCCTGCATTGTCCAGTAGGTGACTATGGACCGCTTGTGGGTATTGAAGGTTTGGAATGTTTGGTTCTAAGGAACCAACATTTAAATTAAATTAAACAGGCTGGGCAGGCCCGTCAATCTACATTGGCATATTCACGCACCCACATACAGTCACCTATTAAGCACTTGCTGTATACCTGGAACTGGGCTGTGAAAGTGAATCAGACACATGGTCCCTTTCTTTAAAGAGCTTTGCAGTCCAGGGAAAGAAATAGAGCACGGACAGTACAGAGTGCTTTAGGGACAAGATTCGGTGAGACTCTCAGGAAATCTCACACAGCTGAGGCATGTGAGAGTCACCGGCAGGAAACAGGGACAAGGGGTGTTATGTGTTCCTGGAGTCCAGCACACTCCTAGGGCAGTGTAGTTCAGTGAAAAGTGCTCATCTGGGGGCAGGGCTGGGTCTCCTGCTGGCTATATTACCTTGGGCAAGCTATAGGTCCCCTCTGTATATTGATCTGATGTTTTCCTATGAAAAGAGTAGAAATTCACTTCCCAGGTCCAATAACGGGGTCTAACAGTAGAAAACAGGGAGGGCCTGGCCCAGGATGCAAACGCAACAACTGGTTGTTAGACTCAACTGGGGACAGGGAGTGAAGGACAGCTAGATGCTAGCCGTCTTAGCAGGTTGAGCGCGGCAGTTTTCTAAACTGTGTCCCGTCTTGGGAAAGGCCCAATGGTCATACGGACAATCTGTGTCAGGCAGGTGATGTTGCTTAGCAAATGGGTTTCACACTTGCCCTTCCCAGCCCTGTCTTGGCCATGGCCTTGCTTGCACACACCATTGTCCTGTCTCACCAGCACAGGGTCAGCAGGCAGGGGACTGGACGGTATTTCACACCGGCATAGGCACAGTGGGAGTTCCGCCACCGTGGGATCAGGTGGGAGGCAGGCCTCCTAATTGGCTCCAATCTCTCCTGCAGCTGATTTCAGACCGTCCTTGTTGGGTGGGGGATGGGAGGAGGGAACTCCATTAACCAATTAGTGCCTTCTTTCTGGGCACATCCAGCTGCCTGCGCTCTTCCAAGCGAGCGTGGTCCCTCTGCTGCATCTGAGGGCCAGCTCTGGCCTCTTGGGAGTTGGGGCATCTGCTAAGCAGCCTTCTGAATGAGGAATGAGGTAGGAGGCAGGACTTTTCAGAATGATCCTACGGTCCTGCTTCCCTTGAGTCCTGTTTGTGTCCTCGACCCCTCCTCCCTCCCCCAGTTGCTTGTCACTCTCCCTTACTGCTGCCTGGGGCCTCCGGAGGTGGTGTCTGACAGCAACTGCATCATCTCCCCCTGGAAAGCCCAGCTTAATCCGGAGTTAATGATGGTGGAGGGAAGGGACCCTGTCCCAGCTGGGACCACCTGAGGGGAGGGGGAGGAAGGAAGGGAGGAGAAGGAGGGATGGAGAGGCTGCTGGGAACAACCTTATACAATAGCAGCTTCCAGGAACTCAGTCTGGGTGGTGGGAGGCAGCAGAGTGGGGTCTGGACACACTGGTACTTTAAGATTGTCTTTCATCTTGAAAAAGCTTTTTCTTCTACACTCAGTCATGTGCACACGCTCACATTCACCCCAATACCCACATGTGCACACCTTCATGTCTCACCCGCACATGATCTTATAATGTTCTCATATCACACGTATGTTCATATACAGATGTCTCTCCCTAAGCCAATCAAACGCCCAGATATGCATCTGCACACACGTCTATACCAGGCAGGCCCAGCTGCCAGTAGCACCCCCCCTCCATTCCATTTGCATGTACTCATAAGTAGCTCTATTCATTGATGGTAATTAAGTCATGATAAGAATTGTACATATATGGCTGCCTGATACCACACTCCAAATTCTTTCTCAAAGTGCTCTAAGAAGCAAGGAAGGTGCTTCTTACCTCTCTGACATGGAATCTGACCCTTAGGAAAGTTTAATAACTTTCTGCACCTCAAAGCAAAGGAGAAGGTCTACCCTCATCCAGCCTCACCTTGCAGCTGACATTTTTAACAGTGCCTACAATATCGGACTTCAGGTTTTGGGGACCTTCTGGGCCCCTGGCTCCACCCCAGAGGCCTGAAATCAGAAGTTCTGGAAGTGAAACCCAGAAATCTGGGGTGTAAAAAACGCTTCTGAAAGGAGCTGGAATTGAGGGCATCGAGGTCCAAGCTGTGCTGTGCTCACACCTGCATCCCACAGCATCTATCCGGTCCACAGACAGCCTCATATAGCCCACCCTGCTCCATAGCTACAGACAGACAGACCTGTCTCTGCCGCCATACATACAGTGAGCACATATGGATACACACACTCCCAGACAATGGCAGCCCTCTCTGCCGGCCTCTGCCCCAAACGCCATCCTTCTTTGCCTCTGTTTCTCTTTTCCCCAGAAAAGACATGAGACATTGTTGCAGTGGAAGAAAAAAGCCAGAGAGATGCGTGTGAGGGAAGATGCTGCGCCTCTCCTTGCCCTGGGGTGTGAGCAGACCAGAGATCTATGCTAGGATCAGGTGAGCAAGCGAAGAGCTGAGAAGCACTTGCCAGGTCTCACAATCGGGTCACGTTGGGAGATAGCAGCCCAGGTCCTGGCCTTTGCCAATGAATGACCTTCTGACCCATTTGGGTTAGAGTTCCCCGAGGGGTGCTCACACCTCCTGCTTCCAAAAGGAGTTGCCCCCAAGAGAGGGGTTACTGAGGACCCTTTCCTCTGGCCTTTCTCAATGGGAATCAAGAGCAGGAAGTGGATACCGGAGGAGATGGAGGCAGGAGGAGGGGCATCTAGAGTCATCCTCTCCCTCTCTCCCACAGTTGACAATACAGTATCTCGTTCTGTGTAGTCAGAGCCTCCCACCCTGGCTTTCCTCCAGTCTGGTGCAGGTACCAGGACCAAGGTGTGGGAGTTAGATCCAGTTCTCAGCAGCACCATGAAGCACCATGGGTACAGGGTAAATCAGAGCAACAGGGACCCGGCAAGAGCTTCAGAGCATGCCAGCAGAGACAGGCATGGCTGTGTCTTGAACAGTCATGGGCAAAAGGTGTGGTCTAAACTCCGGGGCTGCGGTGCTGCGGGGTGGGTGCTCCTTCTCCTTTGGAGTTCTTTGGGGAAAAAGAGACTCCTGTTGATTTGAATTTGGGACCCAGGCACAGCTAAACAGAAGCCCGCTGACCCCTCGCAGCAAGCCTTGGAGATACCCAGCTGAGAGGCAGGAGGAACTCTCTGGCTCTGTCTGCCCACTTCTATGCCTTCTGGCAGCTGCTTCCCATCTCTGGTCTGAGCATGGAGAGTACCGTGGAGACTGGACCCTCTGTCTGCATCCCTGCTCAGCCTCATCTGGTTGCTGTCTAGCCGACCCACCCAGGTTCCCTCAAGGAAGCCCCTCGGCATTCTATGGGGGTAGCTGCTGTTCCCTTGTTCTTTAGGAAAAATGTCTGGATAGGATGGAGGTGTCCCATAGAGCACTTGGCAAGAACAGCTGAAGGCACCCTTTTCATTTGAATCACATCTTAGCTCAGGGGTCATACTTGCTAACCACTCTATACAGTGAAGTTCAAGAGGTCCTATCTCCAATGGATAGCATGGAGATCTAGCTGTGCCACACTGCGCTGTGTGACGCAGGGTAAACCACTCAGCCTCTCTGTATCATGTTTTTCTTCATTTTCAACATAGTAAAGATCCATTTCCTTTCCTCCCAACTACAAAGGTAAGGTAAGACCCATATATGGGAAGAATTTAGCAAGGAAGTGGCCTCAGCAATGCAGACAAGTTGCTACCTAAGTGGTAGTAATGACTTAACCCTATAATCAGCTGCCCTTACCTGGAGAGGAGACCAGGGACA
Source organism: Tokudaia tokunoshimensis (assembly GCA_036184795.1). Classification (NCBI taxonomy): domain Eukaryota; kingdom Metazoa; phylum Chordata; class Mammalia; order Rodentia; family Muridae; genus Tokudaia; species Tokudaia tokunoshimensis. The sequence goes on along the minus strand of BTHU01000013.1, from coordinate 61,845,827 downwards.
CTGTGGCCAGCACCAGCAGCAGCAAGCTTGGCTTCTCCCTGGCGGGTGTCCCCATGGTGGCTGTTTCAGGCAGAGGCAGAGTTCAGAAGAGAGGAGCCACAGGCCAGCTCCAGGAGAGTCGACTGGAGACTGGGACGCACCTAAGGAGACAGGATGAGGGCGCTGAGCGTCCGTGCCCTCCCGGCTGCAGGCACATCTGGTTAGGAACTTGCTTTCCTGCCTGGGCTGCGGAGCCAAAGCACTCATCGTCTTCCTCAGGTCCCAGAGGAAGGGCTTGACTATTACCGCGGAGCTCTTCCCGGGCTGAGTGCCTCCCTGCTCCCCTGGGAGTCTGGCTCTGCCCGGTGCCCCTCCCTCCAGCCAGCAGGTGCTGATCAGGAAGTGAAAGTGGAACTAATTGGCAGGCAGAACCCACCGGGCCGCTTGCACCCGCTGCCCTGGTGTTCCCTCTGCTCCCTCTGTGTCTGGAGGAGCCCTGAGAGAGCAGGGGCCTTTGCCTGGGAGGAGCTAAGGACATCTTCCTCTGGTACCTGGGGATCAGGACAACTCTCTCCCTGCTCTTCTTCCCATAGCTGCCCAGGTAGGGGCCACTAAGTCCCCCTGCAGCTGCAGTCTCTGAACCAGGACCGATTTCCTCAAAGTAAGGGAAGGCTCATGGCTTGGCTCTGCTCCAGCCCATGGTGCCTAGGTAAGGCACCTAGATGGCTTTTTTTTTTTTTTAGATTCATTTATTATTATATCGAAGTACACTGTAACAGTCTTCAGACACACCAAAGAGGGTGTCAGATCTCATTATGGGTGGTTGTGAGCCACCATGTGGTTGCTGGGATTTGAACTCAGGACCTTTGGAAGAGCATCTCTTAACCACTGAGCCATCTCTACAGCCTGACACCTAGGTGTTTTGAATGGAGTCACGACCTTGGTCCTATCAGCCACACTTCCACCACATGGGTTAATGCTCCAGCAGCTTTCTGTACTGCAAGCCTTAAGGCAAGTCTCAGAGGAGCCTCTGTCTTACACTGGGATAGCCGAGACTTGGTAAAGTCAGTCTGGGTAGGTCACAGGGAGCAGGACAGCAGCTGGGGAGACCTCGTTTGGAGAGGCAAGGGCAGAGACAGGGTCACTTCCCTATCTACTTCTCCCCGGGAAGATTTCCTGGGACAAGGACTCCCAGAAGCGACCTTGTAGGTGTTGGGATGAGCCTGGTCACCACGGCCCATTCCTCCCTCTCAGAGCTGCCACAGGACCAGAGCACCTGGCTGCAGAGTCTAACAGCCCACCCTGTCCACCCTGCTGTCATAGCGCCTGCAGAAGGCCCTGGGCGAGGCGGGATTGTCCCCACTAATGATCTATGCAGCCCTGCTATCTACATCTGGGTCCTCTGTGAAACTGTTCTTTCAGGTCCTTCAGCTCTGACTCTCTGGGGCTTCCTGAGACGGCAGAGTCAGGACCCCTGCCTTGTGGGCTGAGAAGAAAGACTGAGTAGATGAATGTTGGCTTAAGATGTGTCTCACCTCCCTCCCACTCCACTCATAGGAAAAGCCCTCTGGCCCTCCTTTACCTGGGTTCCCACCAGCAACTGAAAGGCAAGGAGGAGAGTGCCTGGAGCCTGCCAGGGGTGTGTGGCAGGGGTGCCCGGTAGAATCAAGACGCAGGGGCAAAGGTCCAGGGCAGAAGCACCCCTTCCCCATGTGACCCCGGCCTCATATTCTCTGCTTCTTGTCAGGAGGTGTGTCTGACTATCAACCCCCAGTTGCCCACCCCAGTTCTTGCTACTCTTAGTTCTGTACTAGGGCACAGATATTTGGTATCTCTAGATCCCCCGTCATCCATAGCACCCCTCCCCCACACCCAAATCATTTCTCTATAAGTCAGGTGTCCTCATACTGTGGAGCGCTGTTCACATCTCAACTGCCTGGAAACTCCCAAGATATCCCAGCCTGAATATAGAATTCAGCCCTTGATCATCAACAACTGCCTTTGGAACTGTTTGTCTCCAGTGGAAGAATATCAGTCCCCTAAGAGGAGAGGCTGTAGTCTGTCCGTCTTTAGAGCACCATACTCAGCAAAGTGTCGAGCACATAACATATGTCGCTTGTGAGTCCTCTTTAACTCATTGAGAACCGTTGTGGCCATACACCTCCAGGAGCCAGTGGACATCCACAGCACACATGAGCACACACGTGTACTCACAACGGAGCTCAGTATATAACCTGACCAGGCTGGAAGGAAGGCCTTTGGCACTTTGTGGGGCAGCACAGCAAATGGTGCATATGCCCCTCCCCAAGCACACTAAGGTCTCCAGTGGGGCACTGTCCACAGCGCAGGGAGATGCTGGCTCAGTTTGGAGCCCACCCACCCGAGGATTGCAAAACCGATAGGCGAGAGTTGGTGATACTGCCTGTATCTTTGTTTTCATAAAGATCGATTTTATTTTTAATTATGTGTACTTGTGTGGGAACGTGCATGTGAATGCAGGTGCTCACACATGCTGGAAGAGGCTGTCAGACCCCCTGGAGCTCAACACTGGGAACCTAGCTCAGGTCCTCGAAGGAGCAGTGCACACTCTTTTTTTTTTGGTTTTTTTGAGGCAGGGTCTCTCTGTGTAGCCCTGGCTGTCCTGGAGCTCACTCTGTAGACCAGGCTGGCCTCGAACTCAGAAATCCACCTGCCTCTGCCTCCCAAGTGCTGGGATTAAAGGCGTGCGCCACCACCGCCCGGCGCAGTGCACACTCTTAACCACTGACTTTTTTCTCTGGCCCCCTGACCTCATCTCTTTACAGTTCCGTGGACTTAGACAAGTTATCCTCCCTGATGGAGCCTCAGTTTTCCCATCAGCAGAATGGGGATTATGTGAGCATCACAGAGTGGTTCTGTGGCTACATCTGTACTGGCTATCAAGGCTGTGGGCACCTCAAAGCCCTCTGGACCTGTATCAGTCTGCTGCGGGGAGGGAGGGAGGGAGGGATGGCTCTAGATGCCCCTCCTCCTGCCTCCATCTCCTCTGGTTTCCACTTCCTGGTCTTGACTTCCCAGGAGGCTCCCTGGATGAGGAACTTGGAAGTCGTCCCTGAGACTGGGGAATCATGAACTCATATCTGGGCGTGGAGAAGCCGCTCATCGTTTGCTCACACCCTTCGTCAGCCAGCCAAGGCTGGAGCTCCCATTTCCAGCACAACAGCTGGGCTGGGAGGAGCTTGGGCAGTGGGCATTTATCCTGAACACACCAGAGCAAGGCAGGGACGAAGTCACAGTGGTCACCTCGGCCATGTGGTGGTCAAGGTTTTGTGTTGTCTTTCCGGTGAGGTCTGCAGATTAGAGATAATCCAATCCCACTGCATACATTAAACTTTAATCTAGGATTTTTATCATCCACTGGCCTGGCATAAACACCCTGGGTACCCACCCTCTAGGGACCAAGACCTTGGAGGAGGCTTTGGAGGAGATGTGTGTGGGATCAGGAAGATAGGACGTTTCTCCTGGGGTGAACTGTGTATCGATCAGTGTCATCAGATATGTTGAGCCCCATAGTCCTGGGTAAACTAGGAAGAGCCTACATACAAGTCTGGAGTAAAGGCTGGAGTCTTCTGCTTCCATGAAGGTGAGGCAGCCAGAATCTACCAGGCCTTGCATTCATTTCCAGTACCATGAGTGTGTGCATTTGTGAGCGTGTGTGTGTGTGTGTGTGTGTGTGTGTGTATAAGTGCATTTGTGTGTGAGTGCATGTGTGTGTGAGTGTATGTGTATGTATATGTGAGTGCATGTGTGTGTCTGTGTGTGTGAGTGCATGTGTGTGTGAGTGTATGTGTATATATATGTGAGTGCATGTGTGTGTCTGTGTGTGTGAGTGCATGTGTGTGTGAGTATATGTGAGTAGTGTGCATGTGTGAGTGCATATGTGTCTGTGTGTGCGAGTGCATGTGTGTGTGAGTACATGTGTGTCTCTGTGTGTGTGTGTGTGTGTTGTAGGTGTCTTTGCCTTCAACCCACAATCCTCCCATATAGGACACTCAAACACTGAGATCACAGGAATGTGCTACCACATCCAACCCCATCACCGTGTTCAGTGACCATGGGCCAGGCATTGTGCTGAGCCCAGGGGAGGCAGTAACTGAGACCCTCCCTCTATGGCACTCCCTGGATGGCTGACAGCAACCACAAGATGTGCTTTCAAGTTCAGAGATCAGTCACCTTCTCTCACCATCTGCTCTGTGACATGTTCTAGAAGGCCCAGGATGGAGAGTGAGGCCGGAGTGGAGTTATGCCAGCCCAGATTGGCCCAGCCATCTCTGAGCCAGCCAAGTCTTGCCCAGGCCAGCTGCCCTGGTACAGGGGTGTAGGCACGGGCTGTCACAGCCGGGCACAGGCTGTCACCATCAAGGGGCTGGTTCTGTGAGGTACTAGCACATGGGAGAACAGGCCATTGGAGGTTCAGGGGTGCTGGTTGAAGTTCCTAGTCCAGGATGAGGTAGACTCCAGCACGCCACGGGGTTTCCTGGCTGAAGATTTTTGTGTGGAGCCAGTTTTTAAAAGTGTACATAGTCTAGCAGGTATTTTGCTGCCTCCTGGGATGTCCAGCTCTTGCCCCAGTTCTTCCCTTTATCAGTCAAGTGGATCAGAGAGTTAAAGGGTGTGGTAGTATTACAGACAGTGTGGTGGGAAGGGAGCTTGGAGCATGGTCTAAGACAGAGATCTACGGTCAGCCTTTAAAATACTGCAGGAGCCTCTTGTATGCTCACCTCAGCCCCGGCCATGTAGCAGGTCTCGAGTTTTACAGGGTGGATTATTGAACCAATGAGGCCTAGGATCCCTCGTTGTTATTCTGTGAGTTACTGCCTTCAGTACTAATCTCTTGTACCTTAGTCTTCTGTAAAATGGGGACAAAGAGGGTCACCTTAAGGGATGCTCATGAGGTCAGAGCCATACCTGGGCCACTGCCCATGCTTGGGAAAGATTGGACCTTATAACCAAGCTTCCCCTGCAACCTCACCCCACCCCCCAGGGTATCTATACACACTGCACTTTTGTGAGTCGGGTGTGCTGACATTGTTTCATGCTAACGGCATAGGATAGCTGCCACTTAGACCTTTTCCTCACAGAGGAGGCAATGTAATGAGGCAAACTCCAGACTATGGCAGGAAGATATACCCCTGGCAGACTTGTACCCAACACCACACATTTAGGGAATATGACCTGGGTGGGCCCATGACTCTCTTGACAATTTTTTCTCATGCACCCAACTCCTGCCGGGGACAGAGGGAGACTGAGCTCAATACCCGTTCTCTGCTTAGGATTTGGTTCACTATCTAGCAGGACCATCAAAGCCCAGGAGGGTCTCAGTTACCACAGTCTGCTTGGAGGATGAGGCTCTAACGAGAGGTGTGGAGGATGCTGGGTGCCCAGTGTGCCAGGCCAGGCACCACTGGATGGAGGAAAAGGCCTGAAGTGAAGAGGTGTTGAGGGGGGATGTGGGTGGGATAGGGACCAAGTGAGAGAGGCTGGCAGTCCTCAAGCCATTTCCTCAGCAGGCATGGCCCATTGTGTTCCCGCCCCTGAGGCATCAGGCCTGTTAAGTCTCATGGGGATACCGTGATTCTCAGGTTCAAGAGTCTGTCTGAACCTTCAACAGACCTGGGAAGTCTGGCTCTCAGTCTGCAGCCTGGAGTCTACAGTGAAGAGAGACTCTTCAGAGTTAAAAGGCCAGACTCTGAGGGGACATAGGTCTTCCTGGAAAGAAGCGTGAGACTGGGGTCCAATCACCCCACACCGTCAGTCCCTCCACCCCACCAGTCCTTCTCTGTGTGTAATTTGCAGCCGAGAGCAAAAGCCTTGGAAGACGGATCTCATACCCCACTTTCCCCCCCCCCCCGTGGTGGAGGTTTAACCCAGAACCTCACATCCGAGAGACAAGAGCCTTCTGCTTCACTATACTGGAGGAGCATGAACAATTGCTTCAACTGGTTTCCAAAGGACAAAACTAGGAAGGAGAGGATCTCACGCATCAGCAGGACAATCTCTGCATGCCTGTTTCTTCTACTGAGAAGAGAGTCCTTATTCCCAGCCCATGAACCCAGTTCCCAAATGCTTTTCGGCAGGCTGTAAAAACCTGTGCAGGTGGGGACTTCAAAGTTCCGGGGATTGAAAGACATTCAGATGATACAGGGTCCCTCTGGAGGAGACCATGGTTTTGAATCAGGATGGGTGCCTATAGGCAGGGCAGGGGTTAGTTTCTATGGGTCAGCAGGGGACCATGTGGTTGAGACGGACACTGAGGTATATTCTAGTATGTCCTGGAACAGATGATGCTTAGGTTTAAGGCGAGGACATTGCAAACCTTTGTTTTGGGTTGCACCTTGTTTAGTAGAGAAAGAAACACGGACTCCTTTTATAACAAGGACTCATTCAACCAGAGAAAGGACTCTTCCAGGAAGGTGAAATCACCCCTGCGAATGTTCCAAATTAGCAACAGTCCTGAAATTTTTGGTCTAGATGAGAGGCAGTGGTCCTTCTGGGAGAACTAGAAATGCTAACATGTGGGAAGACGAAAAGGACGTCATCATTTACCATCCGAAAGAGGGCGGCCTGAGGCTGGAAGACATGTACGGGCACCCAGCCTAACTTCTGCCTCTGGCAGGACTGTCTCAAGCCTTAGACCCAACACTGACCCCAGTTCTGCAGCTCAACGTCCTGCCCAGCAGTACCGTCCATTGTCTAATGTAAGTCCCTTATACTCCTGTGGCACATTCTTTGCTCTGGTTCTCCCCTTCGTGCTGATAAACCACTTCTTCCCTGCTGCTCTGGCCCCACTCTGAGTCTCTCCACCCATAGCCATGCTTAGAGATTGACTTTGAAATAGGCTTTCTCACCTTCCTGCCAGAGGGACCTTGTACCTCCCAAGTCCTCACAAATGCACGGCTGATAGTATCAGCCTAGAAGCGGCTTCAGGTGCAACCTGCAGTTCACACACTTCTTAGGACTGACCTGGAGTCCGTCCAGGGCACTACATACACTGTCTAGTGGGTCGTGGGGACTCAGAGCTAATGCCCACGCCTCCACTTAAGCAGCGGCAGGAAGTGGAGGTGCCCAGCGGAGGGCCACTAGAGACAGTCTGAGGGTGACCCGAGGGCCTGAAGAGTACACGCTCTGGGATAGGAGGTGCAAAGGATGGTTTGGCCTGGTGGAGATTGGGGAAGGGAAGACACCAGTCCCTTCAGTGGCCCTTCCTCCTTAGGCAACATGCCTCTCTTCCCAAGCCCCTCACTTCTTCCTCCGGACAAGGGCAGTGACTTCCGAAGGAGGCAAGGGGGACCTTGAGTGTCTTAGACGCCATCAGTTCAGAAGCCCCTCCTATCTTTGTCTCATCCCCTGCCTGACTCTAAATTAGCCGAGACCCCCATGGGACAGTAGGAAGGACTTTGACCTTGTGCAAGAAGCACTGAGTGACTCTGCCTGAGCCTAGAGTTAGCCCCTGGGGCCCCTGGGAGGAGCTGAATGCTCCAGTGCCTGAGGCAGCCCTGAAACATGACACCTGTTTTAACCACCACACTATTTCCCTGCCCCGCCCCTGGAGCCTCAGCCACACTTGCCCCGCCCACAGGTGGTCCACTCTTTGCTGCCCGTGTCATTTAGTAATGTATCTGGTCCCTTAGAGCAGGACCTAGGGCAGGTGCAAGATCATCTCAGAAGCTAAGTGGATGATGGGCATCAGAGTAGAGGTTTGGGGGAGTGCCCGGAATAGCTGCCCAGATGAGCTCAGGACCAGGCTATGTGCACAGTTCCTTCTCCTGCCTCCTTGGCAGAAGGGATTGGTGTTCAAACCTACCCTTGTCCAGGACTGGGGTCACTGCATGTACAACCACTCTGTGCTGGTCACACGAGTTACAAATGTACTAACAACTTTGGTAGCTTTAGCCTGAAAGCTTGATTCCCCCTACCTCCCAGGGGTGGGGATGGGGTGGGGTGGGGCAGAGCGTCAGGGTCCAGGCTGCCTGTGCCCCCCAAGGCACTAACTAGTCTATAGGCTCCATCTTTGCCCCTTGCCCCCAGTGCTGCAGCCAGTCTTGGAGGTGGCGGCAGACACTCCTTGGCTGGGGCTGCATCCTCCTGTAGCCCCATTACATAAGCTATGGGGCTAGGCAGAGGGGTTACCCCCTCTCTCTCTCTAGAATCCCCTGGAAAGCCAAACTTTGAGCAAATCCTTCCCTCCCACCAGGGAGGCTGAGGGGGAGGGATCTGAGGAGAAGACGAGGTTGAGGAGGGAGGAGGGGAAAAGGAACTGCAGGCTACATTCCAGCCTCACCCTTGGGGGATGTGACTTGCCTCAGTTTCTCTCCCAAGCGCCAGCTTCTGGACAGCCTTTGCTCAAACTTGTGTTCTGTTCTCGCCTCTCCTTCAATAGCCTCCCTAGTCCAGCAGAACGAGGACTTCACAAGGAGGTCACCCGGCAAAAGTAGCCCCCCACATGAACTCAGCGATTGGAAACTCAGGTTCAGGTCCATTTAGGGAGTTCCAGGGACAGGCTAGAGTCTGGCCCTACAAAGCCGCTGGGCACTGGCTGGGGTCCAGGGCAGGCCCTGGAGGCCCTGCCCTTTTGGGGCACTGCCTACTCAGATTTCTGCACCCTCCCAGGGGCTAGCTTCCTGGACTAATAAATCAGGCCTCACAGAATGCCACCTACCTAGACAGGATGGGCAAGAGCCTGAGGGGGTCGCTACTTTGGGGCTGGGATGAGAGGTCAGTCGGGACCCAGCCTGCTGCCTGTCCCTGTCCCCTCCCAAGTTTCAAGGAAGACATTTATAAGGGCTGAGCTGGGAGCCCTTCCTGAAACGGCACCCAGGGAAACCTCTGCACTGGAACAGACAAAAATGATAGGCACCTACCTAGAGTGCGGGAAGGGTGTTGGCTGGGGCAGTGCTGCGGCCGCCTGGTGAGCAGACCCTGCCACCAGCCTCAGGGCTGCTCGGCCCCGGCGGCCTTAGCCACTGGCTGTCCTGGCGTGGTGGCAGCGGGCGAGGGTGCGTATGTGTGTGCGCGCCCCGAGCCACTGCAGCATCTCTGCATCAGGATGCGCTCCTCCCTCTCGCAGGCTCCGCTCACTGGCTGGCTCGGCTCCTCAGCCAACGCTCGGCCGGAGATGGCTTCCTCTGCCCCCTCCCACCCCGCCGTCCCCACCCTCTTGGCTTTACCTCATTTGCTGTCATTTAAGGACCAGGGAGTGAGCCAGAGCGCTGCCGGCTTCCAACAAGCTTGGCCAGCTCCGTGCCCAGCCCAAAGCTGCAGAGGGGTGCGCTGAGAAGGCACAAAAAAGTGTTGCTTCTGAAACCCTGGAGACACATGAGCACCAAGCGTCTCGCTTCTCTCCTTCCCTAGTCCCTTGTTAGAAAATGGGATCCACAGCCTCCAATTTTCTGTGCGGGAGGCAGCTGTGAAGGAGCCTCCATGACCCCTGCCCCCCGCCCATCACATTCCTTTTCCTTGTATTTGCCCAGAAGTAACGTGGAATTTTGTTATTGCTGCTGTCGTAATGGCCAAACTGCAAAAGAAATTAAAAATAGCAAAAGTCTCAGATTCTTAACCCATTCTTAACAAATTTGAGTATCCGCCTCTAGGTTTATATTTTCTCTTGCATTTCATGGGTTATGAGAATTAATTTATGAAAATGAGACCACAAAATACATCATAATGTGTAAAATATATTAACTATACAATTGAGCTTGGACCCCTTTGTACATGGGTCCTCCTATCCAGCCCATTTTTAGGCAGCAAGAGGTGTGAGTTTGTGAAACGCTCTTGGGCCTCAAGTCGGAGCTCCCGAAGGGTCCACCCTGGGCTATTCCTAGGAAGTGTATATTTGGCTAAGTCCCTGCCATACTGGAAACCTACAAGAGTTAAAGATGGCCGGGGCCTCTGCTAGCTCTGAGATTCCAGGGGTTCACCCTGGGTAGTAGTGTACCCCTCCTGCCCTGCTCCTGTCATGTGGCGACATGCTTGGGAAGACTGAAGCTTGCAGGCAGAGGGACCAGCCATCTGCAGCACCAGTCAGCCCTGACAGGCTGTCACAGTCATCTCACCCCACACGGGTTGCCTGCTGTCCAGGGCCAAGCTGGCTAGTGGCCCAGATGCTGCAACAGCTGGCAAGGCTGGCCAGCCTCTGAGTTTTAGATGCCATACCTGTCAAATATGAACACGGCTCCTGTCTTGCTGACTGGCCAGCGGCTGTGTGCCTGGAGAAGACTAGAGATCCTAATGCTCGACAGAGACTTATGCCTCTCTTCTCTCAGTGCCCCTCCCAAGGGCAGGCACACCTCCGAAGCACAACTTCTGTGTTCTGAAAAAGAGATGCCTAAACTCTACTAAGATGTTTCTCAGGTAATTTTGAATTAAATTTGTGACAAGACAGGTACATCTACCTCCTCCAGGGTGGCCTTTCCCCAGTATCATGGTCCTGTCTGTCTGTCTGTCTGTCTGTCTGTCTGTGGCAAGTATGCTGTTCTCAAGGTTCCGAGGTACATTATATAGCTAACATCTCCCAAGTGAGCTGTGCTCCATCCACTGAGAGACTCCACAAGGTGTATCCAGTGGAAAAGAGTAGGGGCAGGTCCTTGCCAAACGGTGATGTATCTGCTGCTGTGCGCTGATGAATCGTGGGTCTGGAACTGAACTGTTTTGGACGGGGACCACTGTCTTTGTTGACTCTATTTTAAGACAACTGCTGCCCTTGTGGTGGGGATCAGGTCTCCAGGGGTGGGGGTGGGGTTGTTATTAATGTCAACAAATTTGTTCTCAAAGGCTCTCTCAGATCCCCCCTCCAGCCAGCCTGCCCCCTTAAAGGTGAATCCTGACTAGCATAATAGAAATGAGTGTTTACTGAGCCAGGATCTCAGTTTAGAACGACAAGTCTCAAACTCGCCTTGTCACTTGTACAGAGTGATCAACTGAGCCTGGTCCAGATGAGTTGCAGGAGTGGGCATCAGGGATCTTCAGTGCTAGCCTCTGGTATGCTCCCATTCTGGTGGAGTGCCTGAGGTAGGTATGTGAGGATCCAGGCAGGGCTTTGTCATGGATCCTGTGAGTTTGCTAACAACAGAAGTATTGTCTGTCTCTAGAAGGCCAGGGGCTGCGCTAAGAGCATACTCATCTAGGAGGGACATATTCTTCTCCATCCTCCTCCCCTCCTCCCCCTCCTCCTCTTCTTTCCCCTTTTCTTCCTCCTCCTCCTTCTTCCTTTCCTCCTCCTCCCCCTCCTCCCTCTCCTCTTCCTCTCCCTTCTCTTCCCCTTCCTTCTCTCCCTCCTCTTCCCCTTCCTCCTCCTCCTCCCCTTCCTCCTCCTCCTCCCCCTCCTCTTCTTCCTCCTCCTTATTTCACCTGTGACGCTGGCCATATGCAGCTAAAGCAGCAGCATGGCTGACCTCTAGCTCCAGGCTTAACTCTTTGCTGAGGATGCCAGTTGTCTGCTTTTGATGGTAAAAGGGATGCAAAAAACTTCCTGAGTGGGGAACCTGCCAGAGCCTGGAATTCCCAGCGTGGCTGACCATCAGGGGCAACCCTTTTTAATATGGAGAATCAATCAAGTTCTGAGACATCCAAAGCACCCTATCTCCAAGCTGTGTCTCCACCAACTCCCAAATGGGTTGAGAAAGGGCCAGCTGAAGATAGCCAGTGGCTAATCAAATGAGCCACTTTTTGGACTATAAGCATTTGGTGTCCCCTGGGGAGGAGGCTCAGGAAGCATCCTGAGAACCATCCAATCCTCCCAAGGCCATCTGTCCTTCTCTGTGTTAGCCCTGCTAAATCAATAACACCAGAGTCCAGAGGACCTCCATCAGCCATCTATCTCTTCTCTTGGCTTCTCTAAGCCAACAGCATAGCTGTGTCTGGTTTCAGATGCTGCGCTTTTCTGGAGCTCCCAGGAGGTCATACATGGCCGCCTAGAGTGGCAGGACACCAAAAGCTAGAGAATGGTCTGTCTCCAAAGTACTTCTAATCTTCATAGACGTTGTCTGCTGTAGCATGTGACTGTCCACCCATAGGCATATCAATGTGGCAGCAAGACACTGAGGACAGACAAGCCTGGCTTTCCACCCTGCTTCTGAGTATCTGTGTGGCCATAGGCAAGTGACCCTCACCCCTATCTGAAAATTGAGGCCAGCATGCACACTCAGCGCTGACATCAACACAGAGGTCCAGAGGAAGGAGCTAACTTGGGAGGCTTTCCTTTGGCCTTTTAGGGATGGAGCCTGCCCAACTGTAACACAAGTGCCTGCGACTAGGAACATTCCCTACTTTCTCCCTCTCCACTGCAATGAATAGGGTGCCCACTTCTGCCGCCATGAGAACAGGACCATTCCAGCTCACTAAGTCCTGCCTGGATCACTTCAGGCAAGGCACTGAATGAGACTTGATTGCTCTACGAGCCCATTCTTCTTTTAAAGCAAATAAACAAATTAAAAACAAAACCTGGGGCAGTGGTGGCAGCACGCCTTTAATCCCAGCACTTGGGAGGCAGAGGCAGGCAGAGTTCTGAGTTCGAGGCCAGCCTGGTCTATAGAGTGAATTCCAGGACAGCCAGGGCTACACAGATAAACCGTCTCGAAAAACCAAACCAAACAAACAAACAAAAAACCAAACCAAAACAAACCCCAAGGCAGTCCTGCCTAGCCTTGAACTGTATTGTCACCTACGATGACCTTAGAATTGTGATTCTCCTGTCTCTACCTTCTTAGTGCTGGAATTACAGTTGTGGACCACCATGTCTGACTCTATTTGGTGCTGGGATTGGAACCCAGGGTTTTGTGCAGAGTAGGCAGTTGCTCCCTCAATGGAGGTACACTTCCAGCTTCCATCCCTATAATCTATTCAGTAAAATGGGCATGATTTCACTTCTGTTTAAGATGGTAGTTCGGCTATATGGTTAACCAGTACTTCTCCCCCTCCCCTCCCCCTCCCCTCCCCACCTCTCCTCTCCTCTCTTCTCCTCTCCTCTCCTCTCCTCTCCTCTCCTCTCCTCTCCTCTCCTCTCCTCTCCTCTCCTCTCCTCTCCTCTCCTCTCCTCTCTTCTCCTCTCTTCTTTTCTTTTCTCTTTCTTTGATTCATTATTTCTTTGTTTCTTTTTTGAAGACAGGGTCTCACTATATAGCTCTGGCTGTACTGGAACTAGTTCTAAAGACAAGTCTGGCCTCAAACTCACAGAGATCCACCTGCTTCTGCCATTCGAGTCCTGGGATTAAAGGTTGTACGCCACCACCACCCAGCTTCTAGTAAATTTCTAAAAGGATTTGTTGGACTGTCAGCTGCTATCCAAAGTTTCCATTTGCTATTTTCTTGATCGGACAGTATCTGGATGGAAAGGTCATCTCACCCAGCCCCCATCTTCCTATCTAGCATGGTGCCTGGTACATGGCAGAAACCCAGTAAGCATAGCTGATTGAGGGAATGGCAGGAAGGTGGGGATGGAGTGGGCAGAGGTAGATAAAGGCGTCAGTGGGACAGAGTTGTACCACCTGGATTGGTCTGCACAGGTTCTCGAGAGAAAGTCGGGTATACTTTCCTGGTCTGGGGCATGGGGGTGGCAGGAGCCTGGACATGGGGCCTGTGCAGGGAGGAGGACTTAGGTAGTTCCAGGAGGAGTGAGGTTTACCCAAAGAGGAAATCTCCACACTCTGTCCTTGCATTTGCCTTCCTAATTTCACTTAAGATCCTGGAGGGGTCCACGGCCCAGAGGGGCCTAATTATTCTCTTTGCCATTTCAACCCTGGGCTCCCGAAGCTTCTTTTTAAGGATTATAATAGACAATGCTAATGCCATTATTAATATTTAATGGTAATGATGCTAATAATGCCTGCATTTATGTGGTCTCTCCACATAGCTCAAAGAACCCTGAGTTCTTTCTTTCTTCTTCTTCTTCTTCTTCTTCTTTTTTTTAGAAACAATTTGGCTATCACAGACAGTGGGAGGGTGGAGGCCAGCGACAAGGCAGGGGGGAGGGAGCAAGGCACTGGGAAGCTGGAGCCAGCAAAGGCAATAGCCAGGTCAGGGTTGCAGAGCAGTGGGGTGGAGCTGGACTAGGATTGGTGCTGGTGTACCCTGCCTGCGTTCTGCCCTGCATGGAGATCTGAGGAGGACAGCCCTGGTACAGGCACCTTTCGGTTCTGGCAAGAAGTATACCCTCTGGGGTCGGGGAGGAAATGAGGAAATGGGTTTAAGGGTAGCGATGATGCTGAAGTAGGCAGGTAATCTTTGAATGTTCTTTGTAAAAATGCTTTTATTATATATATATCAATTCTACATAGTAATGGTTTCATTATGATATGTGTATAATGCATTTTGATTGCCACTTGGTTACCTTCTCCTATCCTCCTCCCATTCCAGCTAATAATCTCTTTCCTCCCCTCAACTAGCCTTCCTTCTACTTTAATGTCTTCTTTTTATTTATTGTTTTTTAGTGGTGACCCAATGTTTCATCAGTGATATTTACAGGCATATGGTAAGAGTTTGTTTATAGAACATGGGCGTCTTATCATCGATATGCTAATGAAGAAACACCTCTCCTCCTATCCCTTCTGTCATTAACCCGGGTTTAAATTCTTAAGAAGGAGTGTGGTCCCATGAGCTCATCCCCCTTCTGTGAAAGGATGTTGATGGGCCCCAACTTGTGCAGATGAGGTAATCACAGATGCTGTGAATTTAAGAGTGCGACAGCTATGTCATATCCAGAAGTTAAGGTTTCATGGCACTTCCCCCTCCATTTCTTCAATTCTTACATTCTCTCTGCCCCTTCTTCCAGGATCTTCTCTGAGCCTTCAAGAAGGTGATAGAGACGTTCCAGAATGCTTGGGCATTCACCATGTAGTCTTAGAACTTTGACTTTGGCAATTTTATGGGCACACCATGGAAAACAACAGCAATAGCTTCCACACTAGGACCTAGGACCTCTCCAGATGTGCTCCACAGGAGAATCACACCAGGACAGCATCAAATCTAACCAGAAAGTGATTGTTAACCCACATAACAGACTTGCCACTATAGCGCTAGTGAGATCATTGTTCTTTGCCAGTTGGCATTGTTGCCTACAGGGTCTGCAGCGAACTAAGACTATTGATAACAATTCTCCCTCAGCACTTTCTGGTACTGTGAGGACTAACTAACAGGAAAGAAACTTCCAGCCCAGGTCCAGCTTGATGTCTTCCCATACTGCAAGCAACACCAATAGAGTCTTCAGCAATCAGATCTTACTATCTAGTTCTGATGAGCAAACAATGGCTATGGCAGTTGTATGTATTGGTTTAGGGGCCCAAGGGGATTCCTTGACCAACTACTTGTAGAGAGGTAACCCACCAGTGCACTCAGATTTTCATATAATAACCTATGACTTTTGATCAGTGTTATCCACCCATACAGGGTAAATCCATTCTAACGCTTTGTTTTGTTTTTATTACTTTTATTTTGGGGGCTGTGGAGATGGTTCAGACAGTTCACAAGTCCTAGAGTTTGGATCCCCAGAATCCTCATAAATGTTAGGCAAGAATAGCGGCCATCTCTAATGGAAGAACTTGGGAGACAGAAGCAGAGGATCTCTGAGGAAAGCCACCTACTTGGACTAGTTGGAATTGGTCAACTCCATAGTCAACGACAGACCCTGATTCAACAACAGCAGAGTGGAGAGATGGGGTCAGGAAGATGGACCCAGGGGTAAAGGTACTTGCTACCAAGTCACACCTGAGCTTGACCCAAGGGGACCTGCATGGTGGGTAGAATCAACCCTATTAAGTTGTGCCCACATACAGATACACACAGGCACACATACAAATAAATAAGTGAATGAATTTAATTTAATTACAGAGTTCTTTTAAAGTGAAGAAGAGCTGAGGAAGATGCCCAACATGAACTCTGAGCCTCCACTCACATACATACACAGGTGAACCTACATTCCCACAGCCACATGTGTCAATATGCATATGAACAGGAGTGCACACATGCATACCATACATACATACAAAATTATTTTTGATTAGCTTATCAATATCAGATTTCATTATGACTTGTTCATACATTGCTAATTTTGATTGGTCCTCTTCTCCTTCATCCTTTTCTCTCCCTCCATTTGTCTCTCACTGCGTAAAGCTTGGCACCCCTCCCACATTTGTATTACATCTGTCCTACCTCTCTCCTTCATTTGAAGCATCTTTCTCCTCTCCTGGCCCCTTTCTAGTTTTCTTTGCTTTGCAATTGTGTGTTCCCACACAATTGCTCATATAGAAAGTCAGAGACTAGGATCCAACATGAGAGAAAACATGATGTTCTTTTTTGGGGTGGGGGGGTGGGTGACTTCACTCGCTATTTTCCAGTTTCATCTATTTTCCTGTACATTTAGCTTTTCTTTACAGCTGAATAAAATTGGATTGTGTATATGTTCCACATTTTAAGATTTTTTTCATTCATCAGATTCATTTCATTGATAGACATTTAACCTATTTCCATTTCCTGGCTTTTGTGAATATAGCTTCAATACATTTGACTTTGCAAATGTCTCTGTGGTAGGATACAGACTCCATCAGATATATGCCTAGAAGCTGGGTCATATGGAAGGTCTATTTCTACTTTTTTTAAGATTTATTTTATGTATGTGAGTATACTGTTGCTGTCTGCAGACACACCAGAACAGACTAGAAGAGGGCATCAGATCCCATTACAGATGGCTGTGAACCACCATGTGGTTGCTGGGAATTGAACTCTGAACCTCAGGAAGAGCAGCCGGTGCTCTTAACTGCGGAACCATCTCCTCCACACTGATTTCCACAGTGGATGAACTAATTTATGCTCCCACCAATGTTGAACTAGCCTTCCACCTTCTTTCCACCCTCTCCAACACTTTCTGTCCTTTGCACTTAACTGGGCTGAGATGGAATCTCAATGTAGTCTTAATTTTCCTGATGGTTGAGGATGTTGAACATCTGAAGACTATTTATTGGTCATTGCATTTATTCTCTTGGGTACTGTGTGTCAGTTTGTTATCCCATTGGTTAATTGGGTTGTTTGTTTCTTTGTTTATTTATTAGTTAGCTCTTTGTAAAGTCTGGATATTAATCCTGTGCCAGACGTATAGCTGGCAAAGACTACTCTGTAGTCTGTATTGTCATGTGATTAGCTATTTCCTTTGCTGTACAGAAACTTTTAAATGTGATATACCATTTGTGGATGATTGGGCTTTATCCTGAGTGACTGGGGCAGTCCTCTTGATGGACTGTCCCCTAGTTGTCATGGAATGACCTTCTTTATCTCGTCTAAGTAGTCTTGATTGGAAATCTGTTTTGTCAGCTATTAGAACAGGCACACCTGCATGTTTTCTACTTTCACTTGTTTGAAATATCCTGTTTTTATTCTTTCTTAGAGGGAACAAACAGATGCACCTTGTCTTTTAGTTTATTCTATTTTCTGTGCCTTTAATTAGGAAAATTAATATTCAGAGTCATTACAGAAAGGTGTGCATTAATTCCTGTCATTTGGTTGACTTTGCATTGTTAGGTGTGTTCCCAATTCTTCTTATTGCTCAGCTATCCTCACTCCCTGGAGCCCCATTTGATGTGCTTATCATTCTCTTTAGTCTGAAGAATTCCTCCCGGTGTCCCCTACAGAGCTATCTTAGTGATCATTGACTTCTCCAGCCTGCTTTCACCATTACATGGTTTTCTTTCTCCTTAGATTATAACAGATGGTTCTGCTGTATCTTAGCCTAGGCTTGCAGCTGTGGTCTTTTGGAACTTGAAACACATCACGCCGTACCTTTCTGGCTTTTAAAGTTTTGGTTGCAAAATCAGCTGTTGCTCTGATGGGCCTGCCTTCTGTGTATCTTGGTGTTTCTCTCTCGCTGGTCTCAAGACACCGTTTTTTGTCTGTTTTGTATGCTTTGTGCTTTGATCGTAATAGGATGTAGGGAGTTTCTTTTCTGGCCCTGCTTATTTGGTGTACAACATATTTCTTTACCTAGGTGGACCTCTCTTTCTTTAGATTTGAGAATTTTTTCTGTGATGATTGTATTAAAAGTATTTCCTGTGTCTTTAACATGGAATTCTTCTCTTTCTTCATGCCCATAATTCATAGATTTGGTCTTTACTGGTATTCCAAAGATCATCTTCCTCTTCTTCTTCCTCCTCCTCCTCCTCCTCTTCCTCCTCCTCCCCCTCCCCTTCCCCTCCTCCTCCTCCTCCTCCTCCTCCTCCTCCTCCTCCTCCTCCTCCTCCTCCTCCTCCTCCTCCTCCTCCTCCTCCTCTTCTTCTTCTTCTTCTTCTTCTTCTTCTTCTTCTTCTTCTTCTTCTTCTTCTTCTTCTTCTTCTTCTTTTTTGTCTATAGCTTTAAAAAATGTTATTGCCTTGATTGAATGTACCAGTTCCTCTGCCTTGTCTCCAGGTCCTGGTAGTCTGCCTTCCCCCTGAACTAGTCTCCTGGTGAGGCTTTCCCCTGTGTGTTAAATACATATTGCATTATTTATTTTGTGTTATGGGGTGCATACTATGGCATATGTGTGGAGGTCAGAGGACAACTTGCAGGGTCAACTCTCTCCTTTCACCACATGGGTCCTGGGGACTGAACTCAGGCCATCAAGTTTGGTGACAAGAGCCTATCCCCTGAGACATCTTGTCAGACCCCCCCCCTTTGTGCTTTTTTATTTGACTTATTGAAATTTCCCCCCTCTTTTCAGTTTTCCCTCTCCATTTCTATCTTGTTATTGAATTCCATTTTCATAGCCTGCCTTGGCTTCTTCATTCCATTCAGCTGTTGGTGCTCTTTTGGGAGTTTATTCATGTTCTATTTCATTTCTTTGAACATATTTATCATTCTTTTTATCATTCTTCATATTTATCATATTTTTTAATTCTTTGGAATTTCATCTAAGTCCCTCCCACTGGGGCCATTGCTATTGGAGGAGACATGTCCCCTTGGTTTTCCCTCCCACTGGGGTCATTGGCTTTTGGAGGAGACATGTCCCCTTGGTTCTTTAATATTCCTTCTGTTCTTGTGTTGAGACATGCCCATCAGGAGTTAGATCACTGGTTGATTTTCTTTTAAATTTTAGGTTACCTTTCTTCTTTCAGTGATGGAGGAGGTTGTAGTGGGACAGAAGTCCTCATTTCCTCTTTTGTACTGATGTTCTCCATCTTAACTTCCCCAGTGAGCAGTACACTGTCTGGATCAAAAGCCACTGTCCAGGAGTAGACCCGTCATGAACATGGGGTAAAAATCAACTATAAAAAATGAGGATGACCCTCTAAACACTAACTATTTAGGGAATAAAGGGACAGAGATGCATTGTGTGTGTGTGTGGTGATGCTTTAGTTGTTAGGGGTATGTGTGGAAAGAAAAGAAGAGCAAGATTAATGGTTTTCAATGGAATGAAAGAAGATGTGAATAGGAGAGGAAGTGGAAGGAACAAGAAAGTGGGGGGCAGTGATAAGGGATGCTGGTTAGAGAAAGACTAGGGAGAGACCGGTGAAGATGGACGGTGAGGCACAGAGATCTGGAAAACCAGGCCACAGTGTATTCTTTGGGAGAGGAGAAGACTAAAGAGAAAGGGCAAGAAGAAAAGGAAGGAGAAAAGGAAGGGAAACACAAGGCAAGAGTCAGGCTGATCTGGTCTACTAAAGTCACATTGACAATTAACAAAGATGTAACATGTTCAGAGAGAGCTTACTGCAGACAGAGGACATGAAAACCACGCTGTCTGATTGTTGGTTTCTATCTGGACTCTGCTGGGTGGGGTCACCTACCCTCTTACTTCAGGGATCCCTTTCATAGCTGGAGTGAGCATCAATCTGGCATGGCCCAATCAGATCACTTTACTACCATGGGTCCCTCTTCAAATGTCCGCAGAGGCACACTGATCCTGAAGGGAGGCTGGAGCTGGGGCCATTGCTCTTTCACCAAGACTCAAGGACAGGTGGCTCCCAGCCTGCAGCTTGGTAGACTCCTTGGCCACACCCACCTCCCTGAAGCTTGCTGGCTGTGGGCTGTTGGAGGACCCCAGGGAACCCAAACTCTAAGCTATAACTATCATTTTTATGGGCTTGGGTTTGTTTAATCCAAAACCCACAAGTCTTGGTGGTTCCATGAGGTAAACAGTAGATGTGGCCAATGTCTGCAATCAGTTGACTTAAGTAAGGACTCAACATTTGGCAAGGGGATGGGTCTTTACCTAACGATTTACTAGGCATTAAGACCAGACTATTCTATATCTGTACATAACGTCTCAGATTGCTGACCCTGGCCTTAAACTCTTGATCTCATGTCTCTACCTCCCAAATTCTGGGATTACATGTCTATACCACCAATACTGGTTTTTTATATTATCAATTCCTGCCTGAGACTTTCCAGATTTCTGGCTTTTCCATTCTTAGAATATAGAGTAGCCAGGCTCCATAGCTATGGAAGCCAATTCCTCAACATATAGCTAATATATATAATACACACTTTGAGTATACACACTCATAGTCCTTGATTGAGTTTTTTGTTTGTTTGTCTCGGTTTTTTAAAAAAGATTTATTTATTATTATATATGTAAGTACATTGTAGTGTCTTTAGACACTCCAGAAGAGGGCACCAGATCTCAATAAGGATGGTTGTGAGCCACCATGTGGTTGCTGGGATTTGAACTCAGGACCTTCAGAAGAGCAGTCAGTGAGTGCTCTTAACCACTGAGCCATCTCTCCAGCCCCTGTTTGCTTTGTTTTTTAAATGGTATAAAAATGAGGTACATTCAATAGAAAGCATACTTCAAATTTTGATTTTGATTTTTTTTTTCTGCCCTGGAAATTCTGTCCTTCTCTTGCTCCAGTGCTGGGGTCACAGGTGTACATGGACATGCTTAACTTTTATGTGGGTGCAGAAGGTCCCAACTCAAGCTCTCATGTCTGCGAGTCAGTGCTCTTAGCCACTGAGCCACCTCCCAAGCCCCTAAACACATTTTGGCATACGCTTTCAATCTGAATGGGTTTATTGGGACATAGTTCACTGGAAGGCCAGGAGTCACCCTCTGTGCTGTGGTTCTGTTTTTCTGGAGACCTTGATTGAAACAAAGCCCTTCCCAGCTCCCTGTCTAGAGCATCTTAGGCTGCTATAAGAAAATACCCTAGTATGGATATTGTAAATGCAGGTCTTTACTTTTCCACCATTTTGGATACTGGAAGTCTAAGATTCAATGTGAATCAGGTGAGAGAACTTCCTGCTTTGACTCCCCCTTCAGGTTAGAGCTCAAGCTCCTTCCCCAATATTCAGATTGTGACATTATGATTTCCTTCCTTCCTTCCTTCCTTCCTTCCTTCCTTCCTTCCTTTCTTTCTTTCTTTCTTTCTTTCTTTCTTTCTTTCTTTCTTTCTTCTTCTTTTTTTCTTTTTTTTTTCCAAGACAGGGTTCCTCTGAGTAGTCTAGGCTGTCCTGGAACTCACTCTGTAAACCAGACTAGCCTCGAACTCAGAGATCTGCCTGTCTTTGCCTCCCAAGTGCTGGGCTTAAAGGTTTGTGCCACCATCGCACAGTGACATTATGATTCTTTAGTCCACGCTCTTCAGTTCACTTCAGCCATGTTGATCCACTTACCCTTTCTGGAAAAAGCTGAACTCTCCTACTGCATTGTCTTCGT
This sequence comes from Tokudaia tokunoshimensis, assembly GCA_036184795.1. Classification (NCBI taxonomy): domain Eukaryota; kingdom Metazoa; phylum Chordata; class Mammalia; order Rodentia; family Muridae; genus Tokudaia; species Tokudaia tokunoshimensis. Next base: position 61,824,199 of record BTHU01000013.1, on the reverse strand, counting down.
ACTGCTTCTAGCTTAGAATAGTGACCTCCTTCATGCTCACTGAATAAACGTCCCCCACTCTCATCAATTAGACCCACATCAACCCCTCTGGTTCTGCCCTTGTCACATCACAGGCTACCACTATATTGTAGTGGATATCTTCACCACTGCATCTTATACTATTGTCCTATTGGCTCAGTATCTGATGCTGTGTGAATATTTGACATCCCTTTCTCTTTAGAGGATCAGGATGGCGGTAGATGGCATCATATTTGAGCCAAGGGCTACTTCTTTTCCTACACTGGTATGGGTTCTCTATTCAGTTTATATTGTACAGAGTCCTCTGAGCAGGTGTAGGTAGTGCAAGACCAAGTCCAGAGTGGAGCTGAGGACAGAGATGCAGAAGGTAGAACTGGCTAAAGCATGCTATTTATGAAGGCAGATGATGCAGTCTTCATAGTTTGGCAAGGGGAGTTCAGCTTAATACCCCATTCACCATCTCAGTCTGGTGTAGTATGTGACAATGTAGCCTAAAGGACCATGAAGGGCTATCCTCCAGGATCACAGAGCCAGCTGGATGTACCATGTTCCTCTCTGTCAAAAGACTGTGGAGGGGTATAGGCCATCCTGGGAGGAAAGCTAAGGTCAGGGTGGCTTTCATGGACTCACCCTGTGGAGTTGCTCAGAGGATGTACACTGTGGGGGCTAACAGGGAGTGGTTGAATCTAGCTTGAAGCTCTACTTCTGATTAAGAGTAGGTTTTAAACAAGGAACTCACTTTGCAGTGGGCACTAGAAGTGTTTTATTCCTGGGGAGCTGGGTGGGGTTATAGCACTAGGAACAGTACCTGGGTCAAAGGGAATTAGAGCAAGTGATCCTCTGCACCCACCTCAGAGAACCAGACCTCCTCAGCAACTTCAGTCTCTGTCCTTGGCTTTTTGACACTCCCAGGAAGGGCTGGCAGAGATCTGTGAGGTCTTTAAAACCAGGGGTATCCTCTTTGTATTAGGAATGCATTGTGATTTTTAAATGGTGTAAAAAAAATCAGAGTACTTCATGACAATGAGAATAATATTCAGTTGACATCTTGTGTTCAGAGATGAGGTGGACTGGCTCGTAGCCACACGCCCATGTTTCCTGCCACTCTAGCCGATAAGTAGTTACAATGGAGGCTGTGTGGCTGCAAAGGAGAAATATTCATTACCTGGTCCCTTAGAGAAAATGCTTGCCAACCGTTGAGTCAAGACATTTTTCTGTCATTTGGAGCCTAGACCCAAAACTATGGGCTATCAGTCACTGACACTTAGGAACTGGGTCTCTTTTACTTTAGCTTAGAGGTTGTCAACCAGTGAACATTTGGCAACGTCTAGAGACATTTGGGGTTGTCATGATAGATAGAGTGTGTGTGTGTGGGGGGGGAGTTGACATCTACACAGTGAAAGTTAGGATCTTGCTAAGGATCCTTCCACTCCAAGGATAGCCCTTCATACTCATTTCCCTGACCCCAAATGTTCCCAATGCTGGACTGAAATGCCCTGAGCCACATCAGCGGACAGAGAGAGCCAGGACCCCTGTAAGCTACCTGGGCTGAGGCCCAGCCTTAACTTCCACTATCCTGGAACTTTATAGCTGGCAGCTGTTGAGCATGGAGGAGAACTGGGAAGGGCTGTGTGGGAGAAGTCCCCTTCCTGGGACCCTGTGGCTCCTATGCCTGCGAGGACCCAGGGTGAACCTCAACTGGGGGGTTGGGGGAGAAAGCATGTTTCCTCAGTTCCATGGGACCCAGCACAGGTAAGGTGCCCATTGGCTTGGCAAAGTAAGCTTGAGCCTGCCTAGGAAGATGATCATGAAGGACTCCAGGCACAGACATGGATGCTGTGAGATCTGTGGAGGCACTTACTAGGACAAGGTGAGCAGGGGGCCTGAATTCAGATTCAGATGCAAGGAGTGTGAGGCTGGGGGAGCGGTGGGGAGGAGGCTGGCACGGATCCCACCAGCCTTCTGGGAAGTGTGAGGAACAGATGCTGCGGCTGTCAGATGAGAGGCTCCTGGCACTTCGGGAAATTGCGGAATTAACAAAAGGATGGTTGCTTTGAGGGAACACAAGCAGGGGGCACAGGGAGCACAGCTGGGGTAGCCTCTAGGGACTCCCTTCCCTCTCAGGCAAGGATCAGGCTTCTCCTACCCAGCCTCTGGGCCGCTTATGGATGGGGTTGGGGAAAGTGAGGGCAGAGGTGGCTGAATCATCGGGCTTGGGGCCAGAACAAGGTCAGGTTAGAGCTAGAGCCAGGGCCAAGGCTGCCAATAGCTTGGAGTCTCAAAAGTGACAGGGCTGTCTGGAGGTCATCTCATCTATCTTTCTGCTTTTAGACTCAGCCCCGGCAGATGGTATCTTGCCGGCAGAGGACCCAGGCAGAGGGGTCCTCAGCAGGAATGAGAATTTACCAGCTGTTATTTGCTAAGCCCCCAGAAGCAGTAGCCAGATCTGTAGACAAAAGGGCACGTGTCTGAGGGTGTGTAGGGAAACTGCACTTCGGGGGGAGGGGCATGGGGGAAGTGGGCAGCCGGGGGGATGGGGGAAGTGGGCAGCCAGAGCCGCTTCATCCAGGACATCAGCATGACCTGCAAGAATAGCAGCTTGTGCTGCTGTAGGGTCCAGAGGGGCGGGGCAGATCGGAGTGGCTGGATGCCGCTGAGAGGCAGAAAGGCTGGGTTCTGTGAGCTTAAAACTATTAAAGGTATAGGAAGAGAGAAAGCTGATGAGCAATTTCTAGTGCAGATAGTTCTAATGCAATTTAGAATTAACTTAGATCCAAAGATAGCACTTCTTAACACTGAGGTGTGAGATAGATACGTGCCATAAGAGCTGTGGAGTTTTTCCCAGGTGTCAGGAACCAGTCTGATCTTGCAGTGGGCTGGTCCTTCAGCCCAGTGGCCTAGCATAGTTTTGTCCTTGCTGTTTGGCCCCAGTGATTTCTTGCCCCAAGAACTGCAGCAGTTGAAGTATAGGGTGGTTGATTGGGGCAAGAAAGCCAGGGATGCTTGACACTCTTAAAGTTGCTGGAGATTGGGAGAGTCCCTAGCCAAGCAGACTGCCTGCCCATCTGGGAAATGAACTGGCTATTGCTTATGTTCATGACTGGGAAGGTGAACCAGGCCAGAGGGCAAGGAGCAGCAGACAGATGTAAGAGATCACGCCCCTCATTTGCTGAGTGCCATTCCTCTCTGTCAAGCCTCTCCAGGGGTAGCTGACAGATGCGCTGCCTCGGAGGAGGGCAGGGGGCCTCTTTCTCATTAGCCAGTATCCTGGGCACTTTCCCCCTTTCCTGCCAGATTCCCCCAGGCAGCCTGCATTGTTAGCTGGAGGTCTTAGGGGACAGACTTTGAAGCGAGGAAGCCCTATCTGTGTGTTGGTTTTGTGGAGAGAGTCTCTGAACCAAGAACCTATTTGGCTAATGAAGTCATAATTACTCCCGGCTCACTAATAGGATGAAAGCTGGGGGGCTCAGTTAAAAGCCACTGATGGGCCCTCGAGAGTCGTCTGATGCCTCTGGAAAGGGTCTGTAGAGCAGGAAGTGGAAAGGATTGGGTATGGGGAGAGGAGAAGGTAAAAACGCTGTCCGCATTGCTCTGAGGCCCTGGGCTGGTTTAATACAGTTAGCGTTGACTACCTGACTGTGCCACGCATGGTCCTATGAGCAACTAGGGCAAGACTCTGAGGCTGTGGCTCAGAAGAACTTCGGTTTTGTTGTTCATGAATGTTATGCTCAGACCAGGTAGTTTGGCAGTGGTTAGCTTCCAACTCTCCTAGTTGTTTAAAGTTGTCATTTGCTAGGTAGCTCAGGCTGATCTTGAACTACTATGTAGGCATGACGATGGTCTTTGCCAGCCTTCTTCCTCCAAGGAAAGGTGTTAGATGGAAGGAACCCTCACTCTCTTGCCCACACTCTGTAAGTTGCTCCCAGGGAGCCTTAGGCTTCAAGTCAAAGTGTAAAATGACTCATGGGAGTAGCTCCCTCTAATTCCATCCAAGACAATGTTGCAAAACTTTGTAGCAAGAATGCCAGCTGGGTCCTGTGGTCAGTCGCCTGGGACAAGCCAGGCTGTCTGGACATCTAGTCATTTTCCCTTTGGCCATGTGGGTTCTACACACATAGCCAGGCTAGTACTGGAAGCAGTGGGAAGGAGGAGTGAAAGATGAATGGTGCTTTTAGATAAATGTGTGTGGGGTCCTAGGCCTGGACAAGAGACAAGATGCATGGGGACTTCAGGAAAGTTAATTAGCAGGGCTTCAGGACAAGCCTTCAGCTCACAATGTCATCACAGCTCCCACCCCACTGGCATGTCTGAATTTTAGAAAGGCCAAACGTGTCGCCAAAACCGTTCCTCACACTCCACTTCCCCAAACCACAAGGACTAAACCACAGAGGCAGTTCATGCAATTTTATGCTGGCAGCCTCAACACCAATGGCACCTTGTTGCATCGGGGATCCCTGGTCTCCAAGATTAGTCAACATGAGGAGATGGATCATTGGATGTAGCTGACCAGGAGTAGGCTGGGAACCACACAGGTACAGGAGGCACAGGGCACTGGCTCTGCTCTCCAGGGGGTGTAGCCTAGCGAGGCGTGGAAGAGATGGGCTGCTGTAGTGCCATGGAGCCTGTGATGAGAGCCAAAGGGCAGCGGGAAGCAAGAGAGGAGAAAGCTCCCAGGATAGGTGGTGCTGGGGCTGTGAATGATGGGATTGCTAAAAGAAAGTGGAGAGGGCTTCTGGAGACAGAGTTGGGACTGGAAAAGATATTTTGTAGGCAGGAGAGAGGAAAAGTGAAATTACACGTCGTTCTTGGAGACCCGTCTTAACTGAACTGATCCACACATCACCCAGCCCATGCTGTAGTTACAGTGGCTGTCCCTGTTTTGTGCATAAGAAGATTTGGCCAAAGAGAGGTTAAGTAACTTGTCTGAGGCCACACAGCTAGAACCTGATCTATCTGGAGGATCTCAGCTCTTACTCCAGCTCATGATAGACTTAGAGAAGGACAGGACCTTACCGCTTTGGTTACAGCCCCGGACTTCTCATAGGCACTCCTGTCACTGCAGGGTGAAGGGTGGATTGCTGCCGGAACAGATTGAGAGGTTTGCAGAGGCTGCTGCCCCTGGCACAGCGCCCCTGAGCCATACAGCTGAGATATTCATTCACACCCCAAGTGTAGCTGTGGAAGCAGGGTACGTGAGTAGGCTGACCTGGCTCGTACTTCCAGTATTGTCCTTTACCTTGGGTGCAATATCTTGCTGTTCGGAGTCAGTTTTCTCACCTGTAATAGAATATAGCTGCCTGCCTCAGATGGCAGTGGGAAGGTTAAAAGGGACGGACCTTTCAGGGTTGGTGATACAGTGTAGCGTCAGAGTGTTTGCCTAGCATGTGGAGGGCCTGGATTTTGATTCCCAGCCCTGCAAGAAAACAAAAGAACAGGGATAGTTCACATAAAGCCCATGTCACGGTGGTAGCTGTCAGCATCCCCTTCTCTTACTGTGACTGTACTGTTCCCCAAAGGCCATCTGGTGCCCTCTTGCCTTTACGCCATCAGTATTATAAATGGCTCAATTCTCTGCAAGTTGCAAGGGTTGAGAAAGTCAAAACCCCGCCCACATTTTTGGCCTCTCTTGAGGGCTCTGATTCAGACTCCCCTTTCTCAATCTGCCTCTCTATCCAGATGTAGAACTCACTGATTTTGCTGTAAATTTCTACTCATTCAGGGCAAATTCATGACTGAAGTAGGGTGACTGTCGACGTGGAGGGCACAAGTGGCTTTTCCCTCTTCCCTCTCCCTCAAGCAGCAAGCAAGCACCAGAGCTGCCAATACACTAGACCTGGACATTTTACTACCTCCCACTTCCCAGAGTCTGGTATACCTGGGCTGGGAACCAAAAGTAGGTAGACAGCATTGCTCTGATCTTTCCCGTCTGTCTCACCAACTCCAATGACTCTCCAGACTGCCTAGAAGTCTCCAATCCCCCCTCTATTAAACAGGACTCTGTCACCCATCTCTCTCGTCCCCCACTTGCCATTTGTCAGCTCCCAGTCGACTCTAGGTGCTTTTAAATCCATACTGGGAGCCTTTGTCTGAGTGAAACCACCCCATGTTGTGGCTGTTGCTGGCTCTCTGCATGCGGGATGCCTTCTTGGGTTCATGGAGGTGAATTCCCAATAAGCTGAAGCCAGAGATCAAGGACCATGTATACTAAGTCTGGGTCAACCATGCCATGCTTCTCTGTGCTGGGGTGTAGACAAATCAGTAGCAAATTATGGTGTGGGGATGGATGTGAGGGTTGGGGCTGGGCTGTTGGGCCGCAGCTGTGGCTCCAAATTGCTATGAGGCCCACTGCCTAGTCCTTATTCCAGCAGGAACTGACATCAAACAAATGGGCCCTGATGCGTTAAGTTGTAAGTATGGGGGAGGGGGATCTGCAGTGGCCGTGCTTGCATTTTTGCATGTAATATACTGCGGAGTAGTGGGATTGAATGAATTCCCTGATTGCAGTATTGGGGGCAGCTGGGAAATAGCTTGTACAGGCTTTGCTCTTAATAAACATCTGAGGATGGCTTGTCTCCTCCCTACTGGGTTTGTTAAACCAACTCCAAGCTGGAGATTAGCATTTCTAATGGGCTGGGAGGCACAGCCTTCAGGAGACAGGGATGAAGGATGACATATTCAGGGGTTCCCAGGGTTCTTAAGAGAGGCAGGTGCTTTGTCTGGCCTCCATCGAATGGAGGTTGGTTTGCCTCAGATAAGATGTTCTCTTGTCTCTCTGCTTCTGTCTCCTGCACACTGGCCAATGGACCCATCACCCAGAGGTCTGGCCTGAAACATTGCTCATTCAATATTCACCTATCTAGTACCAGCAGAGAAGAAAACAAATATTTGAATTTACCCAGCTATGTCTTTCAAAGGAATGGGGGTCTCAATCAATCAATCAATCAATCAACTCAATCATTTAGTTCAATGCCAGACATTGATCTCTGGAAGCAGATTTGGGGAAAATGTGTTATACTCAGGACATTCGCAGTGTAGGCAAAGAAATAGAGGGGCTGTAGAGATGGCTCAGCAGTTAAGAGCACTGACTGTTCTTCCAGAGGTCCTGAGTTCAATTCCCAGCAACCACATGGTGGCTCACAACCATCTGTAATGGGATCTTATGCCCTCTTCTGGTGTGTCTGAAGACAGCTACAGTGTATTCAAATGAAAGAAAGAAAGAAAGAAAGAAGAGAAAGAGAGAGAGAGAGAGAGAGAGAGAGAGAGAGAGAGAGAGAGAGAGAGAGAAGATCACATGTCCAACCCCATGGTGCATAAAATAAATGCTAGGGAGGTACAGTGTGGGATCTGGACCCCTGAACACAGAACTGTTGTCACCTGATGGTGTCACCTGAGCCAGTGACTGAAGATATGTAAAACTGGATGAATTAGTACGTAAGGGAGTCCCAGCTATTCTGGAATCTGAGATAGAATTGCTTGAGTCCAAGAGTTGCAGACTGGCATAGTGACACCCTGAATAATATATAGGTATGTATATATGTTTATGCATATGAATATGTACATGTATATGTATATATGAATATAGACATGTGTATAGACAGGTAACCTAGAATAATGGCTACAGCTGTCTTTAAGTAGTCTGGGAGGAATGGTCTAGAAGGTATAATGAGAAAAGCATTTAGAGTGTCCTAGAATCCAGTGTACAAGGCCAGAGGTGGGGGTGGGTGGGGAGGACAGTCATGAACAGAGCTGTGGGTCATAATTTGTTCTGTAAACCCTTTTTCTCAGGACTCTCTCAGCTTGAACCAAAAGTGAGACAGTAGCAAACGGACACATGGAACCAATTTCAAAGATATTTTGTTAATTTGGGAGTGGCAAGAAGGTTCAGAGAAAAGGTGTGACATGTCAGTGAGTTGCCTAACAGTTCAAGCGGAGACCCACCTGGAAATAAAGGTCTTGTGAGATGGTGAGCACTCAAGTCAGTAGTCCACTGTGAGGCCTCTCAGGAGGAGAGTAAGCCACAGGGTTGGGGGTCACTTGCCAATTCTTTTGCCTTCATTTTGCATTCCTACCAACGCACTGCCGGTCCTTTCTGCAGAGCAGAACCTCGTGCCTTGCACCAGGCTGAGGACGAGGAGGGGACATGGCAGTGGAGGAAGAACAGTGACAGGAGACAGGTGCCATCGCCAAGTCCTCTCCTCGCCCCAGCCTCGCTGGTGTGCTGCTCTTTAGATGGTGTGCGTGCACACCTGCACTGAACTAGAAGGCGTCCGCCTCCTTGATCATCTCCATCCCAGCCACTTTGTGTTTAGAACACAAAGATATGCAAATGAGTTTTCCAAATAAAGAGCAACTTCTAGATGGGGGCTCAATGGTGGGATTCTACAACAGAGAACGCTGCCTGGTGCCCGTGGGGAATCCTTCGATTCCTCTTCTTTTTGGTTGGTTGAAGGAGGCTCTTGCTGTACGGCCCAGGTTGACCTTGAACTCACTAAATAGCAGCCTTCTGTGTGCTGGGAATATTTACATGGGTCACTTTGCCTAATCTTTTGAGTCACTTCTGTCATTAATCTTTTGACATCCTGCTTGCCTACCAGTCAAAGAAAAAAAAAACAAACAAATCATGGCCAAGGTCCATTTTGAACAACTTTTATTATATGTTTAGTGTTCTCTATACAAAAGAAATCAGTTTTTTTTACAGTGATTCAAAAAAAAAATCAGAATAATTTGGCCTTTTCATTGCTCATGCAGCCAGTTTATAAGTCCATGTATTAGACAATCCTCCATGGCCCAGAAGTCCCTGCTGAAGGTCGTGCAGGACACCCTCAGATACACGTCTGTCGCTGACAACGTCGGTTAGTGACAAATAACTCACAAGAAGGGAAGGACACGATGTGAGGGATTAAAGTGAGCCTGCCATGGAGAGTTAAAGGTAACCAATGGAAAAAAGGTTAGACCAACTCATGTGCTTGGGAATGTGGGCCGCATGGAGACACGGGGAATACCACGTCGGAAGGGGGAGATGCGCATGTGGGGGAGGGGAGGGGAGGGGTACGAGGTCCTCCAGGATCCACTGTGGTTGAGGTGACCAGGACAGAAAGTGGGGCTTGTCACAGGCGACTGATAACTCAGCTCAGAAGAAGTTGGCAAAGAGCTGGGAAGCTGGGTAGAGGGCAAACACTGACTGAGGACATCACATTTGATAGAAGAGCAAGCAGGTCAGGGTCATCTGATCTGCTACAGCTTTGAAAAAGAAACAGGATTGCACAAAACTCTGGATATCTTCTCCCAGACTTTTGTGTTTATTGCTTCATAGAAGTCTTTACATCTGCTAAACTCCAGCTCAGCAGATCCCAGGGTGGGAGGCCTGCCTGGGCCCTGCTACCCCTCAATACCTGCAGACTTGGCGGTCAAGGGCAGGATGGACAGAGGCGTCCCTCCTTACCCTCCCTTCTGAGGAATACAGTATGCTGAAGGCCAGACATGTGATGAATCAAGAGACACCATCCTAGGGCCCAGTCCAGGTTTCACAGTAACAAACACCTATGGGCTGGCTCATCGTTCTACCTTTCAGCCTTGGGCTGCCTGGCTGAGTTAACCACAGGCTATCGCAGATTGGCTGATCTCGGACTCAGGAAAAGCCTCTTTGTTGTTCGCTGGGAGATTCTGGGAACATAGTGTAATGGTAGAGAGAGGTGACAGGGTGACAAGCAGGACAGATCTCAGGCAACACCTGCTGAGGCAGCTGTGGTGAGAAGAAAGAACACTGGACGCGGAGTCAGAAGGCCCAGAAGGCCCAAGTTCAAGTCCTAAATGTACCTTCACTGGCTAGATTTTGCCCCCCTCCCCCAACCCGCACTGTCATTTCCCTGTCTGTACAATGAGTCATCTTAAACAGATCAGCTCTGAGGTTCCTTCACACGAGGAATCCGATTCTGTCCTGAGCTAGATGCCTTGTGTCTGGTTCATTTCCATCTCTTCTCAGGCCAGCAGCCTTTTAATACTAACGTGCTGATAAGAGCAACATCGGTTTCCGCTGTGACTGGAGCTAGCTCAGGGGGTCTTGTAGCTTCCCTGGGCACATGCCCTTCTCTGTCCTCTCCTGAATGCATCTCTGAGAGTCGAGGAGGCAGAGCAAGGACACTTTCTGGGCTGAGGCTGTGTTGGGTGGGGACAGCCACGGGTTTAGTTTCAGGCATTTAGCCACCAAGTTGGAAGGATGCTCTGCCCAAGCCACCAGTGTTTCCCAGGGCATTGAAGCCCCTGGCACTCCACATTCTCTGTCACTGGCTCGAGACTTCTTGTTTTGGAGTGGGGACTGCCTACACGGGATTCCTAGGCCACCATGTGACATTCACATAAGGACTTTTGCTTCAGTAGAAAGAGAGCACTGTGGCCCAGCTGGTGGGACCTAATCCTGGCCATCGGCTTGCGTTGGGCAGAGGCTGCTGGCCTTGGTTGGAGGACATCCCACTCCGAAGTGACACAGATGAGGAACGGGCTCTGGGCTGACATTCTAGCAACCTGTTCTCCTTCTACTGAGAAGTGAGCCTGGGCCTCAGCCCTAGACCATGGAGGGACCAAGAAGCATCATTTCTTCAGAGCAACAATGAAACAGCCTCATAAACAGCAAGGAAACCTTGCTTCCCCACCAAGAGGCTCTAGGACAGCAGAGCTTAGCTGGGGGGGCCAGGAGGGGCCAGGAGACTCAAAGGCCTGTTTATCTCTCCTTCCGATTTCTTCTCTACCTTCTGTCCACAGGAACCACAAATATGGCCCAATCTGGACAGCTTCTCCCTCCCCGAGGTACCCTGTCCCCCAGGCCTTAGCAGTTCATCTCATGTGAACCAAGATACGGATGCTCATGCTATATGATGATGTCATGATCTAGGATGTTCCCTACAGGGAGCGCTGCTCTGCCATTGGGTCTGCTTGTGCCAGTGTGGATGCACAGTTGTATGGTGGGTGGAGCATGTACCCACAGATAGCCATGGATGTTTCTACTCCCTTCTCCATACTGACTGTGTTCAGGGAAACCAGGAACATGCTCTCTTATCCCCCTTGTGAGGTGAGCAGAGTCGCTGGCTGACTCCTGCCCCAGGAATTATTCCAGACCTTGTTGGGAAGGGTGGTCCCTCCTACACTGACCTCTGGGAAGGAGGAACTAGGCAAAGGCAGGAGCCAGCCTGGCTTTCCCTCTAGTGTTAACTCAGCGGAGACTGATGTGTTCCATTTAGCATATCCTAGGTAGGATGTGGGCCAGCTGATCCTGACCGGTATGCCTCTCCTCCTCCAAACAGGAGTATTCAAAGTGGGGGCTAAATGTGGGAGACAGACACCCTAAAGAAGCACAGTGCTGGCTGCCGAATCTACTCATCTTGACCGTCACGTCCTGCCCGGATTTGCTGGCCCAATGAGGCAAGTTCTCCCTTGGAAGCCTCTCCCTTCTGATTTGAAGCAATCAGCAATACAGGCAAACAAGCTTCTAACAGAATGGTCACGGTGTGCCGGTAACTCACCTACTTGTTTCCAGTAACATCAGCCCTGTGTGGGTCAGGGACCACGTCTGACCTCACTCGTTCACATGGTGTTCATGGCTTAAGGTCTGGCTCAGACTAGATGCTCAAAGGGCATTTGATAAGCACTCAGAATCACTGCCCGAGGACCCACCCCGCCCTGCTCCCACCCCACAGATGAAACACTAGCAGGCCTAGGCATCACTGGGGAGGCTCCTTAAGATCCAGGTACAGAGGTGGTAATATTGTTCTCTTGCTGAGTGGACTCTGGCAGGCTCTGTGAAAAGTGGCCTCTCCCCTTCCTGGAAAAAGCTGCCTCCTAGAAACCTCACACCGCTGAGCCTCCTCTGTCTGGGCACCTGCCATTTCTCTGGTTCTCCGGCCCCCAGTCTGTTCCTGCCCCCAGTCTGTCCCTGCTGGGAGAGCCGTGACCGCTGGTGGCTGCGACAGCTATCAGCACCCACTACACAGCAGCCTTAGGGAGGGACTGATGGACTTTCCTTCCTATGCAGAGGACACTACTGAGCATGACCGAACTCTGAAATGAGGCACAAAGACAGCCTAAGGATTCACCTCTCTCCCAGACCCTTAAGACCAAAGCAGCCCTCTCCAGGCTGTCTGTGGCAGGGGGATGGCTACAATGACAACCGAGTCCCTTCCTCTAAATGCCTGCTGTTGGTGCCATGGGTTTTCTAGCTGGATGGTGCTGTGTAAATGATGCCTGAGAAACCGACCACTTTGCCCAGGTCCAAAGTGTTTTTTTCTGGAAAGGATGACCCTTTACTTTAGCTACATTTCCCTAACCCTTCCTTCAGGAATGGTCACCAGCAATGCCCAGCTGCGTCCCAGAAGTGCTAGACTAGAACAGGGAAGGGGCCCCCGAGGACACTCCCACCCCTAGCCTTCCTAGTTTACCCTGTCCCCTTTCGCCATGAGAACTGTCCCTCAGGCCTCCAGGCAGCAGTGCTGGCCATGGGTTGGTCCAAAGGACCGTGACACACTCTCAGGTTCAAACGTTATCGGCTCGTCTCTGGGATATGGTTCCTTACCTGCAGAGAGTGTGTGCCTACAGGCTGGACGTCCACCCAAATGCTTATCAAGTGATACAAGCATTGTTAATACCTCTGCGGCTTAAACATATGGCAAATGATGCTCTTGGAAAGTCTCTGGAATGCACAGCCCTGGTCCCGCCCAGGCCCCTAACTAGTAAGTCAAGTTGGAGGCCATGCCAATGGCAGGTGATCCACTTGCAGTGGTCAACCTTGCCCTCCCACAACTGCCTCAGGCTGCAGACACAGCTACAGGGCGACACTCTGGCTCAAGATCTCCCATCTCTTTGTGTCGCTGAGGCAAGGTACCTTTGGTTTCAAAAGTGGGTGAGGTGGGGGAAATGAAGGCAGCACCTTCAGGCTGAGAACTGCAGGCCTGCGAGCGTCTCCATTAGGGCGGAGAGGGGTAAGGGCATGTGTGGAGTGGCTGCTTCTGGTCCTGAGGGGACACTTGCATAGGCTGCCCTGGTCCCAAGACACACATCACTGGAGGCATCAAGACTTGCAGAATAGGGCTAGGGATCTGGGAACCGCAGGGTTAGATCCGAGCTGTATAAGGCATACGAAGAGCTTTGCGTCCTTCCAGGCAGGGAGCGGCATGACAGCACTGTTAGTACGGTGCACCCTCACGGTTCCCCGATATGTATGCGTACCCTAATGAAAGGACAGATAGGCTCAGTCTGTAGGCAGCGGATCCCCATTCATATACCACGTCAAACACAAGTCAATGTCAGACACAATTGAGCAAGGAGAGGGCGGGAGGGGGAGCAGCACTGTTATCCCCAGATATACCAGCCACGTCCCTGAATCACAGGGCTCCCGCTCTGGGAGGGTAGCAGCATAGACCCTGACCAGGTGAGCAGGTGTGGCCCTCTCTCCTCCACCCTGGGTTTCACTGCCAAAGACTAAAGAGGTCCAAACCCAGCCCTTTCTCTTCTCCGGAGGTTTGTTATCCAGGGACCACACCCTGACTTGCTTCCGCTTCCGGTCCGTAGCCACAGTCCTCATCGGTCTCTATTCCTTCCCCATCTTCCGAGCAGCTCCTCTGCAGACTCTCTGGTGGCAGGGGCGGCGGAGTAAAAACCAGGAACAAGAGGTAAGCCCCCCTCCCAACCGAAGCGGGCGTGGAAAGGAGTCCTGCTCACCCTCTTCCTGCCAAAAACACTGTCATTTGCCAGAAAAGAGCCAAGCCCAGCTCAGCATGGACGTGGCCGAGGCAGATGGGTGGGGAGTGGGGGTGGGGGAGGCATATGGCGAAAGGCATCCTTCGGAAACACACTGGCCCGGTGGCAGCTTGAATACTACAGCTTTTCTGCATGTTGTGTTACGGATCAATCCTTTTTTTTTCCCCTATCTTTTCATTTCCTGGGGGAGAGCCCACTTATTCTTTTTCCAGGGACTTTTTTTCTTTTCCAAAAGTAAAAGAAAATGGAGACAATGACTTGGAAGGAGAAGATGCACAAAGCAAAAAAAAAAAAGAATGAAAATATTGTAAGCAATAAATAGAAATGAATGAACGTGAGCCGAGATCAAGGGTGGCCATTGTGGTGGGACGCTCAAGGTGGCCGTGAGACAGAGCAAGGGACTAGGACTCCCTCCAATGAGCGTAGCTCTTGTTTTCCCATCTAATGGCACCCAAGGGTAATGGGGCATCGCTAGGAGAGGGTTGTGGATAGCTGGGTGGTCACTGGTCCTCACAGCTCGGCAGACCCCCATGTTGTACCCTTGTCCCTGAAGGTGGGTGTGGCTTTGTGGTAGGTCCGCAGTTGCTTCATCTCCCCTCTCCCCTCCTACTTGCAAAGTAGCACTGTGCCTGGGCTGCTCCGTCAGGCCAGGGAATAGATGGCGTTGACTGGCGATGTGGCCTCTGAGCTCTCATTGCCCTCCGTTTCCTCCTTGTCCTTTTTGACAGTGTACTGGCCGATGAAGGAGCCATCTTCATTGAACTGGCCCTCGCCACCTTCGCCGTAGTCCACCAGGCTGTCGTCACTCTCCTGCTGCTTGATGGTGCCATCCAGAGATGTCTGGCTGCCCTGCAAGGGCTTGTTGTCCTCATCACTGGCCAGAGAGAGACAGAGTCAGGCCCAGACTGGTCAGCACAGCTCAAACCAGGTGGGGTGGGATAGGGCTGCTGGCTTCCTACCAAGCGCACAGTGCAGGAGACTTGGAGACTACCCGGTGTTTACCCTCCCTTGCCCAGCAGGCTCTACAAAAGGGGAACTGAGGCACAGAGAGGATAAGCATCTTCCCCAGGGTAAACGGCATGCTGAGGAAGGTCAGGGACTAGAGGCTGCACTTCAAAGCTCCTTGTCTGAGGTCCTTTCCCTAAGACAGGCCAATTGTCTGTGGCAGGAGCAAGCAGTTGGCCATCGTCTGAGAAGCAGAGTCACAGCTTGTGAGACACGTGGCAAGAATTCAGAGGTCCTGGTTCCAGCGAGTCTCACCCTTTGCTTTGTGATCTGACTATAACTCGTCTGTCTCAGATGGATTGCAAGGTGGAGCTCCCGTGGCCTGTGATAGGGGACATGTCCCTGCACTTGGCAAGAAGTAAGCACCCTAAGGAAGCCGACTCTGCCTTTCCACGTCTATCTCAGCATCACAGCCTGGCCAGAGCAATGCTAATACTCTGGGTCCAGCAAGTAAAAGAGGTAGGGGTGGGAGGGAGGAGCAGGCAGAGAAGCACGTGAGGCCTGATAATTTGAGAAGACACTAGCAAGGCTCGGAGGATCCTACCAGCCCCTCCTAGACCCTGTCCTTAAGGGCCTCCTAGAATAAGAGTTCGGGGCCTTCGAGATACAGTGGCCTTGGCCTGCAAGAACAGACGTCCAACCATACATCAGCTATAGTCTCTAGTATACTCAGCTAGCACCAAGATGGCGCAACTTCCTCCTGGCTGGAAAAATTGCTTGCCAGAGAGACCAGGTGATGCTGGTTACATTTCACAGGCAACACAGGCTCCCAGGTAGGAAGCGGCTGTGGGCCAGCAGTGGAGGTCTAGAGGCCTGCAGAAGGAACCACAGTGGTTTTAGGTACACCACACTCTCTACAGTCCTAGCCCATCAGTCCTTCCTGGCTAAACTGCCATTTTTAACAGTGTGTTCGAACAGCAGCCTTGGGATACCAGGAAGGGGCCTTAGATGGAGCTGGAGCAGAACATAAACAGATGGGAGACAGACTGCCGGGCAGTTGGCTAGACCAGGCGCTCTTTCATTCAAATCTCCTTAGGCAAGGCCCATTCTTCTAGTCCAAGGTCTCTTTCCCCTCAAGAGTCCCACACACTAAGTTCTCTGACTTTGTAGAGCTGTCTCTGCCTATGCATTTAGCTGAAGTCCTTGGGTCCTGTATATGAATCCCCTTAGACTACCTAAAGGGGTGTTCATGTCCTGCAGTGGCATGTGGGGTGAGCATGCACCCCTTTTCCTTGCTAGGTCCAAAGCATTAGCATTGCTCTGTCTCCTTGGGATGCTCGCTTCTTGTCAAGAGCAGAGACTTGTCCTGCAGTCAATGGCCACAGGTGCTCCATCTCCTCCTGATGAATAGGTTAGAGCCAGGTTGCAAAGCCACTGGCCCATACCTGCTATAGGCTGAGTGACTGTAACCTACTGTCACGGCCTATCCTTGTGCAAAGGTTTGCAGCCTACAGGTTGAGAACTGCTGGCCTAGAAGAATGGGACTTTCCTCAGGAGGCTGGAATGAAAAAGAACCTGAGTTCTCCAACTGTCTGTCTGTCTGTCTGTCTGCCCCCACCCCCAGAGACCTGCAGGGTCCAGGAGGACAGACATGGGGAAGGTACCCAGCCACAAAGCCAAGAACAGAGTAGCAGACGCTACCCCTCACCCCCAGGCACATGTCCTTAGAAAGTAGTTCTTCTGACTTCCCAATTTTACCCGGTCCCTAGTAGGACTCCTGGACTCATTCAGCACAGGCGGAGTCCACAGAGCCAAAACTGGCCTGGAGGAAAGTGAGGTACAGACAGAAATAGCTCGTCCTGTCCCCACCTTCACTCCACTGGACTGCACCAAGGATACTGAGAAAAAAAGCCCACAGCCTTTAACTGAGGGCCAGAGGAAGCTCTCAGCCCACTGGGAGGCTGGACCCTGCCAGGCGGTCCCAGGACAGCCAGGGAAGGAGGAGGAGCCTCTCACAGGGATGTCAGGCTGGATGGACAGCTGCAGCCATAAGCTGCCAGATAGCCATCTGGGCAGGCAGAAGCTCTCTGCCCATTGGCCTGGTGGTATGTGCCAGGCTCCTGAGGAGCAGGTGGTCGAGGTTCAGGAGGAAGAGAGGTCAGAGGATGATCGGGTGACCTGTGCCCAGAGTTACCAGGATTGTGTTGTGATACATTTTCTCCTCTCTCAAATGATCTTGAATGAGATTCTCCGACCCATCCCTGAGCTCAGAATGTACTGGCCATCCTGATGGACCAGTGAGTAGCTTGGAAAAATCCTGACTGAAAGTTCACATCAGATCTGAGAGGGAACACGGGCAGAGGACAGAAACACCAGCCCCAGCTCCTCCAGCTCTGCCACTAGCTCAACAGGGTGGTGAGCCTTCCGGGGTCATCCATTATCGTGGGGTTAGGAGTGGGATGCTGCCTGGGAGGAGGCCTGATGGTCAAGCTCACTTCACAGAAAAGGGGCCCAGGGCTCATTTTGACTAAAAAAGCAGAAAGATGGGGCTGGAGAGACGGCTCAGCAGTTAAGAGCACTGACTGCTCTTCCAAAGGTCCTGAGTTCAAATCCCAGCAACCACATGGTGGCTCACAACCATCCGTAATGAGATCTGATGCCCTCTTCTGGTGTGTCTGAAGACAGCTACAGTGTACTCACATATAATAAATAAATAAATATTTTTTTTTTTAAAAAAAGTGTTAAGACTCCAATAGGAAGTGCTATTCAGTAGAGGGTTCATGGGCCTCTCCGTCTCTCTGGGAACATACACTTAGCCAAATGGCTGCCAAGGAGGTAAAGGCAATCAATGGTCCAGTGGGCAGGAGGTTCTGCGGATGCTGTGAGGGAACAAGGCCCGTAACCAGGGGAGGAGAGGAAGGGGATCACCCACCTGTAGTCAAATGAGCCATCTTCTTCTTTGGGGTCTTCAGGGCCCAAGGGGACATCCTTCTTTTCTCGCACTGGTTGGTAAGAGAAAGGAAGGCAGGCAGGATGATTAAAAGGATTGCTTCTATTAGCTAAGGTGTTTCCAAACACAGCCAAAAGACAGCCTTGAGGGCTGGAGAGATGGCTCAGTGGTTAGGAGCACTTGCTATACAAGCATGAGTCTGAGTTGGAGTTCATTGCACCCATGTAAAAAGTTGGGGACATTGCTGTGTGTGCCTATAACTCTGGAGCTGTGGTGTGTGTGTGTGTGTGTGTGTGTGTGTGTGTGTGTGTGTGTGTGTGTGTGTGACTAACCTAGCTCCAGGCTCAGTGAGAGACCCTGACTCAAAGGACTAAGGCAGAGAAATGCTAGCATAGGTCAGTCAGTCCCTTTTTTCTGGTCTTTGTGTGTAAATGCATGCACCCACATACAACACCCACCCACACTACAGACCCCCAGACCCCAGCTTGGGCTCAGCGACTGTCAGTGACAAGCTTCTTTTTAGAAAAGCACCATTAATGCCCCCAGGCTCAATTTGTTGCTAAGCCGATTCTGCCTCCTTCACACCCCACAGGGTCTTTACACCCCAGCTGACAGAACTCTCAACTTCCTGCCATCTCTTCTTGAAGTTGTCCCAATATACACTAGAGACATCATCGTCTCCTCTGCCAAAGGCAGATACTCCCTTGTTCAGCCTTTTCTCACGTTTGCCCTGAATTATAATTATCTTTATAAATTTCCTCACTGGTGACAGAAGCTAACTAGCTAGCTTTCTCCTTCAGGATGGGGGACTGTTTCTCCAAAGCTCTGAGCAGAGCACTTAGGAGGGAGGCTGCTTCCTAGGTCTCTGGGATGGGGGTGCTCTCCTGCGGGCCTCTCTTGTTGGCATCCTCCTTCGCCCTATATGGCCTCTGGGATAATGACATAACCAAGGCCCATCCTGCTATGTTGTGGTTGGTCCTTCAGAGCTAGCTGTAATGTTGAAGACAGACATCTTTCCCCCTGTGTTGAGCATCCAGCACAGAGACTTATATACAGGGTTTTTTGGTGCAGGAATTGGATAATCAACCCATTTGTGAGGTGAGAACAGGCCGTAGAACCTGAAGCCTGGTACCTGGGTTGCCGGTCTGTTTTCTGACTGTATGAGCTACTTCCCCAAAGCTAGAAGGAAGGGGGCGGGCTTGGGAGAACTTTCTAGGCTGGGGCGCTTTCTGGAAGGGTAAAGTCAGGATCCAAGTTTATCTGCTGTGTTCCCCAGGGGTTCAGGTCCTCCCAACTCACTAAGACCCCCCATGTCTGAGCCTCTGTGCTTTCTCTCTCGCAGAAGGAAAAACAGTTTAAATATAGTGAAACAAAGTGAAAGAATTTGCTGCTCACTAACGGAATTAAATTTGCAGCCCCTCACTGGGTGGAGGCATGGTGTCAGGACCCAGGGTCGTGGGTACTGGTCAGGGAAAAGAATAAAATGGGGGCTGGAGAGATGGCTCAGCGGTTAAGAGCACTGACTGCTCTTCCAAAGGTCCTGAGTTCAATTCCCAGCAACCACATGGTGACTCACAACCATCTGTAATAAGATCTGACGCCCTCTTCTGGTGTGTCTGAAGAAAGGAACAGCGTACTCACATACATAAAATAAATAAATCTTAAAAAGAATAAAACCGATCTTTCCCCTCCTACTCCCTTCATGCTGAATTTGCCCATCCCCACCCCAGGAGGAAGAGCATCTTAGGACCGTGTCCGGTGCTGGGGCTCTAGGGCAGGGGCAGTTTCATTCTTCAGTTAACAGCATGGCTACTCTCTGGTTATCCTGTCTCCTGTCATTTCACCCACCTTGTCACAGCCTGATGGCTCTCTTCACCCATTTGGGAAAAAAAAAATCACTATTTTCTGACACAGCAATGGGAGACTCGGTCCTTGTTCTTGACACTGAAGGCTCTTGAGGCATAGGGGAGACATGTTTCTGTGGGACTTTAAGGAGGGGTCGGGGTGCTATTAGAGACTGCCGCCTTATCCAGAGCTGCTGAGTCTGTGGTGATGGGCACAAGACAAGCCTCAGCAGGGTGTGGCCACCATTCATAGTCTCTCCTCCTCTTATGCTGCTTCTGTCTAGCCCCCTGCTCTCCATGTTGAACATGGCCACCTCACTTCTCTACCACCCCGACACAGAGTCTTAATGACTCTCAGGCTGAAGAAAGCCCCTCTGCTGAGCAGACAGGAGCTAAGTCAAGGGAAGGCTGGCCTTCTCAGTAGGAGCCAGAGTTCCTTCCATGACTCTCTGGCGCTGTCTAGACTGTACCATCCGTCCTTCTTGGGCAAATATAATTAACACAATCGCTTGCTGACAGCTTCCAGGAAAACACCAGGTATGTATGCCACAGGCCTGAAGCTCTAAGCCTAAAAGAGGTTGGAGCTTGGACCTGGCAGGGGCCTGGCGATTCCCTGGAGGGCCTGACCACCTGCCCCACGTCTCACCTGGGTACTTGCCACCGCGACTCCTCTTGATGAAGCAGACGATGAGAAGGATCAGCACCAGAAGGGCAATGGCACACATGAGCCCGATGAACCAGCCCTGGGTGGCGATGTCTGCCTGGTTATTGGTGTAAGCTGGCAGGGAGGGTGGGAAGCAAACCGTGAACCATTGCTCGGGGGCGTGGGTGAGGAGGGGTGGGGAAGGCGCACAGCTCTTGTGCACTAGAATTACTGCTACCACCTAGCAGCCCTCTGGCCCAAGCTACTCTGCTCGGAGGACAAAAGAAAACAGTAAAGAAGCCAAGGGCCAAAAGATCAGAAAGGAGGCAAAGAAAAGGGGTGTGAGGAGCAGAGAAGCAGAAGGTCGAGCAGCCCTGTAGGATGGAGATGTTTGCTAAAGAGAAGGCACAGCATTCTTATAGACCGCTCGCACTGGCCACAGCCCGGTGAGACGGAGCGATGCTGTGTGGCAGCATGGTTCTGCGCGGTACCTGTCAGGAGGCTGAGCGCCACCTCACTGCCTAACCGTGCTGGAGGACACCTTGCGGGCACAGCCTCTTTGTCCATCAGGCCTTGGCAGTGGGTCCTGGGCCAGATGGAGGTTCAGGTGGCCCTGTGTCTTTTCAAGTCTCCCCAGCTGGGAGCTGTGTGCTTTCTGACACCAATTCAAGCCTAGGTGCCCAGGTCAGGCAGGCGGTGATGCTCTGGCCCCTCGCTTTCAGGTCACCTCACAGGGATGCTCTTGGTGGGCTGTGACAAGCCAAATTGCTTTCTCTTCTATCCATGCCTGGGAGTCATCTCACAGATCCCTTTGTGGTCTGAAGGGAAGACACATGTGTCTAAAAACAGGAGCCCAAGAGTCATTTGGTGGTGTCCACGATGTCCAGGGGCTGGGGTTTGGGTTAATGGGAGTGTGCTACGTCCCTACTCACCCTTCATTCTGTGGACTAGAGGAGAAAGGGGACACTTCCCGAAACATTGCCTCTCACGGGGACTGAGATCCAAGAAGGGAAGGATCCACGGAATGGGACATATCCAGGGAAGCCCAGAGGAGCCCTGGGAGAGCTAGGTGACAGCAGAAATACGGCAGCCCGTGGACTGAGTCACAGCACCAGGCTGCCTCCTAGGAAGCACCCTGTGTCCTTCCTCCTCGGTCCATTTTACCCTTTGCCTGTACAAGATGCAGAAATGGTTTCATAAGTCTTCTCAGGGCCAAGCTGGGGACATGGCACCAGGAAGGCTCTCTCAATGAACAGTAAGGAGTGATGAGCAGGCCCTCAGTGGCATCCCAGCTGCAAAGGAGCCGAGTCCACAAGAAATGTGGCTGTTAACACCCTGAACCGTGCATGCTGTGGAGAAAAGGCCGAGCTGGTTTCCATTCCTGTTTCTGTCCAGGGTTCCTCACACAGGGACCCCAGTCCCCACAAGGTATTAAAATACTTCCTAGCTTCAACTCTTTAAAACTCCTAATCTCTATAAGAGAAAACCCTACATTCCCCCATCCAATCAGGCTCTGACAGAGAGCTGGCTCTATCTATCACCTTTAGCAGGGCATCACACTCCATACTCCCACCCCTCAGCCACTGACTTGCATTCCTGCCTCTGGACCTTTGTGCCAGCCTCTCTCTACTGAAAGAGGAGCAGTGGTTCTCTCGGCAATGACGTCACCGCTGAGCTCTTGTCCCAGAACTAGAGGACGACATCATCCCATGATGTCTCTGCATCATTTTGATGAACTTTGCCGCCCAAGGTCCAGCAATCCTGCTACTCCTCTCTTACCCTCCAGACTGTGCACCCCTTCCCTGGACCTGGAGATCCAAACACACCACCCCTGCAGCTGTCCCCTCCTTATGTGTCAAAGGTCTTTCCTTTCCTTTTCCCCCTCCAGAGTTTAAGTGGGTAGCTTGGGCCTGGCAAGCACAGGTCCCAACGCCTCTTGCTTGTCTCTAGAAGCATTCTCGTCCCCAAAAAAGACCCATGAACTCCCGGCAGGTTCCATTTCCTCCTCTTTGCTCTCTTCTTTTTGTGTCTTAGAACACAAACCTGAAGGAACCTGTCAGACCTTCTGAGACAACCCTGTGCTGCTCAGGTGGACTTGTCATCTCTCATGGGCTCCAGGTCCTGCCAGGGCTGTTCCTTGATCACAGGTTGCTGACTCAGGTTGCCCACATCTCAGCTCCCATTGCGAATGAGCTACCCTCTCCCACACCTCCCCCTCCCCCTTCCCGCCCCACTGACTCTGACCTCAGGCAAGTCTTGACTTCTGGTTGGCAATCGTTTTAATCATCTCTGCACTCAGAGCCAACTCCACAGCTGTGAGTCCATCACTCTTCCCTGACCCCTTGGCCTGAATTTCCAAGCAGGCTCTACATCTCAGGGCCGTTGTCACCCTCTCCTACACAACTATGACACTTGATGTGCAGTACCCGTGCATTTGGTACCCACGCGTGCAGTGAGGTTAGTGTTACCACTGCTGTATGTATCTTCAGATAACGTCTAATTTCCTGCCATGTGGAATTTATGCCTGTAAGGTCTTCCTCACGCCTCCTTCCCACCCTGCCTAAAACTCCAGATTGTCATCCTTCCTTCCAAACTACTTTTCACAGTCTTCCTTGCCTCCAGAGCCTCTGATCGCTCCAACTTACACCTTCTCTGGCCTAAGTCCTCACTCTATTCCACACAAGTTAACGTTTAATTGTTCTGTGTCCTGGTTCCCAGCTGTGCTGTTTCAGTCTTGTGAACAGGGTGTGTTTGTCCTAGTACTCAGCATAATGCTAATCCTGTAGCAAGTGACCAGTGACTGCTTACAGAAGAATATATCGACCTAATCCGAATGTAAGAAAGATAACCTGGGACCCCAATCTTGGTTCTCCCCATACCAGTCAGTGGCCACATGGATGCTCCTGTCTACGTACCATGCCTAGGTAGTAGGTGAGGGGGTTACATCACTTGTGTTTGGACAGTGGTACCCACATTTTGCAGAGAGGTTGGTTTGCATCTCTGCAACGACCCGTTTGCACCCCCATCTTCCTCGTGTTTGTTCTGATACTCTGGCAGCCAGCTCCAAGACATACCCTTTTGCTTCAGAAAGAAGGTCGTGATGCCTGGGGAAAGTGGTTACAGGGGCAGTTTAGAAGGCAAAGGTAACGTCCCGCTCCTGACAGTACCGGGTGAGGGTGAAATGTAGCTTCAGACTTGATATGGGGGAAAAATAGTAAGAAATCAAGATTCTTGTGAACTTCAGACACAAAACCAAGTGAGATCAATTGACCCCACCTTCCTACAGAGTGAGTGAGTTTCTCAAGAACAGAAAACAAGAGAACGATAGAATGATCTCAGCTTAGGCTGAGAGGAAGTCATTTTCACAAGGCTCCAGAGTAATTATACTTGGCCACCAATGCCACACTCAATTGATCTGCTAAACTGGTGCTGAGGGTCTAAAGCTATAGCCTTCAAAGATGGCAAAGACGCCATTTATACTCCCAGACTCCAACTGGGAATGACAGCAGCTGCTTTTGTCCTGCAGGTCCCAGAGCCTCTTTCTCTGGTCTAGAAGCATTCTCCTTCAAGCTGTCTAAGCCATACCTGACGCAAGAGTAGTCCTCCCAATCCCAGCCAGAGTAACTCTGCCTTGTAACAAGCTTCCACCCGATTATTCTATATACTAGACTGCCACACAATAAGCCCGCCTTCCTATGGCCAGGCAATGTGTTTTGAGACCAGGATAGAGTACGCAGAAAAATAACTTCCTCAGTCTGGTTTTGTCTGCTGCCTTATGTTGTCTGAGCTGGTAGTCACCTCTGCCGCCTTAACCCTGGGTAGTACTGAGACCACATTTGCATCAGTTCTGCTACAGACTCCGAGTGATATCAAGTGTTAGGCCTGGTCATAGAGGCAGCTGGCAACTTGGGTAAAATGTATCTGTCCAAAGTTGTCTACCATCCTGAGAATGATCGCTGACAACCTCATTTTATTTAAAACTCAAACACGAATGAGTTATTCTAGGGGCTTTGGCGCCAATTCCAATTTGGGGCAGATGTTAATTTTATATCTCCCTGGAAAAGTTCATCCAACCACACCCTCTGGCCTATTTAAAAAAAAAAAAATGAAACTCGCTTGCTAACCAGACAGTTCATCCAGCTCCCACGCCTGGCTGGAGGAATCTGGTTTGGCCATAGACGACATCACTGAAGGTCATTCTAGAAATGGATGAACAAATGACACAACAGTGATGAGCTTCCTTCAATTCAGCATGGCTGCTTTCTCAAGCGCCATGTCACCCTTCTCCATACGCACCCTGTCTCATCCTGCAGTCCCTCTGACCTCCCTGAGCTCTGGGAAGCCTGCTGCTTGATTCTGCTTCTGCCAGCCCCTCACCCCAGCCGTGAAGCGTGGGTAGGCTTGCTAGGACCTAGGGTCACATATCTGTAGCCTGTCAGGTTTCTAGCTTCAGAAGCTTTAATAAGGGGGCAATTAAGTTCCCAGTGGGATCTTTCTGGTGAGGGTTAGAAAGCTTGCTCGCATTCCCAGAAGTCCCTTCTCCTTCCTTCCTGAATCACTGAGTATGTCATCTTTGGACTAAAGTGATGGCCTGTGGTTGCCTAAAGGACCTGTGGTCAGCGCCCAGATATGTTCACAAAAGCTTTGCTTCGATGAAACCCAGAGATCTGGGCATTTGTGTGGGCTCGCCTCTGGCGTCCACCTACAGGAAATTGCTTTTGACACATATTTACAGGCACGCACAGACCTCAGAGAGTGAAAATATTTCTTTCCCCCCATGTGGACTGTACACAGGAGTTTCCAGCTGGCCTAAGAGGAAGCAAATAACCTGAACTCAGAGACAAGTTACTGAAGCTGGATGTTCCAGCTCGCCCGAGAAGGCGTTCGGGGAAACTTGTTAATGCTGTAAGCTTCTGGGGCTCTTATGGCTGGCAAGCAGACTGGGTCTCTCCAGATTCAGCACAAAGAAAGAAAAATAGGTGTCGAAGACGACATTCAGAACCAAGTGGCAGTAGCCATTATCACTTTCCCCCTCCTCATACTGCATGCTTAATACTTGAAATAGTTTAGGTCAACCCCAAAGAGAGGGTCTGGCCCCTTTCTCTCTGACTTTCTCTTCAGGTCTGAAAATAGGCAGTGCTGCTGGGTTTCGCATCTCTAGAACAAAGCTCTACCCTCCGGTGTCATCTTTGTTTCTTGCCCACGAGCTAGATTCAAGCTTGTAAAGAAATAAACCAAATACATCCAAAAGCTTGGGATCCCTAACCTGGTCAGAGTCTAGCTACCTGTTCTGTTTGGTCAGCTGTCCAGATGCATGGCTTCTCACTAACACGGTGGCCTGGTTGCTCACTCAGACCTCCCGCCTGGGTGGACCTGGCTCATTTTAAAGCAAGGAGCTGCACATTCAAATTTTGTGGCCTGGAAATGTGTGGGACTGGTAGAGGCACACTAGGAAGACACATCAGGAGGGACCAGGCTAGGAGAGCTAGGATGAGTCAGAGATGCAGATGGACAGTGACTCCCTAGATACAAGCTACCGGCAACAGCCTCATGTGGCTTAGTGTGGCCACAGTAATGAATATTCAAGTCAACATTTAGAAATTCAGATAAATCATTGTGGGGTTCCCCCATCCTGCGCGTCTAATAACCCGCATCTGAGGAGACCATCCCTAGAGGGCCGGCTGATCCTTTTCTCTCTTAATCTCTTTCCCTACCTCCCCTTAGCCCCAGGGCTTAGACTACAGGCCGCTTGGCTGTGTCTGTCTGATTTGAAAGATGCACCTAAACCCAAACACTCACAGACAAGCAGGGCCTCTGTGGTTTTCAGATTCCCAGCTACCCCCACCAGCAGAGAAAATTCTAAACCTGGTCTCTCCTGAGCCCTAGGCAGCCTAGCCATTCGATATAATGAAGATACTTCTCTAACCAGGCTGAAGCTCCTACAGCGCCAGACTGTTGTCCTACCCCTAGCATGACTGAAAAACAAAAACCAACAGCCCAAACCATTTACTACGAGGCAGGACAAACCGGGAGTGAAATTAAATAAGAACGAAAATGCTGATGTTGTCATGACAACAACATACACACTGATCCCAGGTTTAGTTAGTCAGGGGATTTCTGAAACAAGACCCTGGGTTGGCCTCTTCCCCTCATTCTACATGGAGAAAGAAAACTCCCAAACAGTGGGGCACAGTGCACAAGTCTCCAGCAGTCCCCACCCCCACCCCACTGATCAAATCTGTGCATGCACTGAGCCCTTTTGTTATACATGTGATGGAGGGGACTCAGCATTCTCATTATTCTCCCTTTTGTTTCCTCTGATCCCCTACTCAGCCCCCGCTCAGATCCTGGCTTGCTCTCCACTGGGCATGCACACCTGACTGCTTCTGACTCCCTGCAGGTCAGAGACACGCCATGCAAGGCAAGGAATGGGGTGGAGATGAGACCTGTTTCCAAGAAGAGACAAGCAGGAAGCTGGGAATGAGGATGAGATGCCCATGCTTGCAGGGGATGGCAAGGCCAGATCCCCTCTCACCTGTACTGGTCATAAAGGTGATGACGGTACTGCTGATGCCCTCGTTGTCCCGGGAATATACCCGCAATGTGTACGTCATCCCGGGAAAGAGGTCTGTCAGCTGTATAGGCTGGGCCTGGGCCTTAACAGGGACAGTTTTTTTCGTATGGTTGCCTGGGGAACAGAAACCTAGGTCAGCTTACAACCAGGCACCAGGAGCTGGAGAGAGTGTTTAGGTCCCTGTTTGTCTGTAAGAGGCAGAGAGGTGGGGAAACGGGGCTAAGGCACCCCAGGTCCAGTCCGCCGCACAGAATAGGCAGAGTCAGCATGCAGCTCTAACTCTTACATGACGTCTCCCCCTGAAGTCTTCCTTCCTCACCACGCGCGCTCTTAGCACCAAGCGTGTCAAGATTGGCTGCCTTGGCCTTGAAGTGTATCGGCAGCCCTGTTTGTGAGTCATTTTCTGACTGAGAGCTTTTCTGGGAGGGCCAGCATGCTGGTTAGTATGCCACATGGTTAGTATCTCACATGGAGGTGGCTTTCACTCCACTCTTGGGTTCTTCTCGAACTCTTTGCCGCATTGCAAACTGGCATATCAGACAAAGTATCTACATCTCCGGGTTATGGGAGGGAATGGTGGTTGCAGGAAACTGAAAACACCCAGACCTAAATAGGGACTCCTGAGGCTCTAAAGCCCTCCTCCAACCACAAAACCTAGTGCCAGGTTTCCATCTCCTAAGAGTTCGTGGGGGAAGGAATAACCCAGCTGTCTTTTCCGGCTGGTGTATTGGCTTCATTGCTCTTGCCCATGTGAGAGAGGTGTGGGCTTCACCCTGCAGGATCAGGGACCCTGCCTTGGAGAGAGCTGATGTTTGGAACACGTTCGCAGTCCATTCTGTTTTTGATCCCAAGCTCTGATAGAGTGCATGGGTCACGGTGAGCCACTGTCTGGTCTGGGACTGATGCTTTCTACTAGTCTGGGCACTGAGTGTGTCTGCAGCTCAGCTCTGTGGCCGGGACAATACAGCAGAGCCATCAGAACACCCTGGGTCTCGGTCAGATCAACACAGAAATGAGACCAGACTCACTTTAGGATACTCAGCATCCTTATTCTGGGTAAGAGTAGACACAGGTCACAGTCCACGGATCCTCCACAATGCATGCAACTCAAGGCCTTCACTAATGGCTTCAGAGGTCCCCTCTCTGCTCAAGGCTGTTCCTTCCACCTCCGCTATCTCTGGTAGGGATCGATTTCATGAGGCTAAAATGAAGCCAGGCTAAAAGGCTTCTAAGCCTGCGGGAGTTCAACAGGATCTCCTTAATGGGCATCTACCACTACCCACCAGCGCTGTGCCACTGCCGCCACCCCCACCCCACATAGCAATGCTTACTGTCGATGTACTCAACCACAAAGTCAGTTCCAGGCCTGAAATTGTGCTTCCAGGTGATGTTGGCCCATTTACTGTTGGGGAGCACCGTGACGTTCCAAATGGACTGCTCGTCGGGGGCTGGTGGACGGGTTAGAAGAGGAGTTAGTGGTGAGGGCAGAGGTGGCACGGGAGACTCAGAGAGGCACATCCATATACATGCATATTCTCACTCATGCCCAGAGTCTGCTGGGAAAGGGAGGAGTCAGGAAAGGCTGTGCACTCGGCCCAACAGAGCTACAGGCTGCAGTCTTGATAGCCAGGCCAAGGGTAGTTTGCTACCCAGGGCTGAGCAGGAGCAGTCAGGGGACCTGTCTGCACACGAAGGGAATCAGGAAGCTGTCTCTCATGCCTCTCAGGATGGGAACAAGATAGGAACAAAGGTAGACTTCCGGTCATACCACTTAGTCCCAGTTTGGATTCCTTGCCATAGATTGAAACAGTGCAAGGAAAGAGGCAACGGAACAGGCCCTGTGGTCAGGACACCAGCAGACAGGGAGAGTAGGTTTTTCGTCTCCAACCGAAAGAAGAGTTGCTTTTGAAAAATCAAGCAGATGTGCCTTGGGGTGTGGCTCAGTAGTAGTGTGCTTGCGGGGCACATAGGTTCCACACCCAGCACCGCCAAAAATCATGACAGGCAGTAAGGGTGGGACTAAATACAGGCAAACTCTTCTGGTTTTCTGAAGCTAGACAATACCCCTCCAGGCAGGTGACTTGGATCTGAGGCCCTCTGATCAGTGAGAGCCTGATGGCCTATACTGTGTGGCCTAGAACTTCAGGGTCCCTAGTAGAGTCAGAGTTGACATCCCTGTCACAAGCCAGATGCGACCAAAAGATGATGAGCTTTCCTTGGTATCCACACCTTAGTGTTCTCTATACTAGAACCCTGCTTGTTGGCTTCCCAGCCACAGAGCCACTGAGGCTTGATCTCCTCGTAACAAAGAGGACATTAATTATCAAGCTCCTGGGGGCTGAGAACTACTTTATCAAAGCCACAGAGCTGTCTGAAACCATAGCCCCATAAACAGGAGAATGGCAGCAGCCGCCCAATGCAAGATTCCCAGAAGTCTGATTACCACATTTCCCAGCAAAGACTTAGCAGCAGAGGACTAGCTGGGATGCTTGTAGTTCAAAGGCT
This sequence comes from Tokudaia tokunoshimensis, assembly GCA_036184795.1. Taxonomy (NCBI): domain Eukaryota; kingdom Metazoa; phylum Chordata; class Mammalia; order Rodentia; family Muridae; genus Tokudaia; species Tokudaia tokunoshimensis. The sequence continues at coordinate 61,794,974 of BTHU01000013.1, read as the reverse complement.
TTACAAGTGTGGCTCCTGTATATTTAATTAGAATGCAAGGGGGCACTGTCACCGACTCAGTTGTCAAACATAAATGAAAAGAGTGTATTGACGGTGCATTTATTCATTATCTATCTGCCACTTGAACGTGACAGGAGTCTGCAGGGCTGGGGAAGTGATAAAAGATTTTCTGATTTTCACTTCAAAGAAGTGTTTTTTCCCTACTGCAATCCTGTCAGGTTGCCCCAGGTGAACACAGTGTGTGTCAAGTGAGGGCCCCGAGAAAGGCTCCACTAATGGCGGCAGAAGGCCTGCTGCCTGGGAGCGGGGGAGACAGGCTTCTTTTCTGCTCCATGCTCCATTTTGATCAAACTGGCTCCTCTCCTGATTCCCTCTTCCTGGAAGTTCAAGGCTCTTATAGCAGTAATGGAATTGATTAGCTCCACTTTGGGGGTCTTTCCTGCTCCTCAGTCCGGGCCTCTGTACAACAGCATTGCATCTACACTAAACGGTTTGACCCCCAAGGTAATACTGAGTCAAATCTGATGCCCTCAAAGGCAACGAGGTTCAGGGTGCTCTTAGGAAAGGCCGAGCAGAGGCTGGAACGAAGGCCGTGACCGAAATGCTTGCCGAGCAAGCCTGTCAAACCGAGTTAGGATCCCCAAAACCCAAACAGAAGCTGAGTACAGAAACACAAGGGTCTGTTATTGCAGACCAGGAGACCGGAGGCTGAAAGAAGACAAATGTGAAGTTTGCGGGCCCAGTGTGTACAGCGGCAAAGCACAAGAGGCCATCTCAAATAAGATGGAAAGCCGGTACCAACAGTTAGGGCTTTTCTCTGATCGTCATTTATGTACCTGTGTTCACACATGCTAACATGCCCACACATATTATATACACAGAGAAAAGAAAAACCCGAGCAAGGAGAGACCAAGGCGATTTTGAGGCGGGGATCATACGGAAGGGTCAGGACGATGACTGCTAAAGAACTGGGGTGTTCAAAAGGGAGGAGCCCAGAAGGTGAACTCTGAGGGACTTTGAAGTCAAAAGGAGGCCGTGATTAGCGTGCATGGTTCTACTGGCTCCTAGCACAGAAGAGCACCCGAAGCTAAGATGACACAAGGGGTGCCCTGCGAAAGGAAAAGTTATGAAACCTTTTATATTATGGTAGGAGACAAGATGAAGATGACACTTCATTTAAAAGATTCCCTGGAAGCTGAGACACTTCCTGGTGGTCCCCAAGCTGTCCACAAGACTGGGGCTGAGGCCAGGTCTTCAGATAAGGTCTACACCTGGGCTGTGAGTCATGGGGTCAGTCCTGCCTGCTGTCAGAATGATGTTTCTAGGTCAGGATTCTTGGCTCTCTACTGTGAATTGAAGCCCTTTAAGGATTCAAACCGACTTCCCCTGGTGAAAATCCCTCACTACGCCCTAGAGGACAGTGACTGGTGGCAGCACCTGAATGAGTAGAAGGCCTCACCTGGGTTGACTTTCCTCCTCACCTCCATGTTTACCTTCTAGTATGGCACCTTGAAAACAAATCAGCCTTTTCCAGGGCTGAGGGACTCAGTTGTGACCCACCTGCCTCTGCTTACAGCTCATTTGACACCACATAATTGAGCAAATACTAACAGGACTGTCCAGTCACCACCTACAGTCAGAGGCCACTAGGCAGGTGAGTGGGAGGCAGTGAGGCTGGGAAGCCAGAGGGACTCGCCCAGGAAGCAAACGCTGTGGAGGCGGGGGGCGGGGTCTAATGATTCTCCAGGAAGGGGAGCGTTCTGGGTCCTTCCTGGAAGTCTTTCCAGCTGCTTCATGCTATGTTTATAGCTGCCCCCTGGCCCCAGGAAGTTAGAGATCCTCTACTCTGTGATGATACAAGGTTGATGGTTAGGATTCAGAAATGGTCGGATTCTCCAAGGATCTTTTCACACTCATGAGCAGGGCTGTGGAGCACAGGGACCCTAAAGGCCATCCCTAGAACTCTTGCAGTTTCCCTCCAGGTACGTGTTCTAGGAGTGACAGAAAAACAATGGAGTGTGGTTGGGCATTATGGCACCATTTCCTGCGTGCTCTAACTTTTAAAAAGAAATACCTTTAAGGAGTCCTTGGGGGCAGAGGTACAAGGAAGGGACAGGGGTTCCAGAGGCAGAGCCGCATGGCACAGCATGGCACACACTCCCTGATCCTCCTCCTGGCCTCTGTCCCTAGAGGTGGACAGACATGGTGTAGCCAGCAGCTCTCTTGGCCGGGCACACAGCCATTAGAACCTTCCTCTTTCAAAACTTCGCTTCCCGAGTACCCGTCCCTGGCTGACGACTTGGCATATGCTTGGGATTCTCCCTGAGAAGCCTGGTGCCCCGTGGAAGATCTGATTAGCATTAAGGAGTGCTGGGTAGTGAATGACCACCCATGTGTGCTCGGGGCAGGGACGCTGGGCCTAGTTTACAATGTAAAGTATGGTGGGGCTGGTCTGGTCATCGACACTCCAGAGACCATCGCTCAGTCAGGAAAGTCTGGGTTTGTCTGGAGAAGCTGGGAGGTGGGCTCAGAGGGGCCAGGAGCATGGGCAGTGCACAATACCGGTTTCGTGAATCTTAGTCCCAGTGGTGGTAGTGGGAGGGCTCTCCGTAGTGGTGGTGGTGGTGGCGGCGGCAGTGGTTGTAGTAGTTGTGGCAATGGTGGTGGCGACGGTGGTAGGTACGACGGTTGGAATGATGGGAACTGTTGTGGCTTCACTGGTGGCAGCAAGGGCAGTAGCATCAGTACTGCTCGCAAGGCCTGTGGTACCCACGGTAGTCGGGGGCAACGTGGGAGGAGCTAAGAGGGAAGTGTGAAACAACCGAGTCTGGTTGGTCTGGCAGCACACAGCTAGCACATCTGGCCCCCACGTGCAAGGCAGGCAGCCCAGTGGCAAGATGGGCTCCGAAGGCAGAAGCCTCCCCAAGCATCCGCACTGGTCATAGGACCCCAGCAACCAACATACAGCCATGGGAGAGGAAGAGAATGAAGCTGCTGTGTGGTTCATTTTCTTCTCATGGTCTGTGTAGCTTGAAGCACCCAGCATGCATTCGACCAGGGACCAGGATAGTGGTCAAAGGACACACACACACTGAACCATCTGAACCCCAGGGATGGCACAAACTGTGGGTCACATACCGCCTACAAAGTCTCAGAAATATCAGGTGGGTCTGGCCCTGGAGTCGGTGGGAGGAGGCCTCCAGGGGCTCAGAGCAGTCAGCCACTCCCACTTCTTCATTCCAAAGTCCCCCCTGGTTATCTCTGTGCTTTCTGTCCCCCTCTCCATCTCTCCCTTCTTTGCTTACTGATGGCTCCCCCCTGTCCTCAACCTAAACTTCTTGCCTTTCTGTCTGGGATATTTAGAGTCCACAGACCCCAAGTCCTTCCTGTTCATATTTGAACCTAGAATGGATGGTAATGTAGCCTGTGATAAGCAACCTTAGCCTCCCGGCCACAGAAAGGCACGCAAATTGCAGGACTATGGATCTGAGTGGCAGGCTCCCTCTCTGTGGAAATCTCCATCAGGGCTCAGCCAGGTTCACGGTCCACCTCCATCTAAAGAAGACTCTTCAAGAGTCCTGGGGCCTAGTCCACAAATGCAGCCAACTTTTCGTAGTGTTCTTCTATTGAATGAGCGGGAAGCTAGTGAGGGACTTCTCCTTGTTCTCCAGGTCAGTATTTGTTGGGACTAACAGTGTGAGGATGACCAGGCAAACAAGAGAGAGCAGAATGGACTCTCTTGCCACATCACCACTAATGATCTGACCACTGTCTACCTTCTGGTGTTGGCAGTAGGCAGAGACTTAGACACGAACCGTAACCTTAACTTCTGAGTATAGTGACATGCTATTCTGCCTCAAATCTCCTGAGACCCTGAAAAATGATATCGCCTGCATCTCCCATCCTCACAGAAGAGGGCAAGGCCAGGGATGGAAGCCGGAGAACTTTCCCCAGGAGAATCAGGCTCCTGAGCCTAAGAAGTTCCAACCAGAACGTGACTTATTTTACTTCCATGTGCCTCCAATGTTATAAGACCTATAGGGAAGAAGGGCACATTTCCAAGGTCTCTGAAGTGTCCCTACGTGCAAAAGCAGAGCTATTACTGAGCCCTAAGTGTGGGAATTAGACGACCGTCCATTATGTCTCAGAGAATCCAAGGGAACTCCAGAGTCAATGTATTCAATTCAATACAATGTAACTGTGTATTCCCCAACCTCAGTCCACTTTCAGGCATCAAGAAGGTGCAGGAGGACCTGGCATGGTGGGGCAGGGAGCAGAGGAGAAGCCTCCCTGTCATCTTGTTCAAACCCAAGGTAGCCCTAGGCCAGAGAGTCAGCCCAGTGCTCTTAGCACTCAGCACGAAGGGATTGGCTTATCCTACCCACCAACATGCCTGTGGAAGCATGAATTCACAAGCAGAAAAGCAGAGCTGTCTCGGGGCTGGGTCTGTATCCACCATGACCGTAACCACAAGTGAGACACAGGAAGAGGTTTTGTTCCTTTGCACAAGACAGTTCTCACTTAGTTCTTTATGAATAGTGCATTTTCTAGTACTTTCTGGAAGATGATGGGTTCACAAGGTCCTCTTTTCTGTGACTATTTAAACGGTGTCATGAGAAAATACTCCTCCTAACTTGAGTCACTGCCCCACCCTGTCATATAGCCCAGGCATCTGGGATTCCTTTCCTTCAGATACAGGAGCTGTACATTTTCCAGGGCCCATGAGTCCAAGTCCACTTTCCTCAATGTTCTATGACCACTGGTCCTTTAACATAAAGGGACACACACTCACATATCCCCTAGTCCCTCTGTGCCCTGTGTCGCACACTTTCTAGGGCATTTCAACAAATGTCCTTGGGACAGAAATGCTGAGATAAGGTTAGACCAGGTTTCGAACTTTGTTCAGCAGCTTGGAGACAAGGGTGAGCAGTGACCGTGTGGATGCTTCCAGCCATATCCTCCTCCTCTGACAGCCACTCCTACCACGTACAAAGGAAGACATTCTCTGTGGTGATAGTTTCTTGGGTTCTTCCCCTTGGGTTCTGTGCAAGCTTCAGGGGATAGGTGAGAAGGAGAAATGGGGAGAAAGGGCAGGAGCTACTGGAAGCCCCCCAAGAGTGTCCCCAGTGGAGTTCCATAAAGAGTAGACTCCCAGAGGCCACAGCTGGTGAATCAGCATGTCCTTGACACACTCATTGCTGTGTCTACTATTCCCAGGGTGGAGGGCCACAGGATACAGGGAGGGCAAGCCAAGAGGAAAGGTGCCACAGCTGGAGAGAGAACCATCTAAAGCCTGTGAGCAGGAAGGCATGAGCTTTTCACAAGGGAACTATGTATTGCTCAGGCCTGTCAGAGCATTTCAACCTGGGACTGAGTTAGGGAAGGAAGGCTGGTGAGCCCTGAAGAGGAGCAAGCATTAACAGAGGGGGCTCACAGGTTAGGTAGACATATTCCTGGGCTAGAAGTCGTGTCTAGCCACAGAAGGAACTATGAGTTTGGAAAAAGCCCTGACTGGTACTGATTGGTGATCACAACCTAGGTGGTCAGCAACCTAGGGAGAACAATGAAGTCCAGTACCGGAGATGGTTTAGGGAAGCCTAGATCTGGAAGTTGGGAGTCTGCCAATATAGGGAAGGCCAACGCTATAGACTGTCCCCACGGAAGACACACACAGCTAAGGACTTGAGCGTTTGGGGGAGCACCGTGTAGAAATGGGGAGATGACACATCTTGCTCATTTTCTCGTCGTCCTAAACCTGCCACAGAGCTGAGCTTCTATCAGCTACCCACCCAACATTTGCAGCTCTGAGCTGAGTCAAAGACAAGAACAGCTTCCAGGCATTCCAAGATGGAATGTTCGGTCCAAGATTGTCCACATGGCATGAAAACTACCCCAGCCAAGTCACAGACTGTTAGACAGATGGGAAGCAATCCTAGCAGGCTGAAGATACAGGTGGACGGGAAGGATTATCTTCACTGGGTGATAGAAGAACTGATCAGTTTGGGGGGAAGTGACGAGGTCTGGTGAGGATGAGAACAAAGAGGGTGGAGGGCTGGATACCACTCCCCTTGAATAGAACCAAGCTCTACTGCCCCCAGAAGGTGTTGTGCATGCAAAGCTGATGACATCTGATATAACTGGCATGTCTCAGTTACTGAAAAGTACAATCTGCCCTTCCCAGTGTGTCATGTGGAAGTCGGTGCCTGGGAAACACACTTGATCGACAGCAGAGACCCTGGGCCCATTCTGCACGGCATGCTGAGTTTAGATCTTTTAAAATTGGAAGGAGGACGTGGAGGGGGAGTTGGAATGACACTTCTCCTTGCAACTGCAGTTCACAGGAGGGCTACACAGACTGCCCTCTGAACACAGCAGGCTTCTCGAGGCTGGATCCTCTATACTGGGTCTGGAGTGCCCAATGAGGAGGGAGACAGGAAGATGCTTGACCAATGAATGAGTTTTGAGTGGACTTGCCCCAAGTACCTCTTGTCTCCACTGTGGAAGAGACTCACACATGAGCCAGGAAGATAGGACCCTCCCTCTAGCATGGCAAGAATTGTTTGCTCTGTGGTCCCCAGGCCTTGGACAACGTCTGTGTCTCACATCCTGGAAGAGGGCTTGTAGGGGTAGCACTGGCCTAGCTGGCTGGCCTGGTTACTGGGTAGGAGGAAGAGGGCTAAGGTAGGGAAGCATGGTGGTTTCTTATTATTGGCGGATCTAGCTGGCAAAACATGAAACCATAGGTTATGTGCAACAGAAGCAGAGTCAACGTAGGAGGCAGTGGGCAGAAGTAAACGGGCGTCAGTAGGAAGCAAACCAGGTGAGCTAGGAAATACAGAGCAAGCTCGGATTCCTGCCTGGCTCCTGATTCCCTCACCTAAAGGCATGTCTTAACAAAGCTTGTTTCTTTGTGCAGGCTCGCGTGTACCCTGTAATGCCTGGGACATTTCTGCCTTTGGCTCCTAACTTATGGGAAAATTCAAGCTCAGAGGACTAGGAAAGGAACCTGGGTATCCCTAGTTCCCCTGGCTTGAGGGCAGCCCTTGGTAGAGCTTTGATGGCTCTCAAACCACCAACATGAGCACAGAAAGGGAAAGCTGTTAGCAGGTTGGCTTTAACACAGACCCACCTGCCCAGCTCCTGACTCCAAAGGAGGTCTATCTCCATACTGAATACTGAGGAGCTGAGTTCCTGGAGTCAAGACCATCAATCCCTGACACACAGTGAGGCTCCAGACCCTGGAGCCCTGGTCTCTCTCACTCATAGACGTGCTTGCTTATTCTCACTGACTGGAACATACACTAGCTGGTGGAATGGCGCTGGGTCCCCCCATGCATCATGCAAAGGCCAGCATGCAGTGTGCTCACCCTTTCAGGGGACTGTGGCGTCACCAGGGCTAGGAGCCAGCTGTTCCCTCTAGAGCAAACCTTCTAGAGACATCTCTATGACCAGATATGCCAGGTCCAGCAAGGCTCAGGTGGCCACAATAGGTTTTCTCTCGGCTTCAGAGGGTTCTACATGTGAGAGCCCTTCCGAGCCAGCCTCCGTAGTAGGGACAAGCGTTATGTGAGAGGAGAGAGCACGTTCGCATACGCTAGTCAACGCTCTCTAAACACCTTCCTCTCAGGTTTGGCTTCTCCACTGAAAGGGTGAGGCTGGAGCCTGCTTTCAGCCCGCGTCACTTTCTCTTGCTGGGCTCTGGCCAGCATGGGCTCCGTCTGCACTGCCCCGTGCCATGCCCATTACCTCTGTGGATGGTACAATACCTGCAGTCGGAGTAGCTTCAGACACAGCACCCAAGATGGCCAGAGAGAGAGGGAGAGAGGATGAGAGGGAAGAGAAAACAGCACAGGTGAGACTACAGAGGAGAGCAGAGAGAGCCTGGCTCAAGCCTGACTCCAGGGGGATGGGCAGGTGCTAGATGCCACCCCGAGGATGCCAAGTGGTGTTCAGGGAGTCATGCTCAACTCCACGGGAGCCAGGCGGTTCCCGTTATCCCATCTGGGGCTTGGAGACCTTTCTAACACATTATGTTTCTACCCATATTCAAGGGTTTGCTATATAAGCGGTGCCTGCAGGCACAGTACAGGCAAAGTGTTAGATTCCAGCTTTTTTCCCCCCAAGGATTTGTCCTGCCCTGGCTGGGTTAAGTGACCCTCTATGAGGCCAGGAATTGAGGATGAAGATGAATTGAGGTGGTGCAGGAGCAGGCAATTCTAGGCAAAAAAGAGTCCCTGCAAGATGCTGGGTAGTAGTGGGCGAGGGACTGTTCCCAGGTCATTCTTTCAAAGTATGATGACGCTGAAGGCCCTGGAGCTCTGAAAGCACCTGACCTGGCTTTCTGCTGCCTCAGTTTCCCCCATTAATTGTACTTCATGAAATTAGGAATGCAAATATGATTGATTGAGAGCTCTAGAACAAATCTCTGAAAATTTCCACAAATCCAAAACCATCTCTGTTTTCTTGTCCCCTGGAATTGCAGGAATTCCCCCATCATGGTCACCGGGGTTGGACAAAGGGACTTTGTCTGCTGTCCTGAACCGGGAAGAGAGGCTTGCTGGCCATGTCTAGAAGTACAGAGAGACTGTGCCATAATCTGACAGTCTCTGGTGACAGATCCCACCAGCCCCAACCAACTTCCTGAATGTCTAGGGGTTGGAAGAGGACACCAGGATGGGGAGTTTGTGTGACTACTCCTTATCTAGGAGACCAGAGAGGGACACAGGGGACCAACAGTCCTTCCCAACTGCTGCCACAGCTGTACAAGAATACTGAGCTGAGGCAGCAGGGCCTATTAGGAAGCACAGCGCTCTCCCAGGACAGAGGATAAGAATGCGCAGAAGAGCCCAACCGGGGCAGGATCAGACCACAGGACCTCATGGGAGTCGGCACTAGTCACGATCATGGGACAGTCCCAGGGATACTTGTTCATATCGCCTTTTACATATTGAATCTCCCCAAACTTCCTGCCCTTGGCAGAACCTTCATTCAGGCAGAAAGATAAGGAGACATTCTTGAGGATGTCTCTAGACATTGTGAACTTCTATTATCTTTATGTCCCTTGCTTCGGATACAGTGTCTGCCTTGGTACATGTGGGTGGGTCCTCAAAAAAAGGGGGGGGGGCTGTTGCATAGACTATTGTGTCTCTGGAGAGGTAAAGGGTGCTCACCATTTACAAGGCGCTGCCAGTGTTGAGACTTTTGCAGTCCAATTTTTTTGGGAGGTTACACTGAAACCAGCAATGCATGCAATGAGCCGAGAGCGCCCTCTAGTGTACACTCAAGTCAGGCACAGCTCTGACTTGGGATCTTAGTGGTTGGGACTGGCCTTGACAGTTTCCTTGCTCTTTATGAAACTGGCTCAGCAAAGAGTAGTTCCCAGCTCCCACATCTCTGCAACCAGATACCTCATCTTACTCATGTTGCAAAGGGAGAACATATTTCCTGCTCTACTCTTGATCCAGGCAAGCACTTTGCCCTATCTCCTTAGCTCTCTATGTCCTTGGCCAAAGATAGGATGTTCCCAGAGTCCTTAGGGAGGATTCTCAGTGATATTCTTGCCTCCCTCAGTAGATGACCAGTTTGACTCTTTGGGGTTCATCAGGATGGTTATTTCTCATGTCCCCCTGATTGTCTCTCATCTCGCATGTCCTTCCTTAGTCCCCTGCAAGGATGGACAGTGGATAACTAGCTGAGCAAGTCAAGACAAAATGGAGGGCCGGCCTGCCTGTACATCTAAGAGTGATGAGTTTTCCTGAAGCAGTACTGAAATCTCTCATCACTCAAGACAAGCTGTCTCCTGTGGTGGGGCTGAAGATTTGTGGCCTCACTTTCTTTCCACCCTGGAGGTCAAACCCAGATTCTGGTGTGTTTCTCTTGGTGTCCATATTAGCTAGGGCTTTTACTCCAAGGACTGCCACTGTGGACCTACCTTCATTTGGAGGTGCTGGGGACTCCTCTGTGGCTGCTTCTCCAGAGCCCACCTGCGTCCTGGCACTGAGAGAGAAGCGGTAACGAGACACGGGGTCTGCTCTCTGCACCGAGAACTTGGTCTGATTGGGAGAGAAGTTTTCCACCATCTGCTTCCCCAGTTTGGTTCCATTAACTGGGGAGAGAGATGAGTGGGAGGTTTAGTCCCTGCCCGGGTTATAGGACAGCTTCCAGAGTTCCTAAAAGGGGAATGGGGCCCCTGCCTAGCAATATTCAAGCTTTGGCTTAAAGGCAGGGCATTGGGCACACATACCTTCCCATTAGGACCTCCCATTATAAGTACTGAGAACTTACTTCCATTTGTCACTGAGCCCAGTATCTCTAGCTTCCTGAAAATAACGTGGTCAATTCTAAAAGCTCAGTTTATACTTCTCAAGCCCTCTGTCAAGGTTAAATCTTTGGAATTGTTTTCTTCTATCCAAACAGAATCAGGGAAACCCCCCAGGGCCTTGATTGCTATGGCCTCATTTGTAAAAGACCACCTTCTTCAATACAGGAGAGGAAGGGTCAGGTCCAGGGGTCGATTCGGAACAGCATGGAAGACATACTGCTAAATAACAGGTCAATAACAGGTCACTGACCCTTTGAGCTTCCCAGACAGGGACAGCACTGTCTACACTAGACATCTTAACCTTTTTGGAGTGCGATGACATCCCTGTTCCTACCTGGAGACTCCTGAGTATCCTCAGATGCCTGTGCACACACCATTTGCCCATTGGATAGAAGGGCCGACGGGAGAGGAACTCTCCTACTTAGACTTGTAGGTGTTGGAGACTACAAGCTCCCGGAGGGCTGGGATTGTCCCCCTCGTTAGAGTACCCTTTGCTGCCTCCTGCAGGTGGGGCTGTGTAAGAAGAGCAGGGACTGGGTCCTGCCTTCTCCCTTAGTTATGGGGAGCCCTCCCTTAGTGCTCTCATTCCTACACAACGCCCTCTGCATCCATAGGCTTCCAATCTCCACTCCTCAAGAAACTAGTGAGAAACGGTTTGTGATTGTATCTGATTGAGAGAGAGAGAGAGAGAGAGAGAGAGAGAGAGAGAGAGCGAGCAGAAAAACAGAACATACAGGGCACGTATCTGAGAGTGTATCCAATCAGGATTCCGTTGGGGTGCTCCGGGTGGTCCCACTCCAGGTTGATGGTCTCCAGGTTGGGCTGTCGGACTCTGAAACGCCTGGGGGCACTGGGTACTTGGGGAAGGAGGAGGGAGCCAGGAGGTGAGGGCAGGGAGGATGAGGAGAACACAGAAAACAAAGTACAGGCATGAAGGCATGACCTTAGGTATCCCTGTGCTGGACTACTGCTGAACCCAGTCCTAGCTCCTTGAGAGTAGAGCCTGCTGCCTGCCTGGCATGCACTTTCACCTGGTATAAAGCCAAACAGGCTCATCTACTGCTGTTGAACAGGGGGGAGAAGTCAAGTGAGTTTGCTTTTAGCAGCTACCTTGGTGTTGGCACCAACTTAGACGGTATCAGTCCTGCAAATAAACCTCCAAACCGTAGATCCACTCCCAGGCAGGGAACCGATCGTAACTGTCTTGTGGCAAGGGTACAGTTCTCTCGCTGCTGACTGCAGCAGCAGGTCCCAGCTTCTGAGCTGGGAATCCAAGCTCTATCAGGGAGGAGACAGAGATGCAGGACAGAGTGCCCGAAAAGGGGTGGGGGTGGGTGATGGGGAGAAGACTGATGATAGGAACTAAACTGAGGAAGGAGGGAGAGACAGGGACAGAAAGGACAAGAGGGATGAGCAAGGGAGATGTGAGAGGAGGAGGAGAAGAAAGCTAGGAAACAGTTAAGGAGGGAGGGAGGGAGGGGAAACAGAAGGCATGGCTCATGCAGAGGGGGAAAGTCGATAGGGAACCAAGGTGGTAATAGACCTTTGTAGATACTGGAGCCCAGGTTAGATCAAACCACAAACCCTAGGAGGGTGGGGTGACACTTGGCAGTAAGCTATACACATAGGCCAACTTCCCAGGAGTGGTGTTTGATGCTGTGGAGGAGGCTCGTGGCAGGTCTTAGGTGCTGGTAAACAGGACATCAAAATGGCCAGACGTACATGTGGCTTCTCCTCAGAAGACGTGCTCCGGTCAGTCTCATAGCTTGTGTCTGGAATGCCATGGGCACACTGCACAGATCTCTTGATAAACGAGTTTCTGTGAGGGTGGGTCACTTTGGTGATGGCCATCCGCTTGCTGAGGTCACCCTGGCTGTCCATGTCAAACCATGCCGGAGCTGCTCCAAGCTCACCGGTGGTGGCACTACTCTCGTCCAAACCCATGTTGAAGAGCTGCAGGTTAGACCTACCTCCTTCCGGGGTGGTGAATTCCTTGGTTTCACTTCGAGGCCCGTCACCTCTCCCATTGACCACAACCATCTCCAGCTTGTAGTTACTGTAGGGGAACAGGCGAGCCACCACGCCCCGGGGACGGTCACCAGGGAAGCTGGCCTGCTGTCTCTTCTGAGACACCCACAGGTTCTTCAGCAAACTGCTTTCCCTCCAGTAGTAAGCCTTTGAGACAGAGGCAGGTTGGTGAGGGGCGAGGCAGCAAGGCCAGGTTAGTGGTTAGTGGTGGTAGTGACTGGTCTTCCCTTAGCTTGCTACCGGCTGCTCTCAGTCTCAGATGACCTCATCCTCCCCATTCAGGACAAGACGGCAGGACAGCCTTAGGGTCCCGATCATGAATAGAATAACGCTGAACATGAAACAAGGTTAAACTTTTCACCCATCTTTGGAGCCATGCCACCACATCTTTGGAGAATATGTCCCAGCCGGGTAACATGTCGCACAGGGAGAGTCCACGCCAGAACCATAAATGTGAACCAGGGATCCTGGTGCAGAAAGCTTTGTGCCTGGTGCTCAAAGACCATTTTGCTTTCAGTTGGATTAGTACAGTTTAAGGAGACAGAAGGTGGTCACACAAGGAGCAGCTTGTCCCAAAGAGTCGGCATACATGAGCAATGGTTGAATTAATTCTCAGAAGCCAAGCGATTTCTTCACATACCGTTGACGATCTTTCAGATGGCAGACACACGGTCAAATCAGTAGGGGTACAGGGCTGCAGGTAGCCGAGCTTGGATGGGAAGGGTGGCCTCGGAGGTGGCAGAGGTGAAGGGTATAGTGAAGGTCTTATTAGCAGAGGTAGGGAGTCATGGGACAACGTGTCACAGCAGCGTCGCCAGCAAAGGGTGAGGAAATCCAGACTTACGGAGACTGGTGAGTACTTCAGTAAGAAAAATCTCCAGGTCAGCAGGTTAAGGGTTAAAAGTTAACTGCTGGGGAGGAGCTAGGTCAGGGGCACCCAGCCTTCCTTACTTTAGTTCACTGCCAAGTTCCTTTTCCAAGAAGGGACGGACCCCCTTCTGTGCGTCCCCAGCTGTCCGACAGCCAACTCTTGATGTCCTCAGAAGTCACAGACTCACCGCCCACATGCTCTATCACCCTCACTGCCCAGCCAACTGAAATGCAGCTACTCTCATGAGGGAAGGTCCTGTGTCACTTCTCCCTACAACCTCAGCCCAGCCCTCTGAGCACAGGTGACTTGGCAGAAACTGTTCCCAGGCTGAAAGCACCAAGAAGCCAGGGCCTTTGGAATCGGTGTCGGGTAGCAGAGCTGGCTGAGCTAACAAGGAGGCAGCTTCTATCCCTTCAGTGGCTTTGCCCGTTAGTGTGGCTTCCTGCAACCAGGCTGGGGAAGCAAACAGCTCAGCAGGAGACTCTGAGGGAAAGGGTGCAGCTCAGGGGTGCTTCGGTGATACACATGAAGATACACATGTCTGTTCACATATGGATATCAAACGTGTGCTCTGCAGTCCCGGCTGAAACCCAGCACCCTCCTAAGGAGTTCTAGCCAAGCTTGGCCTTTCAATATACCATGTGTGTTCCTATAGGCATGAGCTGTGTGATGTTCCTGTTAGTAAAGTCCAATCCCATATGATTCTTCCAGCGAGTGATGGTTGTAGCTATCATGACATCGTTTTAGAGTATGACACGTATGGTCGTGCTGGTGCTGTGTACAAAGGTCTACTGGGCTGCCAGTCACAAAACCATAGCAATGCAATTGTACTGCTTGGTGCTGATCATCACTAGGTTACTGGGTTACACGTTTATAATACTATCTATGTTACTATTTTTCTTTTGCAGTGTTGGGGATTGAACCCAGGTTCACGAATGTTAGGCAAGTCCTCTCCCGCTGAGCTATGCCCAGGCCCTGCATTCTTTTTTATCCTATTTAGAAAATGCAGCTTACTGTAAAACAGGTTTCAACATTACGCTGGCCACAGCCTTGCACACCTTGTGCTTGCTGTGAGAGATGACTGCAGTAAGCTGCCATGCTGAGGAACTGGTTTATATCAGCTAGGTTTGTCTCAGTGTGCACCATGATGCTGGCACAATGACAAAACTGGCTAGTGATGCATTTCTCAGAACATATCCCTGCTAAGTGATACGTGGACATATGTGTAATATACATAAGTATATGTATGCATGTATATGTTCCCCGCTGGGTAATTTCAAATCCCAGAAATCATCCTGAATCAACTTTAGATCCCACAAGTACTCCTAGGGTCCCTCGAGATCCCTTACACACCGCGGCTGCTACCCCTTCCCCTGGTTAGCAAGGTGGTTAGGTGGGGCTGGGGGCTGGCCTTCTCACTCGGTACTCTCTGAGCTGGCCCTGGACCGTGTCAGAGTAGACTCGGTTCCACTGAAGGCTGATGGCTGTGCTGTTCAGGACTCGGATTTTAACTTCAGTGGGCGCAGCCCTGGGATCTGTAATGTGTGGGGACAGAGAGCTGGTTAAACAGGTAAGGTTGGCTCTTGGACTCTAGGATCCCCTACTCTACTGCACACTGGGTACTCCAGGCAGCAGTGAAGTCTTAGGACAAAGGGTGACAATCCAGGTGACCAGAGCAATGATTTGTGGCACCCCAGCGCAGGGATCATCTGACTCCCTTTCTACTTTCTACCTGTTCCCACTGCTCTTTCTGGACCTTGTCAGCTGAGTACCATTTCCTCAGGCTCCTTGAGGAGTTTGGTCAATAGCAGGTGCCAACGTGAGGTGCCAGGGCAGGAGTAAAGGGGACTGCACACTGCTTCCTCTGCTGGGCTGCAGGCTGGCAGTGCTGACCTCCTCTGTCAGATCCCCTACACAAAGTCACAGCTCAGGGGCAATGCTCCCAAGTAGTGGTGATTCATGTGTCCCCTGTCCCTTTGAGGCTCAAAGGGAGACCAAAAATTCTTGCTAGCCCTCAGGAGGTTCAGAGACCTTAGGGTTCTCTTTGAATACTCTTCAAAAAAAAAAAAAGATCAATAATCACTTCTGAGTGTACCAACAGAAACACCATCTGTAGAAAGAAGATGTTCAGAAAAGGAACATGACTCCCACTGTGACCCCTGCTTTGCAACCAAAGCAAAGCTGCTACAGGGGTGCACAGGGCCCAGGGTGGAGGATAGGGTGGAAACCATGAGATCATCCAGGAAGCCTGCAGTCACACTCATTGACTGGCAGCCCCACTAGACTTCTGTAGAAAAGTGTCATCCGCATAGAGGTGGGACAGGGTGGGGCCCCTCTGCTCATTTCCAGTGGGTCCAATCCATCATTGCTTCTGGGACTTGGTCCTCACAGTTTCCCTCCTCACCATCATGGGACCACGGACCTCACCTGGAGCCCAGTCTTGCCTTCTGGGTGCACTCCTAGTGAGATCTGCTCTCGTCCCTTCTTTCTGCTCCCCACCAATCCCTTAATCTCTTCTTGGATCAGACACAGACCCAGCTGTTGAGTCTGGTTGACTCTGCCAAAGCTCTGCTTTGCTTACGAGCTGTAGGACTGATGCTGATACATTAGACGTGGAGGCCAGGCACACACTTCCACATACAGGTCTAGAGTGTTGATTTGCCCAGGGCCGACTTCCTAAGAACATCCCGTTTCGTGTTCAGTTCCGGGGGCCAGGAACAGTGTTGGGATACTGGCGGAGGGCAGGTCAGGAAGACTCTAGTTGGTGCTCTGTAGATTCACTGCCTGTGGCTCCCCTGCCTTGGGCTGCCAAGCCTGTGCACTGATTCCTTGGAGCGTCTAAATAGCTCTTTCAAATGGTAGTCCTAAAGTCTTTCTTGGTGCGAGCAAGCAACGCTTGGCAGTAAAGCAACCTGTCAGGATCTGGGGACCTGGGGACCTGGATTCTTTTTTCAAGCATGACATTTTCTGTTGTAGAATCCTTGAAAGGGTTGTCTCTAGACTCTTTGATTTTTGCAGTTATAAAGTTTCAGCACTGGGGTATGTACGGGGCTAAGGGGGATGTATTCAAAAGATAATTCTTCTGAATGCTACCAGGTGCTTCACAGCCCAGGTCACGGTAGGGTAGCCCTATCTCTTGGGGACTGGTTGCCCTCCCATGATACATCCTGAGTTTCTCAGCCTGTGAGAGTGGCCACATATAACTTGGCAGTGAGGGCCCTGTCTGGGGAGGGAGGTGGGCCAATACTCACAATCTTCTCCCGAGTACCCAATGACGGTGTCAGGCTCGGGGCCTTTCCCAAAGTCATTTTCAGCCTGGACTCGGATCTCATAGGGTACGTAGACAGGTGTCTGTCCCACCACATATCGAGAGCCCCACACGGTGACATTGTTCCAAGTCTCTCGGGTCTCTCTCCGTCGCCACTTGACAATGTAGCGCAGGTTGGGGCCAAAGGCAGAGGTAGCATTCATAGGCTGTGTAAAGAGAGACGGACAGGCAGACATTGTGGACAGGGTGTTAGTAAAGCCACCCAAAGCTTGCCCTCTTTATCTGTGCCACTCTACCCAGGTTTGCCTACCATTGGCAGCTCCTCTGCAGTGCAGGGGACGCGACCTGCCTCTGCTGACTCCCCGAGGAGCCTAAAATCATGCGAACTCTGTGGCATCCAGATTTCCTATGACAAAAGCTTCACCAGAGACTTAATCACCTGACTGTAAGCACCACCCACACTGCAGGCACATTGGGAGCAAATGCTTTACTTTGGGCAAACTTCCTAAGATAGAAGGAGTGGGGAGCCAAAGACTGATAATCATGACCTCTGGAGTCATAGAGAGGGCTCTGCTCTAACCAAACAGCTCTTTTACAGACCAAGAAAGTCCAGAACTGACTTCAGTTCTACCAAATCCATATGTCCTTCTCCATACATCAGAGTTGGTTAAAGACAACTGAAACCCATTAGTCCTAAGGATCTGGTTCAGGAACCAAGAGCTGTCCAGAATTCAGGTTCAGCCCAAAGCTGCTGGCCAAGGATGCTGGAGGCACGGGCTTCAGAGTGACAGGGCTAACGGTGACTCCAAGGAATGAGTGCCACATCTCTGTGGTTGTTCTTCACGGCAGCGACTCAGCGCCACTTGAGTGAATGTATTTTCCAATTTTAGTATTGGGAGTGGTTTAGGAAAAGTCAGTTTGAAAACATATATCCCAGTTTTAGTTTGGCAGGGGTGTTCAGGGGGCTAGGCTGAAGAGGGGAGATGACCTTTCGGGTCACCTTGCCCATGCTGTAGAAAGGAGCTGGACTTTGTAATGGGGCCAGAGCCTCCAACAACTCACTGCACAGAGGCAGCACACATCAAGTCCAGTGTTGATATTCTGCATGCCTTTTTCTCCTAAAGCCCAGGTCCCACCTTCAAAATCAAACTCTTTGAATTTGTTGGCTTTCTCGATGAATTTTGCTAGATTGGCAGTCTGTGACATTTGGTGACCTCTGCTCTCATCTCTGCTCTGAACTCCCTCCCGCTCCTAGATACTTGCTCTGTCTGATTTCTGAATGCTCAGTTCTGACTAGCTTGGTTCTCAGAGGATGGTGGTCCCCATCAGTTAGTCCAGTGTTTCTCAACCTGTGGGTCGCAAGCCCTTGGCAGTGGGGAGGTGTCGAACAACTTTCACAGGGGTCACATATCAGGCATCCTGTATATTAGACATTCATGTGTGATTCATAACAGTAGCAAAATTACAGTTATGAAGTAGTAATGGAAATAATTTTATGGTTGGGAGGGTCACTGGATTAATTAGTGAGGAACTGTATTAAAGGGTCACAGCATTGGCAAGGTTGAGAGCCACTGAGTTAGACAGACTGAAGTGTACCATGGTACCAGGGGAGTGAGGACTGGGGGCTCCTGGGTGCCTACTGCTAAGGGAGCAGCCCTCTGGGGGCTGGGGGGGGTGCGCTCACCGTCCACGTGATCTCCATATTGTTCTTTCTTGTCCCTTCGCCCTTCACATCACTAGGATTAGATTCAGGGGCTGGAATCCAAACAGATAAAGCTGAAACTCAACCTGAGCCTGACCAGGAACCCCAGTGCGCCTCCCTCTTAACTGGTTCTTCTCAGCTCCTGACTCTTTTTCTTCCATGTATGCTGTGTCTTCCTGGTTAAGACTTGCACACCCAAAGCAGAGCTAATTTCTTTTGAGTGTAATCCTGTGACGAGTTAGCGCTTATCACAAAGTTTTCCACATTGCAGGTGGCCATTGCAGTAACTCCGTACGCTGTTCCCTTCACAGATCATCGCTGAGTATGTCTTTGTGACGTGCTGGCTTATCCTAGTGTTTAATGTTTTGGGATAAGCATTTGTACCTCCATGAGCTGGTGTGATCACATAAACTCAGCCATTATCTTGGCGAGTTATGCAGAGAAATCTGACATAACACCAGATTAAGTGTATTCGTAAGGATGTCTCTGCTGCAAGCAGATAAAGAATCATTAACAATAATAAAAATGACAGTTCAGATTTACTCTGTGTTGGGGCTGGAGAGATGGCTCAGTGGTTAAGAGCACTGACTGCTCTTCCAGAGGTCTTGAGTTCAAATCCCAGCAACCACATGGTGGCTCACAACCATTTGTAATGGGATCCGATGCCCTCTTCTGGTGTGTCTGAAGAGAGCAACAATGTCACATACATAAATCAATATTAAAAAAAAATTACTGTGTGCTTATTGTGTGATGGGCACCACAGTAAGCACCTGGCATGTATTTTCTATTCTTCCCTTTCATGTGCATCTGTGTGTGCATGTGTGTGGGGGTCAGGGGTCAATATTGGGTGTCTTTCTCAATCACTCTCCACCGTCTTTTTTGAGACAGGGTCTTTCACTGTATCTGGAACTCAGTGATTCAGGGACAGTGGCTGACCAGCAAGCCCCAGAGACGCTTCCTTCTCCTCCACTGTCGGGATGACAGGAGTGTCACCAGGCCCACATTTACATGGATCCTGGGGATTGAATTCAGGTCCTCAAGCTTCACAGCAAGCATTTTACTAACTGAACTATCTTCCCGGGCCCCAAGACACATTTTCTTCTACATTACAGCCATTTATTTGTTTATTTGCTTATTTAGTGTATGCATGTGTGGCTTCACATATGCCATGGTGCATGCTAAGGCCAGAGGACAACTTTATGGATTCAGTCTTCTCCTTCCATCCATTGGGTACCAGGGATCAAACTCAGGTCATCAGACTTGGCGGCTGATGCCTGTTCCGCTAATTATCTCTCCGGCTTTTTAAAGTGGGAGTCCTCTCCACAGCCCTGAGATGTATGTGTTATTATCATTCTGTTTCAGAGGTGAAGGAGCTAGGCCTTAGAAAGGCAGGTAAGTGCCTAAGTCCCCATGGCTGGGAGCTGGGATGAGTCAGTGCAAACTCAGGGCACCTGGAGCTCAAGTACTCACGTGCCCCGCTGGTTCGGTACCGCTCAGATGGAAGGCTGGGGTGGCTGCTCCCAACCTCGTTGACAGCGATGACTCGGAACTGGTAGTTGACATACGGGGACAGATGGAGGACGGCTGAGTTGACACTGCCTGGGAACTTGGAGTGGTCATGCCAGACCCCTGGCTGGAACTGGTCCTCTTCAAACTGAACGACGTAGTCTGAATGGACAAGGAAGACAGAGCTGCTCTGGGAGTCACAGAGTCCGGCTTTAAGAGCGCATCCTTCATGGCTGCCTTTTGTCTTTATCATTTCCCCAGGACACAGGAACTTCCCAAGACTCAGGAGGCAACCAAGGCTTCCATGCGTGTGTAATGAGGCAGAGGTGGGAACGGACACTAGGGGGCCCTAGAGACACCAAGACTCTCTGGTGTTGGAGTACAGGACCGGGACTGACCTGTGATGGGGCTGTTGCTATCATCCCCAGGGTGAGCACAGGGCTCGGGCTGACCTGTGATGGGGCTGTTGTTATCGTCCCCCGGGATCCAGGTCAGCCTCACACTCCTCTCGGCCAGGTCAGTGAGCTCCAGGTCCCTGGGTCGGTCTGGCCGCCCTGGCAGCAGAGGAAACAGATGTCACTCAGAGCTCCTGAAGGAGAGTCAGACCCTCTCCTTGGGGTCGTACTAGTCCTGGACAAGTCTCCGAGTGGTTCATGTCATCAAACCCCAACCTACCCTGGAGAGCCCGTTCAGGGACTACCTGCTTCCCTCCAGGAGACAAGGGAGAACCCAGAAGACCAAGAAGATGGAAGGAGGGAATAAGGAGAATCAGGCAGGACAGAGGGAATGAGGCTAATCATCCTGTTTCTCTGGACCGTTTAGAACACACGCATTTGGGGAAAGCTGCTCCTTCCGTGACGGAGGCTGGCAGAGAGGAATGGGGAGTGTGTGTGTGCGTCTCACTCCCCATGATGGCTGCTTGTCTTTCAGGATGCCGGGACTCTCGGGAGCATCCCAGCAGAGTTCTGCATGCTGAGCAGAACAGATAGACGAGGGAAGTAAGCAGGGACCAAGACAGGCCAGGCCCGGTGGGAGACTCAGTCTGGACTACGTGAGGGTGTAGGGCAGAGGGGGCCACAGACTTCCACACAGGGTAAAGGAAGCAGCTTTTGGGGGGAGAGTTGGACATTTCTAGTGAGTGTCAGCATCATTCCGGATGTGGAAGAAAGTTGTGCAGTCATAGGATGGAGGCAGACGACTTTCTCCCACATTTTACCTCCCTGAACCAGCTATTTTCATATTTTGGCTGGTTACTAGGAGGACCTAGAACAGTGGTTCCTAACCCGTGGGTCACAGCTCCTTTGTGGGGGCCGAGTAACCCTTTCACAGCGGTAGCCTAGGCCACCGGAAAACACAGATATTTATGACTCATAATAGTTGCAAAATTACAGTTATGAAGCAGCACACACTTATGTAGTCTGTACAAAATGAACAAAAATAATTGTATGGTTGGGGGGGGGTCACCACAACATGAGGACTGTATTAAAGGGTTGTTGCATTAGGAAGGTTGAGATCTACTAACCTAGACAGTGAGTCACTTAAGTTCACAGTGGTGCGTGCGTGCGTGCGTGCGTGTGTGTGTGTCACATAAATGCATAGCAGTAGGTGTGTGGCAGTCTGTAAATTGATGAGCCTGTGGAGATGTCTGAGGAAGCTTTCCTGACTGGCCATTAGGCACATAAGGCGTAGTTAGGGGTCAACAGCAGGCACCTTAAGGGAGAGCTAAGTGTGGTAGAAAGAGAAAAATGGCACTCCAGACTTATGAGTCCAACCTGCAGAAGGAGTCTTGACATGGGCCAGGAAGGCAGGTGATGGTGGGTGCCTGAGGGTCAGAGGTCACATGCAGGGTACATGAAAGTGTTGTCCACCAGCACATTCCTCCTCACGATTCCACCCCTGGGCACCAGAGCCCCTGATTAGTACCAATTACCTTTGGGCAGGGCAGTCAAACGATTAGTTGGAGTGGCCTGATCAGCTGCAACGGTAAGATGGGTTATCCAGGTTAGCAGATTATCCAGGTTAGCAGGGTATCAGGGTTAAAGGGCTCTAAATGGACGCAGATGGATGGCCGAGGCTGTAAGCTGTCCCTGGGCAGTCCACCTCCCAGCTGACCCCTTATGTTTCTCCATGGCCTGGAGTGGAGTTTCTGGCTTCTTCCTGTCCTAGTACTGTTAACATATCTTGGCTCATCATGGCCAGAAAGTGCAGTTTCCACTGCTGGAGTCCAGAGAGGGAACAGGCCAGGCCAGCATGGACAGGAAGGGGTAGCATCATCTTAGTCAGCGTGTGGCAGTCTGAAATGCCACCAACACTTTGGAGCAGGATTGGAGGGGAAGGAAGCTGGAGGAGATGCTGGAAGTGTGCACCCGCCCCCACTATACCTACACACACACACACACACACACACACCCCACACACAAACACACCCCACATATGACACACACAACAGTTCCCCTACATGCCACACTAACATAGAAACATACCCTACATCACACCCCATATACACATACACACTCATACACACACCCCCCCCACATCACTCCCCTCCATATTACATCTACACACATAGACCACAACACTCCCCCTCATCCCAAACTATACCCCTCTGCACCATATCTCTGTGAGCACGTGCGCACGTGCACACACACACACACACACACACACACACACACACACCATCATCATCATCATCATTTTGGTCTAGCATTGCTTCAAGTCAGCTTGGTGGTATGGAGGTAGCTGTAATAGAGCAGAAGAGGCAGAAGTCACTCCACTTTCACCGTTCCACACCTTTCGGCTGGGCTTGGGAGGTCAAGGACCTCACCAGGAGACAGAACTCTGCGTTGTCCTCCAGCTTGTTTGAGAGTGGCAGCCCCTAATCCAGAGACCCGGAGAGGCCGTCGCGCCTAACCTGACGGACTATGCACTGCCCTGCTGACGCTGCTACCCAGCGCTCACGGCCGCTCTCCCTGCTGGGTAGCAGGGAGAAGGGCTGTTAGCGCTGATGTGGGTGACAGATATTACCTAGAACAGTGAGGTAGGCCTTTGCCAGGTCCTGGTCCAGCTCGGTGCTGGCCATACACGTGTAACTGCCTTGATCCCGCTCTGCCACTCCAAAGATGGTCAGGGAGTCGTCTTCCTTCTTCATCCTGCAAGATGCCAGGCTGAGGTTGGCAGGAGGGTGGCTCACATACCGGGCAGAGCTGATACTTTTGTCCCATAAAGGGAGAGTGAGGAGGAGGTAAAGGAGGTGGCTGGGCCAGGTGAGAGAGAGCGCGGCTCCTGGTGGGGTGTGAGGACCATCTCAACGCTGATTGGATGCAGGAGCCCTCAGCACCCTCACTGGACTTGGCTCTGAACCTTTCTTGTGCTGAATACGCTTCCAAATTAGGAAACCATTACTCTGACACCCAAGGCAGGATGCTGTCGCTCCCCTTCCCTTACACGTGTTTTGTCCTGTGGACCAGTTTCGACTTCTCTGAGCTCCTATATATGTTCCCACCAAAGGGAGGGGGCATCTCAGAGCAATACAGGGCAGCGGCAGAGCTTTCAGTATCAGTGGGAGCTGGATGCCCATGCACACAGGCAGGGTGAAGCCCTGCATAAAGCTGGGTGAGACTTGGAATGGCTGGTGTCTTACTGCCTAGCTTAGAGAGAGCAAAAAGCCCTGGGAAGGGAAGATGGGATCAGCCGTTCTCAATCCCGACTGCACATGACAAAATACCCAGGGGACCTTTAAATACCATCAGCACCCGAGTCCTTACACCAGTAAAATCAGAACTGTGGTGTGGGAGGTGCAGTTGGGGGGCACTGTCAAAGCATCCAGAAGATCTAGAGCTGAGAAGCATCAGGAATCTCACTAGATAAGGAAGACGAGGCCAGACCTGCCCTCTACTGGTGAGCGGGGGAACTACAAGCAGAGCTGAAGGGATTGGAGAGTGGAAAGGAAAATAAAGAGGTAAGGAAGGGAATAAGAAGAGGGAATGTAAAGGGGAGGAAGAAAAGTGAGAGGAGGAGCTGGAGAGAAGAGTCAGAGGTTAAGAGCACTGACTGCTCTTCCAAAGGTCCTGAGTTCAATTCCCAGCAACCACACAGTGGTTCACATCCATCCATAATGAGATCTAGCGCCCTCTCCTGGCATTCAGGCATATATGCAGGCAGAACACTACATAATCAGTTAATAGATCTTTAAAAAAAGAAAAAAAGAAAAGTGAGAAGAGAAGAAGGGACGAGGAAGACAGAAGATAGGAGAGAAGAGGTGAAGGAGAAAGCAACAGGTCTCTCTCTGATAAGAGAGGGTGGAAAAAGGTTCCTGGGGTTGTCCCTGAGGAAAGGTCACCAAGACCATCACTCCTAGTAGCTCCCTAGTGACACGCGTGACACTGAAAGCAAGGACAAACATCCCCTTAAATTCGCATATGCACGTAAGGAATGGAGATGGAGAGCAGAAACCTGTTTCCAATGTAGAGCGGCTCGTCATCCTTCAGCCAGGAGACTGTGAGCTTCAAGGAGGGGTCATGCTTCACGCGGCACTCCAGCTGCACCGTGGTGCCTCTCTTGGCCACCTGGTCCTCGGGCATCCTGTAGATCCTGGTGGGGTCTGTGAAGACAACCAGAGAGCTGACCACTGACCCCTTTTCTGACCACCAGCCCCTATGTGGCCATGCCTGAGCTTGAGATGTCAGGCATAGAGTACAAGTAGCTGTAAGATTAGTGGGGAGCTCCTGTGTGTAGGATAATCGAAATTCCCAAGTAGTTCTCAGGCTCAGAAATCCATGATGTGAGTGCTGGTTTGGGGAGGTAGGTGAGCTTCTGGATCAGGTTGATAGGCTGCCTGCCTCAGTGTTCCCACACTTGGGTCAGCTGGAGTCACTGAGAGGACATGCTGATGTCCACCAGGATCAGAGCTCAGACAGGGGCATTTCCAAAAGCACTAGCAACTACGGATACCCGTGATCATGGCTTTTTTGCCCCGCCTAACCTCCCACTAGCGAACCCCCCTTGCTTACCTTTGACCTCCAGGCGGACTTGATTTTCAGCTTTGCCCAGGATGTTGGTGGCCACACAGGTGTAGATGCCTTGGTCCTCTTTGCGAATCATCCTGATTTCTAGACTGCCGTTTTCGTAGACGTGGTAGTTACCTCCATCCAGGTTGCTTCCCTGCCCATTCTTAAACCTCACAACAGAGCAGCAAACACAGCATACTGAGAAAGGACTGGCCCAAGGGAGCCAGGAAGCACCAGAGTCCAAGGCAGACACATGGGGTCCTGAGTCTTGTAGGCTCTGCCCACAACCACTAGCTGGAAAGACTCAGCGCCTCTGAACAATGTGGGGTTCACCCAGATGGCCAACTTTGACTGCTTAAGGATCCCAGGTTTTGCTGAATACCACCTGCAGGGCAGAAGGGAAGCAAAAAGACAGACTACCCCTGCTGGGAAGACCTGATCTCCTGGGACTTACCATCGGAGTGTTGGAATGGGAGACCCAAAGAATGGACAGTCCAGCCGTGTTCGGTTGTAAAGGATCACCCTGATGAGCTGGTTCCGGGGAGACAGCATCCGAGGGGGTACATCTGAAACCCCAGAGGGTCAATTCTCCAATATGAGTGTGAAGCACAACCCTCCCCCTCCTTCTCTTGCTCCTCCCCTTACAGTAACCTTCCAGACACCTAGATACCCTCATCTGTTCCTTTCTTTTACAAGCCTCATCCAAGGGAAACAGACCCAACCTACAGTCCCTGGGATTCAGCTGTTCTAGGACCATTACAAATGCCGCCCATCACATTTGTAGACCACAGCTGTGTTATAATATCAAAGGATGTCGTCCTTGCTGTTTAGGTGAGGAGGGAATCTGTCTGTCGTCTCCCATCTGTCCCACATCCAGTCTAGCTTTTGCAAAGGATTCCGCAGCTTCTGGAGTCGATCCTCCACAGCCCTGAGACGTGCTGTATCGACCAGTTCCCACTGCCCTCTCCTTGTCCAAGGAGTCCAGCCGCCATGCTCAGAAGCATTTCTTATGCAGCTTCTCTGAAGGAATGAGCCCTGGCTTGGTGGAATGCAAGCCCTCCACTCACACACCACACCTCCACAAGCCTGCCCAATACGCCTAGGCTGCAGAGAACATGTATATCACGACATCACTAGACCCCAGGAAGACCCCACTGCCAGTGGGCAGAGACTCACCTAACACACTGACGAAGGCATTGGCCAGCAGGTAGCCATGTTCGTTGGATGTGTTACATTGGTACACTGCCCTGCTGCTGATCTGAGTATCCCGGAAGATGATAGTGTCTCCGGCCACCTCACGGTTGGGATTGGGTGGTGCCGCTACAGGTAAGAGAGGCTTCCCATAAGAAATGGAAAAGGGCAGAGTGAAGGGCGTGCGGGGATCTCTCTCTCTTGACAGGGCCCCAAGTATGCTAAGGGTTCTGTGGAATGTGAACCCAAGAAAACCCAGCTTCTAGACTCAGTACTGTTGAACTGTGTGACCTGGACCCTATGGGAATTTGTTTCTCCATCCATCATCTGGTGGGAACCTGAATCTTTGCTTTCTGCAAGCCCTTTGCTGGAAAGATATGGTTGAGAATAATGGAAACAGACTTTGTAAATAGTAATCTAACCTCATCTCCAGTCTGTGTTGTTAACACTGCTTCAGTTCCTGCTTAATGAGACAACCCACCGCCTCATGAGATCTTGTGACGATATCCTGAGACTTTCCATACATTTTTCATAAAGTGAGTAGTGCGAGGCCTAGCAATACTGTGTTTTCACTCAATTAATTTAGTCAATTGATTAGTTTTCTGAGAGCTCTTGTTGGCTTTGAACTCTTTATGTAGCCCAGACTAGACTTACACTCAATGGCAATCCTCCTGCTTTAGCCACTAATCATTAGGATTGCAGGCATGAGTCAACGTGTCTGACATTCATCCATTGTAATCTTAATCCAATGTGCACTGGCAAGAATAGTAGCAACATCCAAATGGCCCAAACCCACCATCTTCCTATCCTTTGGGCAGAGCCTCTTTCATACAAAGAAGCTGTCCACTGGCAAGAGCTTCATGCCAGCTGGGTCTTCATGCTTGCAAAGAGGTCTTCCGAAGGCAAGTAGCCTACATAGAGAGAGGCCTTTCTGGTCAATAGTTCTCCTATGTTGCTGGGTTTGGGGAGCTGTAGGCCCTCTGGGACTTGGGACAAATCAAGTAAAACATCTGTCCTGAGGGAACACCATTCCTGTCTTCCCCATGAGAAGGAAGAATGAAAGGGAGGGAATGACAAGGAGCTATAAATCGAAAGCTTCCCAGAAATGTAAAGAATAGTCATTTTTCTCACTTGTAACAGCTGGAAATGTCTGGGCCTGGAAGCAAGCGCTTTGGCTTGCTTCTGAGAGAGTGAGAGCTCACTGGGATTGCTCAGACCTACAAGGGAACAGGAGTCTGGCCCTATGGCGCCACTCAACAGATGAGAATCTGGGGACTCAGCAGAAGGTAAATGAAGGCAGAGTCTGTGTCCTTATCACCTACCCTGGGACCTACTCAGCAAAAAGCCACCACCAGGGAAGTGGCGCCACTAACCCGATCACATCCTTGCCTGGCCAATTTCACGAACCCAGTTTCCCTGCCAGTCAGTTCTCTTAGGTACTTACTGCAGAGACTGACAGATGACCCCAGAGCTGAGGCTCAGCCACCAGCTCCAGGCTGTATCTACAGGACAAAGCTCTGAAGTGAACCACCACTGCCTGCTTCTCCCGAAGTCTATAAAGACAGAGGAGAGTGGCCCGCAGGCTGGGGCTACATCTCTGCTCACGATGGGGCAATGAGCTTGGTTTCTTGCCTGCTGTGTTTGTGAGGATGGAAACCCAGTATTCAGCAAGCTGCCCCTCCCCCAGCAAGCTGCCCCCCCGCCCCGCCCCCGGCTTTGCCTGTCTCCTCTGTTTCTCCACCTGTTCCTTTCCTTGGCTATTTTTAAAATGAATTTTCTTTTTAACATACTAAAGTCAGCCGGGCGGTGGTGGCGCACGCCTTTAATCCTAGCACTTGGGAGGCAGAGGCAGGCGGATTTCTGAGTTCGAGGCCAGCCTGGTCTACAGAGCGAGTTCCAGGACAGCCAGGGCTATACAGAGAAACCCTGTCTCGAAAAACCAAAAAAAAAAAACATACTAAAGTTGTGGGATGATATTCTCACACATATATACCAATGTACTTTGGTTATACTCTCCCCCCACTACACTCCCATCCCCTGACACCACTCCCCTTGTTTCCATCTCCCAGTCTCCTTTCAGCCTCCTGTCTCAGCCTCTCAAGTGGTCCATCATGTCCAGCTTTATAATTTGTGTGCATGTCCTTGTCAAGTTTGCCATTAGAGCAAGGCAGGCTTCATAGAATGAGTCTGTTAGCATTCCTTCCTTTTGTACTTCATGAACAGTTTGAGAAGTGCTGGTGTTAGCGCTTCCTCATAGTTCTGGTAGAATTCAGCAGTGAACCCTGCCTTGTCCAGACCCTCACTTTATTTCTTCTTTGGGATCTGGGATTAAGTTGCTCATCCATTCTTGATTTAATTTTGGTAGGTGACAGGCATCTAGATCTTACCTATTTCTTCTAGGCTTTTAAAATTATGTTTTCCTTGAAATCTGTTGTGGTGTCTCCCTTTTATGTCCAACTTTATTCATTTTGGTATCCTCTCTTTCTTTTGGCTTATTCATAAGAATTTGTCAGTCTCATTTATTTTTCCAAGAACCACACTTAGTTTTATTGAGACTTGGTACTGTCTCTTTCCATTCCATTTCATTTAATTTCTTCTCTGACTTTTGCTATTTCTTTCCATCTACCTCTTTAGGGTTTGGATTGTTGTTTTCCTGAGGCCTTGAGGTTCATCCTTGGGTTATGTATATGAGGTCCTTCTGTATATGAGCTTGAAGCTACGAATGTCCCTCTGAGAATCACCTTTGTCAGATTCCAAAGGTTCTAACGAGTTGAGGTTTTATTTTTTCATTTGATTCTCAGAATCTTTCAAGTTTTCCTCAGATTTCTTCAGAGGCCCACTGCTCACTCAAGAGTGCATTTGTGAGCTTCTGTGGGTTTCTCCTTAATGGGTTCCAGTCATAATTCTCTGCACCCTGATACAAGAAGTGCTTTTGATTCTTTGGTATTGTTAAATCCTGTTTATGGCATTAGATGTGATCTATTTTAGTGGAAGCTTCATGGATTACAAAGACAAATGTCTATTTTGCAGCCATTGAGTGGATTGTCCTGTAAATGTTGACAAATCATCCAAATTATCCATTTGATCTTGGATGTGGATTAACTCTGAAGTTTCTTTACTGACTATAAGTCTAGATGGCCTATCTATTGATGAGATGGGATATTATGGTCACCCACTACTATTGTATTGTCCTTTTATACACATATATAGAGTGCTTGCTCTACGAAATGGAAAGCCCCAGCATTCAATGCATATATATTTACAGTTATTTTCTGTTCTTGATGGAGTGTTTCCTTTACTAAGTATGTAGTGGCATCCTGGCTATGCTGGACAGGATGGAATCTTTCTTAGTTTTTCCTATTCATCTATTCTATAGAAGAAAATTATATTCTCTACTTGGTTCTCTTGGCTGAAATTGTATTTCTCTTTGTGTTTAGGATTTCTTTAGCATTTCTGCAGAGTGGGTTGGTAGTCAAGAATTGCTTCAATTTGTGTTTGTCTTAAAATGTCCTTATCTCTCCTATGAATTTATTTATTTTTTAAATACTTATTTAGCGAATGTTGGGAATGCATGTGCCATGCATATATCTGGGGGACAGAGGGAAATGTATAGGAATTGGTGCCCTCTTTCTACCGTGTGAGACCAATTCAGGTTGTCAGGCTGAGTCATATCTCCAGCTCCTCTACATGAAATTTAAAAGATAATTTTGATAGATAGCAATTTAGGCTAAGAGTTACTTTACTTTCAATGACTGAAGCAGACATTTAAAAAAACCCATGCTTTCTTGGTCATTTTTAGGGTTTGTATTGAGGTCTGATGTTATTCTGATGTCTTTGTGAGTTGATATTTTTGTCTTACAGTTTGGCGATTGCTTGTTTGGTACTTTGGGCACCTTGCCTATGTTGTGTTACCAATCTCTACTCATGGCTATTTGGGATTCTAAATGCCTTTTCTGTTTGTGTTGACTAGTTTATGGAGACTTGACACAAGCTAGAGTCACCAAAGAGGAGGGAGTCTCAAATGAGAAAATGCCTCCATAAGATTGGGCTGTAGTCAAGATTATAGGGCATTTTCTTAATTAGTTATTGCTGTAGGAGGGCCATTGTGATGGTGCCACCCCTGGGCAAGTGGTCCTGTGTTCTATAAGAAAGCAGGATGAACAAGCCATGGGGAGCAAGTCAGTAAGCAGCACCCCTCCATGGCCTCTGAATCAGTTCCTGCCTCTAGGTTCCTGCCATAGTTTAGTTCCTGTCCTGACTTCCTTTGATTATAAACAATGATGTGGAAATATAAGCCAAGTATACTCTTTCCTGCTCAAGTTGTCTATGACAGGGTCTATATTTACAGTTAGATTTTGGGAAGTTTTCTACTATAATTTCATTGAATAGATTTTTCTATACTTTTAGTTTCTATCTCAGCTCTTTCTATTGCTTCATAGATCCTTAGGTTCATCTCTTGATTGTATCTCTTGGATTTTTGGAAGTCGTATTATTACTTATAAAAAAATCTTAGTGATGTTAGTGATGCTTTTTAAATTTAGTGATGATTACTTCTTTGACATTTTCTTCTATTTCTGATAGTCTTTCTTTTTCATGGTGTGTCTGTTGATGATTTCCACTGTGTTATTTTTCATTTCAACATTTCTATTTGATTAAAAAAAAAAACACCAAAAAAAACCCAAAAATAAAAACAAAACAAAAAAACCTAAAACCAAAAGCCAATCTCAGTTTCCCTGCGCTTCCTTATTGCTGGTTTTTCCTGTGCTCTTCTTCTGACTTCCTTGTCAGTGTTGCCGGCTTTCATCTATTGATCCCGAAGTGACTGCTTCGCTTTATTCACCTGCTCGCTTCCATCATCATTGAGGTCACGCAAATCATTTTACGAGCAAACGTTTGAACGTTTCATCTGTAATTTGCTAATTTCACCTCTTTGAGTTCAGAATCTGAGGAATCATGCTCCCTTTGTGGGAGATGTGCTGACATGTTTGTTCATATTTCTTGTGTGTCTGAGCCATGACATACATATCCGCTGCCTTGTATTGTTCCTCCAAGTTCATTTGTGTGCCTTCTTAGTGACCTTTTTTTTTTATTTTATTTTTGGTTTTTTGAGACAGGGTTTCTCTGTGTAGCCCTGGCTGTCCTGGAACTCACTCTGTAGACCAGGCTGGCCTCGAACTCAGAAATCCTCCTGCCTCTGCCTCCCAAGTGCTGGGATTAAAGGCGTGCGCCACCACCGCCCGGCTCTTATTGAGCTTTTAAGGGGTCAATTCCCAGTACCATGCAGAGAGGATACAACAAGTTGCTGGGACAGCAATCACACTAAGCCATTCTTGGCATAGAAATACACTTAATATTGGTTAAAGCCTATGGGTGCATCACGAATGGCTGTAGAACAGAAAATAGTAAAATACTGTAGTATGTGCTATAAAGTTGAAAATTATTTAGAGTAGATACAAAAATAGTCAATGGATGAGATAAAGAGGGGGAAAATACATGGAATCAAGGTTAGATAGAAGGAAAGACAATGAAGAGGCGTGTCTAACACAACATCATGAGGATGGAGAGGAAAGAATGCAGTACCCAGATATAGGATCTCCAGGGGGTAAAGTCTGTAGGGAAGGTGAGATAAACGTAAGAAAGGGAATAAAACAGAACATAATGTACTGTCTCAGGCTGGGGATATTGCTTGGTCAGCAAATTGCTTGCTGCATAATCACAGGCCTGGCTTTGATCTCAGAGTCCACATAAAAAAAAGTCAGACGTAGTGATACACACTTCTAATCCCAGCACTGGGGAGGCAGAGACACCGGGGTTCCCTGGCCAGCCAGTCCAGCCTACTTGGCAAATTCTAGGCTAGTCAGAGACCTTGTCTCTAAAAACAAGATAACAGTTCCTGATGAATTACGCTTAAAGTTGTCCTCTGGCATTTACCTGTGGGCACATATGTGAACCTGAACACACACACACACACACACACACACACACACACACAGACACACACACACACCAACACACACAGATACACACACAGACACACAACACAGACACACACACACCAACACACACAGCCACACACACACAGACACACAGACACACACACACAGCCTTTATTTGAAAACTAAGATAAAGGATAGTAAATGTGAGGAGTGCACAGGGCATACGATCAGTGGAGCTGCTGGGACAGGAGTCTTCCCTTCCAGCAGGGAGACAGGCGGCTTTACAGTCTTCAGTGCATGGCCCACCAGGAGAGAGTGACCGCCCAGTAGCACTTTCACTTCTGAGCGCAGAGGTGAGATCTCTACCTTCTCTCTGGAGGGGAACAGCTAGGAGCACACCGGGACATACAATCAGTATTGCTGCTGGGATGGGAGCCTTCTGGTTGCCATTTGCACCAGGGAGCCAGACAGCTCCACAGCCTTCTCTGCACAGACCCTGCCAGAAGAGAGTTGGTCTCCCAGGAGTCTGGACACAGGCTTACAGGCCCACAGAAGGGACAAGCTCCAACCAGAGACAGGAAGACCAACTAACACCAGAGATAACCAGATGGCGAAAGGCAAATGCAAGAACACTACCAATAGAAACCAAGGCTACTTGGCAACATAAGAGCCCAGTTCTCCTACCACAGCAAGTCCCAGATACGCCAACACACCGGAAAAGCAAGAGTTGGATTTAAAATTGTATCTCACGATGCTGATAGAGGACTTCAAGAAGGACGTAAATTACTCCCTCAAAGAAATACAGAAGAACATGGGTCAACAGGTAGAAGCCCTTAAAGAGGAAACACAAAAATCCCTTAAAGAATTACAGGAAAACACAAACAAACAAGTGAAGGAACTGAACAAATCATCCGGGATTTAAAAATGGAAGAAGAAACAATGAAGGAATCACAAAGGAAGACAACTCTAGAGATAGAAAACCTTGGAAAGAAATCAGGAGTCATAGATGTAAGCATCAACAACAGAATACAAGAGATAGAAGAAAGAATCTCAGGTGCTGAAGATACCATAGAAAGCATTGACTCTACAGTCAAAGAAAATACAAAATGCAAAAGGCCTGTAACCTAAAACATCCAGGAAATCCAGGACACAATGAGAAGACCAAACCTAAGGATTTATATAGGAGAGTGAGAGGATTTGTATAGAAGAGAGAGACGATTTCCAACTTAAAGGACCAGTAAATATCTTCAACAAAATTATAGAAGAAAACTTCCCTAACCTAAAGAAGGAGATGCCCATGAACATACAAGAAGCCTACAGAACTCCAAACAGACTGGACCAGAACAGAAAGTCCTCCCATCACATAATAATCAAAACACCAAATGCACTAAACAAAGAAAGAATATTAAAAGCAGTAAGGGGAAAAGGTCAAGTAATTTATAAAAACAGACCAACCAGAATTATACCAGACTTCTCACCGGAGACGATGAAAGCTAGAAGATCCTGGGCAGATCTCATACAGACCCTAAGAGAACACAAATGCCCACCCAGATTACTATACCCAGCAAAACTCTCAATCACCATAGATGGAGAAACCAAGATAAAAACATGATAAAACCAAATTTACACAATATCTTTCTACAAATCCAGCCCTACAAAGGATAATAGATGGAAAACACCAATACAAGGAGGGAAACTACACTCTAGAAAAAGCAAGAAAGTAATCTTCTTCCAACAAACCCAAAAGAAAGTAACCACACAAACATAAAAATAATACCAAAAATAACAGGAAGCAATAATCACTATTCCTTAATATCTTTTAACATCAATGGACTCAATTCCCCAATAAAAAGGCATAGACTAACAGAAGTATTTTTCATGTAAATCTTCAATTTTATCAAAAAATGTTTGCAATTCCTCTTCCAGTTAATTTAGTAATGTTTTTATGTCTACCATTTTATCTGTATTATTTTCCATGATAATCTTCAACTTTAACATGTTTTTCTATATATTTCTTCAATTTTATCAGAAATATTTTCCATGTCAACTTAGAAATATTTTTATGCCTACTATTTTATCTGTGTAATTTTCCATGATAATCTTCAATTTTAACATGTTTTTCTATATATTTCTTCAATTTTATCAGAACTATTTTCCATGTAAATCTTCGATTTTATCAGAAAATGTTTATAATTCCACTTTCAATCAACTTAGAAATATTTTTATGCCTACCATTTTATCTGTGTAATTTTCCATGATAATCTTCAATTTTAACATGTTACTCTATATTTTTCTATAATTTTATCAGAAATATTTTCCTCATAAATATTCAATTCTATCATAAAATGTTTCTACTTTTTCAATTAATTTAGCAATGTTCTTTATGTCTACTATTTCATTCTTTAATTTTCCATGAAAATTGTCAATTTAAAAAAAGTAATTTTTAAAGTAATGAAAATAATTTGTATTGATATAAAGACAAAATAGAGATTAAAATAGGATGGAGATGTTATTACTGTCATGCACAATAATAAATTAACATTTTCTAGAATACTCTCAAAAAAAGGATAGTAAATGTAAATGTATAATAAAAAAGAAAAAGAAACACAAGACACTAAAAAGGAGAAAATATTAACAATGAAAAGTGCCTGAGCACAAGTAGATAAGTGTGAGAAAAATACAATATTAAAGCAAAAAATGCTGGGGCTAGAGAGATGGCTCAGCGGTTAAGAGCACTTACAGCTCTTCCAGAAGTCCTGAGTTCAAATTCCAGCAACCACATGGTTGCTCACAACCATCCGTAATGAGATCTGATGCCCTCTTCTGGAGTGTCTGAAGACGGCTATGGTGTACTGACATATAATAAATACTAAATAAATCTTTTTAAAAAAAAGCAAAAAAGCTTTTAAAAATAAGTTGAAGTAAAAAGACTCCTAAAAGTGCAGTAAAAAAGAAAAGGCGAGATTTGGGGGTTTGGGGAGGCTGAGACCCACCAGATTTAGTGGATTTGCATCTGGGGATGGACTGCTGGGAACCCTGGTCTCTTCAGTGGTTTGTGCTGGTGCTGACCTTGTTATGGAAGCAGAAGCATGCCTGCCAGAGTTCTCTTCCCTCAGTGGCTCCCTTCTCTGCACACCATGGGCCTCTGTTAGCCACTCTTTGCTTTGTGGTCTGTGGGCTGGGTTCTTTCACTCCTCTGGGCTCCACAGTTCGTGTACCCTGGGGTGGAAAATGTCCTAGCAGGAAGTGTCTTCCAAGGACACTGAGTGGGGGATGGAGGCACGGCACCTTGATACAGGTGCCCCTGCCATGATCTCTCCACACCTGCCAGCGTCAGCCTGCCTGCTGTGGACACGACTGTGCTTGTCAGGAGGTCACATGGACCAGACAGCCGTGTACAGGGATGGATCCACCCACTGACCTCAGGCTCGGGACTTTTAAACCGCCACAATTATTCCCCTCAGGGTGAGACTACTTTACCCTATACGCCAGTGTTTCTCGACCTGTGGATCTAAAGGGGTTGCATATCAGATATTTACTTTATGATTTCATAACAGTAGCAAAATCACAGTTATGTAGTAGCAAGAAAATAATTTTATGGTGGGGGGGTGTCATACAACATGAGGAACTGTATTAAATGGTTACAGCATTAGGAAGGTATAGAAGTGTGCTATGCACACTTGGCCACCATTTTCTCCTCGCCAGCATCAGGTGGTCTCCTGGCTGTATCTCACTCACTCCTCTTTCCCTGGCTTTTCTCCTTAGCCGCAGCACACTGAGGAAGCTACCTTCTGCGGCCTCTGAGTTCCCACCCCACTAGCTGATATCCCTGCTTACATTTCCCCAACTCCTTCAATAAGTGAATGACTCGACATTTAAAAAGTAAAACAACTGGACAGAATATAATGTGAGAACCAGACCAACATCATCAGCTCAAAGGGATCCCGGGACCCCTACTCAATCCATCTGGACAGGACTGGTTACCCCCAAATACTTAGGTTTTGTTTTTCCTTGCCACGGTCTTCCATGCAGTCACTCTATCTTTTAAGTGGTCTTTGTAAGAGAGTAAGACTTAGATCCACCAGTGGTTAATAACAATAGACTTAATAACCTTCTAAGCCCCACCTACCACTCAGAGTCCAAACCTGAGTTGAGGCTTCAGTGTTCAGCTTCTAAACTGGGCAGAAAGCAAATGTTAAGAAAACCAGAAAGAAGCACAGATCTCTAAATACGGGAACAGAACCACAGGCTCTAGGCCACTTAGCCTCCTGTTCTGTCAGAAACCTAAGGAAGGCTTTCTACTTCTGAGATGCCTGCAGGGGAAGGTTGCCGGAAGCAACACCAACGAGCCATTCATCTCCTTCATGTTGGGGACCTCTGGCTCGCCAACAAAGCCTCTGAGGGACGGAGTGGGATGGCAACTGGACTCACATTGCAAAGGCTCTCCGTTCACCATCCACTGCACGGTCGGCTTCGGGTTCCCATTGGCTCGGCACACCAGCCTACCATCTTCTCCGGGAGCCAGGATCAGGTTCCTGGGCTCGTCCAGCCAGTACGGAGCGGCTAAAAGGCAAGGCAGGCAGAGGTAGATGGCACAGGCCAGGCAAGAGAGGGCAAGCCCTAAGTCCCAGCCCTGATCATTCACCCTCAGGATGACAGCCCAGTCCGCAGGTGGCCAGTCAGCTGAGCCCACAGAGCTGCTTGTTAGAATTCTTCAAAGGGCATTTAAAATGCAGGGATACTGGGGACCATCCAGACCTACTGCAGCTGAGCTGTCGGGACAGAGTGGCTGAGGCTCTGAGAGGTCAGGGACATTGATGACGTGCTTGGTCACATGCGTTGGGATTCTGTTGTTATAAGACTGGAAAGCCCTCAACTTTTTTCTTTTAGGCACACTGAACTCTGGTTAGAGTAATTCTTGGCTGTTCACTCCTTCCTATTCTTTGGACAATTTTTTGTGAACATATGGATTTTTTTTCTGAGAAAAGAAACTTCTAAAGGCTCCAAAATTTTGTTACTCACCAAAAAGAATGAGGACGCACTTGTGTGTGTATAGTGCTGAGGACAAGGTCATATGATCAGCCAAGTGT
This sequence comes from Tokudaia tokunoshimensis, assembly GCA_036184795.1. NCBI lineage: Eukaryota > Metazoa > Chordata > Mammalia > Rodentia > Muridae > Tokudaia > Tokudaia tokunoshimensis. The sequence goes on along the minus strand of BTHU01000013.1, from coordinate 61,758,055 downwards.
ATGCTAAGATGGTTGTCCTCAGGCCTCAGCCCTCAACCTCCCCGTCTACATGTAGCCTGGGCTGAGTAATGACCCACGCAGCCCATCATATAACAGGGAGCCACAAGGATGGGAGCTACCGTGTCGAGACAGCTCAGGTGAGCTTTATCTGCTTTGAGGGGAGCGAAGTGGCTTAAAAATGATTTGGTCCATGATGATTCCCATCCTGAGGAAGAAGCACAGTGCCATGCATACAACACAAACAGCACAGGCTGAGACGACACACCACAGATGGGAATGCAAAATGAAAGAAAAGGCTCTGTGAGGAATCTCACTTGAAAAGAGAGTCCAGAGCTGGACAAACACCAAGGTAAATTTCCTTCCCTCAGTATCCACGCTCACAAATGCGTGTCATTGCACACCCAGGAGTGATACCCCCATGGCAGCCTGGCATTGTCATTAGCCAGGACACTGGAAGTTCCCCATTCCCTCTGCCTCCCAGCCACAGTGGGAAGGGTGTCATGGCATTTGCGTTCAGGGCTGGCAACATAATCATAATGAGAAATACACACAACGTACCCTTTACTCTCACCGAGATCGTGTGCCGGATGCTGCCCATCTTGTTGGAGGCCAGGCAGAAATATTCCCCAGAGTCCTCTTCGGAGACATTGGTGATGCGCAGAGCCTTGTTAAAGTTCTCGAACTTGGCCTTGTCAGATGGGAGGTCCCCACCTTTCTTGTACCATGCAATGTCTGGTGTTGGGCTAGTGCAGGGGGTCAATCGGAAAACAAAGGGCCCGTTATTGAACGTGTCTTCTACAGAGCCTGACATCCAGACAACCTAAAAGTGGACTTGGGCCCAGGAGGGAGGTGTATGTATACCCTCTAAAACCTGGGCTTTCCTATTCAGAGGAGGTTGTCTGGCCACAGGGTCTCCACAGAAAGGCGGAGCTAAGTTAGCATGCGATTCTGCAGCATGCCCAGCCATTGCCTTTTTCTCTTTTCCCAAAGCAAAGACAGCCATAGTGAGATGCAGATGATAGACATATAGTGTTCTGCTTATGGGCCGGCTTACTTTCCCTTTCCCTGTAACTGGTCTACCTCCAAAATGTGTGGATTGATGCCCACCCATCCTTCAGGAGCAGGGCTAGAAGATGGTGCAGACGGTACGTACACCCCAGAGGCAATGCACTCCAGCAGCAGGTCCATGCCGCGTAGTACCATCTGACTGCTTGAGGTGCCTTGGGGATACATGAAGCTAGGCGTTCTTTCTGCAACTCCTCGGGCTGAAACAGGACAGAACAAACTCCTGTGAGTCTCCAGTCCAGGTGTGCCAACATTACTGGGTTAGAAAGAAGTGTCATCAGACCCCATTGCTGGGTCCTTCCAGCCCAAGCCACCCCCACGATCTGGGTGTCTTTAAAAGATGTGTTTGGAAGCTTGGGGGTCCTCTGCTCCATCGGCACATGCATGTAACCAGTTCCAGGTTCTGTTGAGAGGAGCCCAGAAACCCTGCCCTTCCTCTGGGACAGCGAGGGGCTGTGAAGCATTGAGAGGCCCATCTCTGGCATCTGTGATTGGATGGAGGGGGCCCCAGGTCACGTCATCTCAGCATCGGTCTATCCTCCCCAGACAGGGACGTGGAAGAAAAAGAAGCCATAGGTTGGGGACAAAGACAAGCAACCTGCTCTTTGGGACCCTGATAAGGAGCTGGGGTGAAGCAGCAAGGCCTCAGATAAACAGAGAATTATTAATGGCTTAGCAGAGGCACAAAGAGATGAACGAGGAGAGATGACTGGAAGGCTCTCTGGGGACAAGCCCACTCTGCCTCCGCATTCTTGACTGCGTGAGAGATGGGATGGGTGTAGGTGGGGTGAATGGCAGCCAGGATCAGGGAAGGTGATCAACAGTTCCACCAGGCTGGAGCAGCCATGGATGGGCAGAAATCTTCCACAAAGGTGTTAGCGGCTGGATGGTCCTCACACTGACACTGCTCCCCATGGAAGGGGCCATGCCAATCAGGGTGCATCTGTGGAGAGCGGACCCAAGCCTCGCTTGATTTCTATACTCTTTGTACAACTCTGTGGAAATGGGTAAAATAAAAAAAAAACGTTCAACCAGAAATTCCAAATCAAACAGGAAACTGGAGGAGGCACGACTGCCTGAGACACATGAAGGCTGAAAGATGAATATAAACCTGAGCCACCACGGGTCGTGGGCTCAGCCAGCCAAGTGGGAAGGGGGGGGAGCAGAGCTGCTAGGTAGGAGCTAGGAGCCCTTGGGGATGCCTGGAGTGGGAACAAGGGCATCCATCTGGGTTTAACTGCTGCTGGTGGGGTGGAGACTGGCCGGTGGGTATCCAGACTCAGTAACTCGTGACTGCCTCTGCAGGCATCTGGATGAATCAGGGAGGCCCCTGGCCTGAGGATGCCTGCTTCTCTTCATTAGCCATTGGGAAACATCTCACAGAATTGATGTATCTTTTATCTTTTTGTCAAGGGAAGAAATGTTAAAACACACACCGAGGTATTTGGGCTACTGGCACAGCAGAAGAGATGGCATGTGGCACGTGCTCAGGAAATATTTGTGGAGCTGACAAGTTAAAGGGGAAGAGGAAACAGAAAAGGAGGCAAGAGTTTACCCCCACACGGTCTCATCTATCACACCAGCACACACACATATATTGAACAGCGGCAACTGCAGGGTTAATCCATTAAGTGGTTAGTCGGTTACTGTCTATACCTGCAGACCTAGCAGCATCCACTCTCAGTAACCAGGAAGCAGCAGATTCCTCCCATCACACAGTCACAAAACCAACCAACTAACCAACCAAACAAACACCCACAGTCACAGGCACCAAAAGGACAGAGAGATTCCAGGGCAGAAGGTTCATATCAAGTAGGTGAGTCTGTCCAGAGTTGAGAACCCCATAACGACATGGAAAAGAGTGCATCTCAGTCACCACACCCATTCCACACAAGAAAAGTCTACAGGAGCCAGTCCCTGACCCTCTGGACACTCAATTCACCCCACAGCATGCAGTATGAACCGCCCCCCCAGCATGTAGCACATCATGGAAGCAGCAAGGATGGAGAGCAGGAAGATGATTAGCACAGAGTTCTGCTCCGGCCATCATGACACATAGGCGTGTGATCGGAGAAAAGCTACATACAGCAGCACCACACAGTGTAGGGTGTGGGGTGCCAAGCCACAGAAGTATCTTAGGGAGGAAGCAGTGACTGAAAAGCAAGCCCCGTTCAAAGGAAATGAAAGATTACCCTGCAAGTCAGAGGGAGCCATCACCGCTTACGTATTGTACAAGGGCCGTGTGCTGTGACTGGTTGGTCGGCAGTGCCAGCATGCTTAATTCTCACAATAAATGTTACCACTTCTGTGTCTTAAGCAAAGGAAGCTGAATTTCTATGACGTTAGCAGACTCGCCCAAGCTCATAAGTTCGCTGTTTTGGACTCTGAGCTGCATTGCCATGGGTGTCTCTCGGTCTGAAGCTGGAGATGTTACTTTGTCCCCATTTCTGACAGGTGATTTCAGAATGTTTCTAATAACGACAATCAAAGAAACCCCAAATACAAAGGCCGAGAGGTGAAGGAGAAGGGCGTTTTGTCCTCTGTGAACAGCTCTGGTCTGTTTTACTGTTCTCAGCATCTAAGATCCCAGTTTTCCTTGGAGGCAACTCAGAGGCAAGAAGCTGGGGAGTGGGTGAGGAGGCCCAGAGCATCTCGACTGGATTCTTAGGGATATGGGAATCTCACAGGAGGACCATGGTGACTAGTGGCTTTACAGAAGAACAGGAAGGCTGGAGCTGATGGGAGGTTTTGAAAAATGTCAGCTGTGCAGGAGGGAATCACAGAAACTTAAGGAAGAGGATCTGGCTGGTGACTTTAGGAGCCCCTCTTCCCAAGGGAGGGTGCCTGGTTTCTTTCCTTGCAGGAGACACAGGAACCAATAACTACCAAGATGAAGGTAACTATTGAATGATTCTATGTGGTGAAAGATGTCTCTTTAGCTAGGACAGCTCTTTTCACTCTGGAGACAGGGATGCTCTGTCCAGTTCCAGTTCAGGTTGGGTCTACCCTGATACCAAAAACACCAGGATATAGATGCCAAGCTCATAAATTCAAGAAAAGCTGCCTGAGGGTCTTGGAAGATGTGGCACAGAAAGGACTCATGGATCCTCAGAGCCAGATGGTCAGTCAGGGGACATCAGGTCACGACCCCACTTTAATCAAATTGGCTTTAAAGGGTCAAATGAGAAACAGTTTCTGGCTGTCTTCTACCAAAAAAGTGCTGACAGACTTAGCTGTTCCCTTCACTCAGTAGACCGCGCCAGCAGAACACGGTTCAGATGCATCTGGGGACCTTTGCCAAATGGAGCTCTCCGTGGTCAGTTCTCTTTGCTGCCTTCAATTCTCAGAACTGAGAACTCAAGACACACGAAGCAGGCCGCCTGGCACCCCACCCCCCTTTCTGGCCCCAAGAATGGCTGAGCAAAAGATATGGGATAGGCGTGTGCAATCTCTTTTGCTGTTAGGAAACTTCTTCTGTAAAATTAATTTGAATCCTGCATGCAAAAGTTGCAGTCTCTCTCTTTACCCAGTTCTTAGCAGCACTCAGAAACTGGGCAGCTTTCATTTCTCTAGCTTACGCTAATGTCTCTCCCTGTGGAGTAGCTCTCCTCCTGTACCCAGGCTTGTCTTCAAAGTCTCTGCATCTCCCTTAATTTAGAAACAGATGGCCTATATACACTCCAGTTCACGCAAAACTTCCCCCTTTAAATCCAGCAATGGGTTCTATATTAACACCGGCAATGCGTACTGTAGCTTATTAGCACCTATGGGTCGTGACCCTCTTTAATCCTTACGACCATCCTTGAGGCTGGTAATCCACCCATTTGGCAGATGAGAGTTCCTTCTAAAGCATTAAATGGCTTGCCTGGCATCACCTGGTGGTATGTCCTGGAGACTGGATCTGACTGGAGGCAGTGTGGCTCCAGGTACACACTATAAAACACCTGCTTTCTGGATGGAATGAAACCCAAGTGCCTTTCTCTGCCAATCGGAGAGAGGGGAGGTGGCTTCTGGCCCATGTCCAGAGGATGTCAACTCTCTGTGCAGATCATTAGAACAGGGTGGCCCTACTTCTAGAAATGAGACATGTCATATTTTGAGCCAAAGAGAGGTATATTCTGGAATTTGTCATGGATGATGTCCCTTGGCTAGGAGCTCTGTGTACCCAGGAAGAAGTTGCTTATTCTTGTTTTTGTCTTTCTTACTAAAACCATCAGCTTGCTTGTCCTTTGTTAAATTTGTGCCTTCTCTTAGCTTTACATCCTCCCCAGCAGCTTCAGGCTGGGGACCGAGAACCTCATGAGCTCTGTTGGTTTCACAGTCTGAGTGCCTCTAAAATCTCTTTTAAAAAATGCTGACCTCTGGAGAAAATCTTGGTTATAAGGCTGAAATCACTCAGCTGTCTTCCGTGGATAAACAGCTTTACATTTCCCTGCCTTACACAAAGCAAAGAACTTGAGCCAGGTGGACCTCTAAGGGCTCCAATATGCTCAGGGGTTCAGAGCACTTCCAACAATAGATATTTGGGGTTCAATTTAGAAAAAGGCACATTCCACAGCAGCACCGTTGACACAGTGGTGGTTGGCTCCATTGCCTTGAAAACAAACAATCCCCAGAATCCAACAAAGACTGCCTGCTTCCTTGGGTAGTAAGTCTCAGCATGGGTCTTGCTGTTTGGTGCCAAGTTGGAAACTGTTTCCCCTGGCTCTCATTTCTCAGCCCATTCTCCACTCCAGATTCTCTCGTTGCTGATATTAGCAACCTCAGTAAAGACATTCCTACCTATCTGAGCTCCCAAAGATCCCCTTGGGGACCTGAACTCAGCTCAGAAGCATAATTGATAATGGGACCAGCTGCTTTGTCAAATCTAGCAAATGCTGAGCCTAATGGCTACTCAAGGCACATGAGGCATTCTTAAGCCTCAGTGAGCAGAGACTCAGGTGTGCAAACTGCCAGTTCCCCCATTGATCAGACCTAGCAGACAGCTGCGGCTTGTTAGAACTATAACTCATTGTGATCGTTCCATAACTTGCAGATGTGCCTGATGGGTGCTGGAATTGTATACATTGCCAGAAGGGAGAAAAGGCACGGGTGTCAGGGACGTAGGTGGACAACTTCATTTATACTCACCCAGACAGAGAATGCGGACCTGGATTCGTAGTATCATTTTTTAGAGAAACCTCATTTTTTTTAACAAAAGATTTATTTACTTTTATTTTATGCATATGCATATTTTGTCAATATGTATGTCTGTGTGCATGCCTGATTCCTGCAGAGGCCAGAGGAAGGTGTTGGATTCCATGAAAGTGGGTTACAAATGGGTCTAAGTCACCATATGGGTGCTAGAAATTAAACCTGGGTCCTCTGTAAGAGCAGTCTGTGCTCTCAACTGTGGAGCTGTCTCTCCAGCTTTCAAAGAGATCTGGGTGCTGGCTGTGACAAAGTACTCTTAGGGGGAAAAAAGCAGGGGCTATAAAGCAGGATATTCATACCCAGACACTGAAGAGTCAACTCAACAAAACCTGGCTGTGTTATTTATGCTACCAAACAGGAACCAGGTTTCCTGTTTCCTCCTGATGGTGGACTCTCAACTATTCTCAAATAGCCTCCGTGACAGTTAAATCTGAAATGTGCCCCTGCCCTGGCTCATGGTTGGTCCTCAGCTCATGGTACTGATGCAGTGGTGGGTGGGATGTTTAGGAGGTGTGGTCTAGCAGGTAAAGGTGGATAGCTAGAGGTGGGTCTTTGAAGGACATCCAGCCCTCGGTTCCTGCCTTGCTTTCTGCTTCCTTGTCTGCTATGATGCAAACAGCCTCTCCATAAACTCCTGCCAGTAGTGACCATTGGCCTGCATCCTGCCACAATGGACCAAAATGCTCTAGAACTGTGAGCGGACGCAAATCTCTCGTCTCTTGAGTTGCTTCTCAGATATTTTGGACACAGTGCTGTAAATGTCTGCTTTCCATCCGTCACTAACTTCTAAGTCTCTGCTGAGTCCTTCATGGAGAGCTCCCTTGCTTGAAGCCACCTTCTGAGAATTCAGCAACCAGAGACTTGCACAGTGGAGGAAACCCTTTCGTTGGGAGCCCACCTCAGACTCCCACTGACCACGGTGCTCCAGGTGGGCAGTGTCCTGAGGTGTCCCCTTTGGCACCTTTGGCCTGGCCAGCTGTCCACTCTGCCACCCAGCGGGAGTTAATATCATGGTATCAGTCAAGTTAGCCAAAGTGGATTAGGACAGGAGAAGTTACTCCCCGGACTCACCACTATATATGTCAGGGTGGTTTCTTAAGGACGAGTCATTATAGGGGTTGTCTGCAATAAACAAAAGAGGGTGAGCAAACAGGGAGGCATGGAGCAGGTATGGGCGTGAACACGAGGAGGGAGAGAACGGAAATGCAAAGCCACACCACAGCTGAGGAGAGTGTGTGCCAGTGGGGTTTGCAAAATAAAACGACACAGCTGGAAAAGGGACACATTTGGTAGCGAACAATCAACGTAAAGGAGCTCAAAGAAAACAAAGTGGTTAAGTCCTGCAAAAGAAAGCAATAATAAAATGAGATTATTTTGAAAGTAAAGATATTAGGCTTGAACTCTGCTTGGTTGTTCCATCTATACTTTGAACAAATGAGGTAAGAATTAGTGTCTTGCAGCATCTTGTAGCTGGCTCTGAACCAGCTTCTCCCCAGGCCCCCAGGACTCCGAGTGAGACCAGCTAGAGAAAAAGGAGTGTTAGTGAGACCTGCAGAGGACAGCGAAGCCTGCCTGGCAGCAGCTAGACTGCAGGGAGTAGGTGGGCGTGCGTGCATGTGTGTGTGCGCGCTCGTATGCCCATGCGCGCTCACACATCCAACCATTCGTGAGATCAGGTGGCCATCACTGGAGACCCTGATAGACCTCTGCTGGGAGACCCTGGTGGAGGTTCCTGAAGGAGAGTTTGGGTCTGGATAGTAAGATGAGGGAATGAGTTCTCTGCCTGAGACCCAGAGCTCTCTGGAAAACACAGGGGCAGGAACTTTCTTTAAAAAGCAGTATCAGTGGCTGCCACTCCAATGTGAGTGACTAAAGAAAGGCTTTGGTCCTTTATTCTTCAATGAAGACATTTTAGAACAGGACACATAAATATACCTCTGCCTTTAAGTCACTGTTTTATTCTCTACCCATCCCGTTCGAGGGTTCAAGTTCTGACAGTACCCACGGGGGAAGGAGTGTACAGCAGACAGACTGGAAGCCAAGCAAACAGACAGCCTGAGAAGCCAGGACACAGTCCAACTTCCTAGGGGAGGCCAGGGGTTGTGTTAGGACATTTGCATATTTGAAGATAGATCAAATCCCATCTCAAGCAATTGTAAAAGGGCATGAGAGTTCTTTTCTGGGACTGGCATTGAATTGCACCCCCAGGCTGCTTTACAGCCAACAATGGGAAGCTTTCCACGATCAGAACCATTTCTGATAATGTGGTTGGTTGAGAAAGACCTGACTGCTTTGGAAGTCAATTTGGATTGATATGGGCTGGTAGGTGGGAACTGTTCCACAGTGGAATGAAGGAGTCAGTGGTACCAGGTAGTGGGGCTAAGGTAGTGCTTGGGAGATAAGGTCCTCCTTTTCCTCTGGGGAGCCCAGTGCTCAGATGAAAGGGGCTCCTCCTCTTTCATTCCCATGCTCCCAGGTATAACACAGCCTTTCTCTCTTTCGGGGGAGGACCAACGTGCCAAGCTTGCTACAGCTGTGGAGCGTGTGTAAGAGACATTAGGGAGACTCTGTCCTTGAGGAATACCATTTGAACACAGGCAGGAAGTGTAGCGTACACTCCAATGTCTGCCTCGGCAGATACCCTCCTCTCTAACCAGGATGCCTCCTACTGTAGCAGTAAGAGCCCTTAGGCCTGTCACAGTATGGACAAAGTCACATCAAAGTCTTTGTCAGTCTGACTCAACCTGGTTAGCTTTCACTTCATTCTAAAACAGGTTAAAAATAATGTTTAGGTTGTCTGGTATTTTGATACATACATATACATGTTAATATATGTGTAAATCTTTCTCCTCTTCCTTTGATGCAATTAATAAAAATAGTGTAATAAGACTGGTTTTATCCCCAAAGGCAAACTACAGGCAGACAGCTTGGCTTCCCACCCAGACCTGGTTCTAAAGGAGGTAAAGAAAGCCTGTGCCCTTTCTAGACAGGAAAGTCAACAGAGCCCAACCATGCTATTTTAAGAAACTGTGCCCAATTCTAGGCTGGCTCAGATGCCCAGAACTTGTTTCCAGCCAGAGCTGCTCTTGGGAGGACTCCAGGAAGCTGGTAGCATTCTGTTCAGGTTACCAAGAAGGGTTCTTGTCATTTGGAGGAGCATTTCCAATGGGACAGACGACTTGAAGTGAAGCAGAGACAAGTATCCCTTACTGACTTCCTCTAGAGAAAAGAATGCTTCTGGAAAGTTCCATAGCTAAGTGTCATTTAACCTGAATATGCTCCCAGGTTCTGCCCAGAACTGCATGGCACCTGGCTCATGCCCTGCAGCGGCGGCAGACTTCTAGCATCACCCTTTCTAGGTGGACACGAAGGCTGTGCAGGACCGTCCTTCTCTTGACAGCACTGTTCCTCCTGCTGTCTCCTCCTCACTGCCAGCCCTGTCCTGGCAGAGGCCACTCAGAGGTCCTGAGCTGACCACACTGTCCTCCTTCACTCAGACAGCTGGCAGAGAGTCACCTGAAGTATACGGAGGAGGCACAGTAGGCAAATCAACTTCCTTTCCCAGGGGTCTCCTGGGGATGGGTCCAGGAGTCAGACAGCCAGGGACTCTGCAGCATCCGGCAGGGCTCCTTGATGGGCTTTGAGCAATCCCCTGGGCTGCCTGTCTCATCTTGGCAGACAACACCCACTGGTAAAGACAGATCACAGACAAGGAGGCAGGAGATCAGAGGAGGGGCAAAGGTGTTCAGAGGGAAAGAACAGCAAGAAAACAGGAAGAGAAAGAGAGAACAGAAGAAAGAAGACGAGGAGGAAGAGAAGGAAGAAGACAATGACAAAAGAGGTAGAAACCATGAGAAGCAAACCAGAGGTCGGTGGTCCTTACAGGCGGGCATTAAATCCCTGAGGAAAGGGATGAGGCTGTGCGGACGCCATGGTGCACATGCCCATCACTGACATAGACTAAAGAGGCCTCCCAGTACTGAACAAGGCATCTAGGCTTTTCCCCAAGGGGCTCCCCAGGGCTGCACGAGCCCCTGGAGGCAGGCCTTGGGAAGTTGAGGCTCAGTCTCGTTTTGACCTCTGGTACCTGTAGCCTGGCATCCTTTCAATCCTCGCCATCCACAGCACAGCACCAACAGTGACATTCACAGCGTGAGTCAGACAGATTAGAGACTCTTTAGAAGGTCCTCTTCAAGCCATATTACATGACCATGGTGTAAATGAACCCGGGCAGCATCCTGAACAAGCTAAGGACTGTGTAGCTGAAGCTCCTGCCTGGCTTGTCCTTGTGTGCCTCTGTAGAGAGCCACCAGCACTGGAGTGGGTCAGGGAATTCTAACTTTTTTTTTTTATTAGTCAGAAATAATAAGGGGAGGCTGGTGAGATGGCTCAGCGGTTAAGAGCACTGGCTGCTCTTCCAGAGGTCCTGAGTTCAAATCCCAGCAACCACATGGTGGCTCGCAACCATCGGTAATGGGATCTGATACCCTCTTCTGGTGTGTCTGAAGACTGCTACAGTGTACT